>CM076584.1:152429335-152762682 GCA_034641835.2 Pinus albicaulis
AATACTGAGTCTGAAACGGTGACAGAGAATCCTATCTCTGATAAATATTTGTTTCTAATCAATACTTTAGATCCCTGGTATGGAGATATCATTATATATCTTCAGACCCAAACCTTTCACCCAGAGATTTCATGATCATATTGGCAGAGAATCCGATACCAATCTCAGCAATACAATATTGTTGGTGACACTCTTTATCTTCGTGGTGTTGATTATGTGTTTTGACGTTGTATAACTCAGGACGAGGCTAAAAGAGTTTTGAATGATTACCATTCTGGAGCGTGTGGTGGTCATATGTCTAGATTTTCCACAACCCAAAAGATATTGCACGATGATTATTTTTGGCCATCTTTATTCAAATATTGTTTTATCACGATTCGAAAATGCCACAATTGCCAGATTTTTTATCGAAAGATGCATGCAGCTCCAGCTCCTCTTCACCCAATAATTGCTGTTGGTCCTTTCTCCAAATGGGGAATCGATTTCCTTACATGTAACCCTCACTTGGATAGGGGGCATGGGTATATTATTATCGCTATAGATTACTTTACCAAATGGGCCAAGGCGATGCCTAAATTCATGACTGATGGAAAAAATGCAACTACTTTCATATTCAATCATGTGATTTCTCGGTTCAGTGTCCCTCAAGCTATCATTATGGACCATGGGAGCCATTTTCGAAATATTATGATGACCGAACTTTCTGATCAACTTGGCCTACACCATAATAATTATACACCATATTATCCACAGGCTAATGGTTAATTTGAGGCTGTTAACAAGGTTTTAACCACCATGATTAAACAGATTGTCAAAACTCATTAATCTAATTGGCATACCATGATTTTTTCAGCATTATGGGCATACCATACCTTTGTAAAATATTCTATAGGGTTCACTCCTTTTCAACTTGTTTATGGTTTAGAAGTTGTGTTACCCATTGAATGTAAAATACCGTCACTCAAATTAGCCATTGAGTTGTTACCATCTACCACTAAATAGGAGAAACACTTTCTATACCTATCATAATTAGATGAGACTTGTCGCACCGTTGCATTAGCTGCCGAAGCTCAGAAAAAACGTGTTAAAGCTCAGTATGATCAAATTTTTAATCCTCACATTCATTCAGAAGGTGACCTAGTTTTATTATATGATCATGCTAACGAAAATCTAGGCGTGGCTAAATTCAAACCGATGTGGCATGGTCCCTATATTGTTAAGTGTGTTCTTGTAAAAGGAGCTTATGGATTAATTGATTATGACAACATCTCTTTAGATAAACCTAGAAATGGTATTTATCTCAAGAGCTATTATGAATGAATTTTCGTGTGAAGATCTCCCTTGTACATTAGTTACATTTTAGAACAAGTGTGCCTTAGTTTAGACAAGTGTGCCTTAGGATTAGTTATTTTTGTTTTACAACTATTACTACTTTCGCTGCTTATCTTGATTACTCTTGATATTGCAGATGTCGACATCCATTCAAACTTACATTGGTTTTACTGACGGAACCTGTAGTAGTACAGGGAACATCTCTTCCATAGCTTGAGTTATATATTTACCCACCAATGAGTTAGTCTCTATTCATGGGATATGCCTTGGTCAAACAACGAATAATATTGCAGACTATAGTGCAGTTATTGAGTTATTATCTGATACCATCACATTTGGTATTCGAATTTTGATCATTAGGCTAGATTCACAACTCATTGTATTACATTTAAATGGAGTGTATGCTATCATAAATCCAGCTTTGTTAATATTATTTTTGAAGGTTCGTCTCTTGGAAAGACAATTTGATTATATTGAATATCAACACATTTCAAGAAATTTAAACATATTGGCTCATGCATTAGCTAATCGAGTTTTAAATAGACATCTGCAACATTAAAAAATTAAAACAAAACAACATTCAATCCATGTTGAACAAGATACTCAGAGAACGAAGGTAGTAATATCATTAGGTTAAATAAGTTTGTGTCTAAAAATATTACATCGTTTGTGATCATAGGTTCAAACACCTTATGATATAAAAGATACCGATACAAAAAATAAATGTAAATCTACATTGGCCATCAGCTATCCATGATGATGATCATGATAGAAAACTATGGCACATGCCACCCTGCGTAGAAATATCCTTAGTGGACCTGGGACACCAGTCATATGTCTCTGGAGCCTAAGAGGTATATCATTTGTTCCTGTCTCAGGAATATCAATAGTCAACCTCTCAAGGTTGTGCTACAGCTCTACCAGGATCTCTGCTACATAATTCTACAGCTCTGCTATGGGTTGTGCCTCTTGCCTGTCAAAGCGATGAAGCCCTGCTGGTCGTGTTGGAATGACATCTGCATTTAAATTTTTTTGTCAGTATTGGACGGTAAAAAAATCAAATAAAAATTAGATAAAAACTTAAAAATTATTCACTAACATGTCTCATCCCATTGTACCCGTCGTGGCAGAGATGTTTCAGGATCACCTCTATAATCCATCCCTAAATAAGGAAAATCTTCAATCGTGAAGATTTGATTCCTAAGTCATGAGAAATACTGTGAAGTAAACCGAACCACTGCACCACCTTCGCCACCATGGCAAGTCATCAATGCTACCCAGCACACCATACGAGGTTCCTGAGGACTTCCAGGATCCATCGAAGACTGCTGAGGTGCAAGGAGTGGGATCCTCTCTAAAGCAAAAGAGATAAGAATGACACCATATCCAAAGTTTTTCAACTTCCCATTTTTAGCTCTTGTAAATTGGCCCTTCAGATTAGCTAACACTCCTTCACTCTAGTTGAATATTATTCCTCCAAAACATTCAACTACTGTCTACATATGTGCTTTGGTAGCCACATGAGGAGCTTCACTCCCACATAACCTGGTAATCATGAATGCTATGATTCTGAGTTCCAGTCACACACTAGTTTTGATGTCTATGCGACCATCCTTCAGCTCTGAATCTTGGCTACAATACTGAGCCTTGTAATTAGCAGTGGGAAGACCTCCTGGTCTGGTCCCAAATAAGGAAATGTTCCTCCCTCTATGAGGAAATCCAGTGAGGAAATATATGTCCTCCGGCTCGATCATAAGCCAATGGTCTCCGATAATTAAAGATTGATCTTGTACATCCCATGCATTCACGAGCCATGTCATCAGCTCAACCTGTTCTTTCATGCCTTGAATCACCCAAAAATTGTATAAGCCACAATTTTTTAATGCACAAATAGTTTCTGGATCATCCATGGCTTCATTTTCCACGAGTTCATGCTCTCGTTCCCGCCATTCCAATATGATTAAATACCTACAAATCGACAAATTAAACACTAAAAATTAGTTGGGGGAAGTTTGAGCCATTTTTTATGGAGAAAATTATGTTTTCAAAAACCCACAGCACTTGTGCAGGTCCTGTGTTTACACAATGCATTTTTTTGCACGCTCTTATACAAAACCTGCGGTGGGCGTGGTTTTCGCCAAGAGAACCCGCACACCCCTTATGGAAGATTTTAAAACATAATTTCCTTCTAAAAAATGCCATGAAAGCTTAAAATAAGAAATGAAATGAATGATATCAAAGACAATGATGATGTGGATTACTTGGTTCGAACGGTTCTCGAAATGGTCGGTCGGTTCTTCTGATATCATCTCTGGAAGTTTTAGGCAAAATCTCTCTCTGCTCTATTTTGAAAATCAAAAGATGAAAATGACTTGTTTAAACTCCTTTTTGTAGTTTTAAATGAATAAAATAATATTATTTTATTTATTTTTACTTTTAAAAAGTCAAATGAAAATATTTTTACTTTTTGAGAGCAGATATTTGTACTTGTTCGAGTTTTTGTGTAGGATACAAGATTTTGGTGAAAAGAATTATTTTGACATCAAGTACACTTTTATCACTTTTTCGAGCTATGTAAAAATACGAAAAAGTGAAACCTCAGAGTCCTCTTTTAAGTCCTTTTCAGACTCTCGAAACATGAAAATATCGTCGAGTACTTGACTATTCGAATTCGTTAAAGTAAATGAACAATCATCCATTTAGTATAAGTTTACCCCTTTTCCAAACTTAATTGGACTAATTACGAAAAAGGTATACGCTGACTGATCATGGTCAATAGAGTTCTCTCTTGCATTATTTTATCCTTTTTCGGGCTTGAGGGACTAAATTTATGAAAAATAACAATCATGGAGTTTACTTATGTTTTTCTTCTGACTCCCTAAAAATGAAAAACGCTGAGTTATTCCTATACTGGACTCGTTATATAAAACTAAACAGTACAGGACCTGTCGATCACAATAGGACCAAACCACTCCTTCTTAGGGTTCGATTTTAATACTAATATGGACTCATCTAAAGGATGAGCTTACACAAACAAGAAAATATTATCCTCCTCAATCTTGAAAAAAATAAAGAGGTACTTTCTAGTAATGGTGGGGGGAAAAGAGAGAAAAAGAATCCATTTGTCGTCCTTGTTTTAGAAAGTAGCATGTCTCTCTTGAACACGACAATTTGTCGCACTTGTTCCTGGGTTGGGAAATCGTTTGTCTAACAGTTAATCAAACCACATTGAAAGTCTTCAGCTGATTTCTGGGTATTATATTTATGTCAAATGCTACCAAGTTATTTACAGCGTCGTTATGTGTTCAAGAGAAAGTTAAATAAACCATTTATTGCAAACATTTGTCTCCATTCGCTTTGACCATCCTTGAGTCAGTCCTTACAATAAATTTCTTCAAAACTTGATCTAATGGTTTTGTGTCGTAGGCTTTCCTATGATGGATCACTTTCTATCGACATCAGCTCATTATCTAGAAAGTTGATATAGAATCCTATCAGTACCTTGGGATCTGCATGCCCTAATGGCAGGTTTCTCGCCTTTGATGATAGGTTTTCATCATTTCCCTTTGATCGAATGATTATATGAGTATTCGACTGCAAATAATTAATTCACACTTCATAGATTGTATTGAAGTACTTTGAGAGCCATTGTCATTATTGATGGTTTCTCTCACACGTGTTAACGGTTCTCATCATTGACCGGTAATCAAGTGGTTTCTACCATGTTCAACTTCGACACAATCAATCACATGGATAGATTCGTACTAGTTCGAGAAGCGGAAATCAAGACCTTGGATCTAGTTTCCACCATCTAGGCTGCGAGGAATTTTATTATTCATGATGTAGTAGACTATTTATGACAAATGGCTGCGCCCATAATGTGGATACTTTTTATGTAATACTAAAATCATATATGTACCACAAAATTTAGTTAATTTTGATTTGAGTATGGGAATGCCTACCTCAACGATGATATATATTTGCATTCAATGTTTTTATAGGTTTTCGACCGGCATCTCCAATCCAATCCTCGAAATGATAAATCACTTCACTCTTTAGAAAAAATCTCAGACTTCACACTTTAGGGGGCAATTTGTTACACGTCATTTTGTAACCATGACATTTGACTGTTCATATGGGTCTATTGCCATCCATATCATTTTCCCTTAGAGGTAAAAAACACTCATGTTCCTAAATCAAGTCTTGGAAATTGGAGAAAATATCTATAAAAACCTTAAAAGTCTACCTGTGCGGTTTTAATATCATTTCCTTGCGCATGCACTGATGATCCTTCCATTAGCCACGATGATCGCTGCTCTGTTGGTCAAATATTATCCCAACTAGAAGCCTCTAGAGTCACACCAGTTCGAGCTTTATCCCTCCACTCATGGAGCTTATCCCTTGGTCCAAGGAACTCAAATCCCTTAATGGGAGGAATCCATCCCTCTCTTAATGGATCTAAAACTACTTCAATCTCCCTATATATTGAGCTCATGTTTCAGGTTCAAGGGTAGATACCTGAGTTATTAATTTGAATAGAAACTGATCTGTATAGTTTCTAAGCTGGAGAGAGTCCATAGAGTGCATACTCTCTATACTAGTGAGTTGTTGTTGACACACTGAAGATCACACCTTTGTGCCCATGACTTAGTGCTGGTCATTCTAGAGAGGAAGGCTTATTAGACTGAAAGAGAATGACTGCTAAGACCCCGAGATGAATCTGTACAACATCAAGGCATCCGGTTGTAAGATTTCTCTTCCTAATTTATGATAATACATATGGATCTCTTTTTCTCATTGTCTTGTTTTTGAATTCATGGGAATGATGTCAATACTTAGATTCATTGATCACTAAGTTGGATTAGTATTTTTTATTATTATATATTGTAGATTCTTTGATTATTTGTCTTGTTTGTGATTGCAGGTTCTACTAATCATTGGAGAACTACTTTGGAGCGATGGATAAAGGGATACATCAGAATTTTGTATTTATAGGTAGGAGCATGTCCTCTCTACTTTATTATTATAATGATATTAAAATACAAATAATCTAGAGAAAGATATATTCGAAGGACCTTTGTTTCTAGTTACTCGTTGGAGTATTAGGGAGATCACTCTTGTCCGCAAGAGGGATTAATCCTGGTACTAGGGAGTCATAACTGAGGCACTGGAATGGTCACAAAGGCTATCTTTTATTTGTTGTGTTTATTATTATTATTTATTTTCTGAGTGAGGTGCTTACTATGTTTTTCTTTGCTGTGTCTCCTGCAGGTACCTCACGGAGACCTCAAGCTACTGTTGTTGGTGTAGCTTCCCTTTTAGAGTCTGTTGGTGAACTTCAAGATCTGATCTTCAACATAATTCTACTACTCTTGATGTGCTAGATGGTGGTCAAAAGGGCCTGGTGCATGCACATGTGTGTTACAAGAAGTGATGATCTTCATGTAGCAGTCCCTTTTTTACAAATATGGATCTCAAAATGGAATGAATAAGGGAGAAAAGGATGTGTAGATGTTGGGGGTGGCATTAGGATGTTGATGGATTGGTGTGGTTGAGGAAAATCATAAGAGAAAATGCCTTGTGTGTGTTAAGACAACTTGATTCATAGTTGCTGAATAGAGGGTTAGGGAGGGTTAGGTAAGGTAATTTTCATGCATGGGATTGAATAATGGTTAGGCATGGTAGGCATAGGTGGGGTAACTTTTTTATGCCTTGGGTGAGCGCATATATCCTAAGGTATCCTTCCTGTAGATTTTTAAGATTTCCTATAGAACTACAAGATTTACTGTAGTACTACCTAATTTCTTATAGCTGCCTTGGACATCATGTAGCATCACAGAGATAGGAGAAATTTTTAAATTTGTTCTCACTTTGTGGTAGAAATTAATGGAGGAATGAGTAATGGGGTTGGATGTGGAGTGAGTAGGTACAAGAGAGAGAGAGAGAGAGAGAGAGAGAGAGAGAGAGAGAGAGAGAGATGGAACAATGTTTATCCCTTTTTCCATATTATCTCTAAGTCAACAACCTCTAAAAACATAAGCAGGTTAGTGTCTTGATGCCATTTGATTCTTTTGAAATAATTTTGTATTTCTTTTTCCTTTTTCTCTCATTTTTTTTTTAAGGCAAGTGAGATGCCTCAATAGAGGTTTTCACCCCATAAGCTTGCCTTGGGTGTCTCCAAGAGGTTTTCACACAAGGATATTTTATTTCTCTATTTTTTCTTTTTCCTTTTTTTTCTTTTTTATTTTTCTCCAGGATTGCCTCATGGAAGTTTTCAACCATGGAGTTGGCCTTGGATGCCTCATAAATTTTTTCACCCAGGCCTCTTTATTTTCTCCCTTTTTTTCTATTCTCTAGGAATGTGAGGGACTAGAAGCTACGAGGATCCCAATTACATTCACATATCTATTTATTGTGTTGATGAATTCTGCCTTGGACAAGGGTCTTTTGTAAATTTTTAGCTTGTAAACATTAACAAGAAGAGGGATCCCATCCTCATCTATGGTTCTGATTTGAAAAACCCCATTTTCATGTAACTTCTCCACTTGATAGGGTCATATCCATATGGTCATTAAATTTCCCTTGAAGTCCTTAAATCTCAAGTCATAAAGCAAAGCCCAATCCCCTTCTTGAAATGTCTTCTCTTTGATGTGCTTGTCATGACAAAATTTCCTCTGTAGTTCAATTAATTCTGTATAAAGGAGGGTTTAAATCCTAAACTCATCCAAACCATTCAAATGAAGCAATATTTCTTATTGTGCCTTTGCGATGTCCAAATCTAACTGAGCTTCCATTCTAAGGGTGTTATACTCAAATTCAATGGAAAACAAAGCCTTCTTCCCATAAACCAGATCATCTGGAGTAAAGCCTTGATCTGAATATGGGAAAACTAGTTTTTTTGTGCTAGCTCCCTCATAAGTATAAAAATAGTGTGTTTAGGATCGTCTCAAATTAGCCAATTGTGAAGGGGTTTATGTGTCAAGCTTTTAAGGTGCCTTTGATGAGAAATTTATGAGTTAATTAGCTTTTAAAAACTCATGTACAAAAAATAAAATGCATAGAAATAACACAACAAACACATTACACAATAGCTGATAACAGAGTTCACCCCGCTTGGGCTACATCTCCATGGACCTGCTTCAACTAGCTAGACCCTCTTGGGATTAATGGTAAATTGTCTAATTACATGAACCTAAAATGCTCCAATGGCTTTTAAACCTACTCCATTGGCTTTGGAAGACCCAAAAACCTCAAAATAGACTCTTCAATCTCTGAAAATGGTCTTCACCTGATCTAGGCATGACCTCCTCTCCCTGTGGCCCTAGGCTTCTTTAATATTAAAAGTGGAAAAAACACTTACAGAAGTGCTCCAATGCCTCTGCAACCTGCACCATCAGCTTTAGAGCATCCAAATCATCTAATAATGACTCTTGTTGAGCCAAAATTGATCTAAATTTGCAAAAGTTATTCTTCATTGAATTTTTCCCTAGGAATCTCCACCAAAACTAGAGAAACTCGAGTTAGGGCCGCCAAATCTAGAAGTGGCACTGAAAATAACAGAACCCACCAAAATAAACTAGATTTTAATTAAAAAATAAGTGCACATTAAGTGGGAGATTAGCACATTAATCACAATTACAAAGAAATCCGAATTAATTCAGATAAATGCCTTAATCTAGGTTTAAGGGTTAATTAACCTATATTTAAACTTTAATATGCGCCATTTAAAATAGGCATCTGCCTTTGGTTTTGGGGCCACAATTCTGTGGCAAGGGTTGGCCCTTCTTTCCCCCGCCCAAACTCATTTGAAAATTCAAATACGTATTTGATGCTACGACTATTAAGTCACAATGTTGGGCATAGTGGTATTCAGGTGCATTGGTGTGGGGGAGGTCGCAGGGTCGAGCCCCGACCTCCACCTTTCCACCCATTATAAATTTACCATAAGGTTTAAAAACTTTAGACTTATAAAAATTTTGCCCCCCATTTCATATGGTTTAATAAACTTTGGAATTATAAAAAATTTCGCCCAAATGCATTAGTTTGCTAACCATAAAATAATCAAATTCAACCATTTTTAAATCAATGTAATGTAGAATTTGACCAGCAGTTGAATTTGGACCTTGGAAGGGGGCATGTGGCAGCCTTCGGGCCAGCCACATGTGTTCATGCCATTGGTTCCTCCACAAACCAATAAAAACACCACAAATCACCCTCTTAGACCACTAACCACAAATTGACAATTGGCATAGTTTCATTGGGCGAAATTGGAGAAATATTCCAAAATTTTTACCTTTGACCCTGTTTGACCTTTTTTTTTAAAATTCCCCTATTTGGCATGATGATCAGTGGGCTCTAACTTCCTCATACAGACTCTGTTTTGAGTGAAGCGAAATGCGCCGGGTTCCTGGAGATGGGCCCGATGCAACGTTTTGGTTTGGTTTGTTGTGTAACCAACTCAAAAAGAGAAGAAAAGAGATATAAACGCCTTAGAAATGAGCCACTTCGAGGGGGCAACCTCCAATACATTACATAAATGAACAATTCTTGGATGATACAATTCACAAAACCTCCTTTATATATATAGGAGTCCATGGGGCCATAATGTAATCCTAGTGGGCCACAATGTAATCCTAGCCGACCTAACAATAATAATTTAAGGGCACAATAATAACAAAATGGGGGTTACAAGGGTACAATAATAACAATAAGGGGTTTACACTAACAATAATAGGGGGCTATACTAGTGATATAGGGACCTAACATGCCCCTCTCCTTCAAAAAAAGTGTTGTCCTCAACACTTGAGTAGCTCCGGGTGCTTCTGTATAAAAGTCTCATCCTCCCATGTAGAATCTTCAGTGGGTAAGTTCTTCCACTTGATGAGATACTCTGAAATTGATCGATTCCGTAGCTGTCGAGTTCTTGTTTCCATGACTGCTTCAGGTTCCAATATGATTTTTCCTTCCTCATCAAGTTCTGGAAATATTGTTTGAACCGGAAGATTTTCACCTATAACCTTCTTTAAGCATGAAACATGGAAAACTGGATGCACTCGCGAAGAAGCAGGAAGCTCCAATTTGTATGCCATAGTACCAATCTTTTGCAACACCTTGTAAGGACAGTAGTACTTTGGCGATAATTTATTATCCTTCTTAGCTTGCTTGAGGGACATTTGTTTGTATGGTTGTAGCCGTAAAAATACCCAATCTCCTACATCAAAACTTCTCTCGCTGCGATATTGATCTGCTTGTTGTTTCATTCGATTTTGTGCCAAATTCGGGTTATCCTTTAAGAGTTGGAGAACTTCTTGCTGATGCTCGATGTGATCTTCCACTGCTTGAACCTTCGAATTTTCCCTTAAAGATGATGTGATGGATGGTGGATGATATCCATAAAGTGCCATAAATGGGCTCATTTTTGCTGCAGTATGGAAGGAAGTGTTATACCACCATTCGGCAAGAGGTAACCACTTGACCCATTGTGTTTGTTTATCAGATACAAAACAACGAAGATATCCTTCCAAACATTTATTTACTATCTCGGTTTGACCATCGGATTGAGGATGATAAGATGAGCTATGAGCTAATTGAGTACCCAAACAAGAAAATAACTCCGTCCAAAAATTTCCAGTAAAAATGGGATCTCTGTCGCTCACAATAACCCTTGGGCTTCCATGTAGCTTTTGAATTCTGTCCATAAATGTAGTAGCAGCTGTACTTGCTTTAAATGGATGAGATAAAGCACAAAAGTGTGCATACTTGGTAAGTCTATCAACTACCACCATGATGACACTCTTTCCTTCGGACTTAGGTAAACCTGTGATAAAATCCATTGAAATCTCCTCCCAACGTTGACTTGGAATGGATAAAGGTTGTAGAAGTCTGGGGTCTTAATTGTTTCCACTTTATTCTGCTGGAAAACCAAACATTCCGCCACAAACTTTCGAATATCAGATTTAAGGCCATCCCAAAAAAATTCTTTTTTCACCATGTGGTAAGTTTTTAAAAATCCTGAGTGTCCTCCTAAAGGAGAAGTGTGCAATTCCAGAAGAATCTTTTGTTTTAGTTGGGAATTATTACAAAGATATAAGCGATCTTTGTACCATAAGGAATCATTTTTCCAACTAAATGTATCGGATGTACTAGGATCTTGCTGCAACTTTTGAATGAGTATCCATACATCTTTGTCCTTCTTCCATTCATCTCTTGCTTCAGTTATCCAATCTGGTTGGATAATAGAAATGTAACAAAGCAATGCTTCCACCTCTTCATTCTTTCTTGAGAGTGCATCTGCAACAACATTCAACTTTCCTTTTTTGTAGATTATTTCAAAGTCGTAACCCAACATCTTTGTGACCCATTTTTGTTGTTCTTCTGACGATAGTCTTTGTTCCAAAAAGTGTTTAAGACTATCATGATCAGTTTTTACCTTGAAGTGTCTTCCCCTTAGGTAAGTTCGCCATTTCTTTAGTGCATGTAGTATTGCTAACATTTCCTTCTCATAAATAGGTTTCTGTAAATACTTTCCTTTGATTGGACGACTTTCAAAGCAATGGGTCTTCCTTCCTGCATTAAAACTGCACCAATTCCATTTCCTGAGGCATCACATTCCACAATAAAGGTTTTAATGATGCATTTAGCTAAAATGGCCTTCAGGCATGCCTCTTTAAAGGCGATCCAAAGAAAGATTGGTTGCCTTGGTTGCTTCAGAGGTCCATGAAAATGGCTCTTATTTGTGCCGAGTGCCTCAATCTAGTCTCCTAAACTGAGTTCATTTAATTTTCAACCAGGATTTGTAAACTGCTGAAGTGAAATGTACCATATGTACCTAGGTGCTTGTTTCCTAGTGCGTTGTATGTAGTGTTTTGTGAGAACACCCTGTCAACATGTTGAACATGATCCTTCCGAGACCTGTTGTAGAATAGTATATCATCAAAAATACTAGCACAAATTTTCTAAGGAAGGGTTTGAAAATGGAATTCATCAACCCTTGAAATGTAGAAGGTGCATTGGTAAGGCCAAAAGGCATGACCAAAAATTCATAATGACCCTCATGAGTTCGAAATGATGTTTTTGGAATATCTTGAGTCTTCATTCTAATTTGATGATATCCTGAACGAAGATCCAACTTGGTAAAATAAATTGCTCCATGTAATTCATCCAATAATTCATCAATCACAGGAATGGGAAATTTGTCTTTAATGGTGAGCTTATTGAGCTCCCTATAATCAGGACACATTCGCCATGATCCATCCTTCTTGTGTACCAATACTACAGGAGCAGAGAAAGAACTTTGACTAGGTTGAATTATACCCGCCTCTAACATTTCTGCAATCATACGTTCAATTTCGCTCTTTTGGACGTAAGGATATATATAAGGCCTGATGTTTGGAGGAACACTTCTGGAATCAAATGAATAGCATGATCATGATCACGAATAGGTGGGAGTCCTTTGGGAGTTTCAAACACCTTGGAATGATTGTCCAAGACTTGTTGGAGATCTGCAGAAATAGATGATTTTGATGTTGGAACTTCTAGTGAGCATAATTGTGCAATTACACCTCATTGTTATTTCTTTAGAAGCCTTTTCATGACATTAGAGCTTATTATCCTTCCTGGCTTCCCCGCAATACCCCGTAATTCGACTTCCTTTCCTTCTGAAAAAAATTTCAAGAAAAGTTCTTGAAAATTAAAAGCTACAGTCCCCAAAGATTGTAACCATTGTACTCCTAGTACAACATCAGCACCTCCCATAGGAATGGCAAGCATTGGACTAGTCAATACATATTCCCCCATGGTTAGCTTGATATTATGGCATTTTCCAGAGAAATTTATAGTTCCTCCATTTGCAACCATCACTTGACATTCTGGTGCTGGGTATATGAAACAATTTAATTCCTTGGCTACCTTATAATGAATAAAATTATGGGTGCTACCTGAATCAATCAACACTATTACCCTTTTATTCTTTATATGTCCTTCTATCTTGAGAGTTTGAGGAGTGGTAATTCCTGCCAGTGCATTACACGATATGGTCGGATTCATTTCTTCTTCTTCTAGGGGTGGTTCCTTCTGTATATCCTCTTCTTGTTCATTTTCTTCTTCTTCTTCACAATCTATGTAAAATAATTTCTTCTCAGCACACTTATGACCTTTAGTGTATTTGCTATCACAACTGTAGCAAAGCCCTTTTGCTCTTTTTTCTTCCAATTGTTGTGGTGTCAACCTTGTAGGTTGTGGAAATCTAGGTGTGGCAACACTTCCTTCTTTATAGAATTGAGTGGTAGGTTTCCTTGTCGTCATAATTTTACATTCAACTTTTCTTGCCAACCTGAATGCCTTCTCCAATGAATCAGGTTCCAAAACGCGAACTTCATGTTGGATGTTATCCTTTAAAGTGCCTAGGAAGAGATCAATCCTGTGTTCTTCTGTAAGATCAGTTACCCTTATATTCAATTTTTGGAAGTCCTCAATGTGCTGCCCCACTAAACCCTTTTGTTTGAGATTTATCAATTGGTGTTCGGGGATTTAACACCTAGAGGTTGGTTGGGATTCAACCTCCACAGAGCAGGGGCGTACTACTTAACAGAGACTCACACGATCATGCACAGTCATGAAAACGAAATAGAGCAGAATGAGAGGTTTACCCGTTGGTCCTACGTTTGAAGTAGATCCACGTGGAGTTCAAACTCCCTGCAACCGTCCTTCCTCTTTCACGTGAAATACAAGAAGAAACCAGCACAAAGGACAAGTTGTACAGTATATTTCTACTCTATATGTTAGCGAGATTCATATAAAACATTAAATAAATCATCATAAATGCTTGAATAACAAATATTCTTCATACATTAAAGCATACACTAACACGTTTACTTCGGGAACAGCATGATACTTCTGTATTATAAAAATAGTACGTACAAAAGTAAGTGGAGAGATCACCTGATCCTTCCAAGGCCCTCGCAGACCGTCGTCCGGATCCGTCCAGCCCTTGCCTCGCTAAGACTCCTTCCAAACTGGTGCATACGAGATAACATATAAAGGGATGTGTATCTCAAGGAAACAAGGGTTTCCTATAATGAACTGGGAAAGTGCAGGAGGCACGGGGAATCGGACTTGGATAGGGAATACCAACAGAGTATAATATCAATAATTCTCTCTCTCCCTTAGGCCATACACATGAGGGCTTTTTATAGTCCCTCCAAGTAGTTTCAGCAGTTGGAAACAGTTGGCCACGGGCTGGGGTGGTTGAACTACCTGAGTAACCATCAACCCAGCACGAAATTAGGGATTTTTATATATTTTTTAATCATTAAAATGGCATACGCGGAAAAGTCTAGCTGTACTCGCGTATACACGCGGAAAAACACGGGCATAGTCGTGTATGAAGGATTTTCCACTGTTTTTAAGTGAATTTGTCCAAGTCTGTAGGAATGGGTGCCCATAAAGCCATGTAGCAATCATGAATCATGTCAAGGTGAGAAATGATGCTATAACGGATGCCCCCTAATATATGAGGTCAGAAGGGGTACATGATGGCCGAAATGTATTATGCACATAGAAAGAACTTCGCAAGGACAAGAGAGGACTTCACCAGATTTTAGCCTGCCAAAAACCAATGAAAGAAATCAGAGAGTCAACACATGCTGAGGCGGGCATACCCATGCTCAGTCAAAAATACATCATATATATAGAAAGTACTGAATAGATCCAACATGTATACAAGTATAACTGAACTGAAAATACATAGTGAATCATCTGAGCAGGGCCCGGAAAAACAAGTCTGTATCAATGTCCAAGTATCACATATAGAAAGCTGATCAAAGATAGTGCAACTGGATGTCTGATCAAGTAACTGAATCTCCAAGTACCGGATCATAAGAGGCGGATCAAACGGTACAATCACGCAACTCGGGGATCAACATATAAGATGCTGCTGTGCTGAACCGCAACATATAAGGGTGGACGGCAACACTGGCAGAAACTGAGAGAACTGTCAACAGTGAACCGAGAAATGCTGATGCAACCCAAGGTCTTCACCGATCACAACGGCACAATTCTACACACTGGGAATAAATGAGCTGAAGTCGACCATGTGAGAAATGGTTGGATTACCGGGCAATGATGTTTCCCGTTAACCAACGCGAGACGACCCACCGATAATGATAATGAGTGTCAAGGTGCCCCAGTACAATCTGACAAGTGTGAATGAATGAGTTGAAGTCGAACACTTGAAAGAATCTACCAATCAGAAGGCAATAATGAATCCCCACTGTCGATAGCGAAGAGTCTGCCACTGATGACTGCAAACCCTAAGGTACTGACAAAAAGACTCTAGACCTTGTTCCCAGAGCAATGAGTCGGAGTCGATGGGAAAAGATCTGCTGGAAAGAAGGCATTAAGGCATCCCACATCAGTCCAGCGCGAGTGTAACCCGCAGGCCAAGATTTGGAAGGAATCGGACGAAGGAGAGTGATGGAACCAAAACCGAAGTACGTTTCCGACGTGCACAAGATGAAGCTAGCGCACGGAAGAAACCCTATGAACCAACCAATAATGAAAGCTGACACAGAGGCGAGAAATCCACCGATAGGGTCAAATGGAAATCCAGGTACTGCACGAATCCCAAGTGTGATAATGTGTGCTGACGTCGAACACAGGGGAAACCACTCGGTCAAAGACCCATGATGATGATCAAATGCTGAGCACGAGGTCACCTATCAATGATGGAAATAGGCCCAAGGTGCGGCTCTAGGCTTGCTCTCAGAGCAATGTGTCGTAGTCGATAAGAGACAAACCCACCGGCAAGAAGTCAATGGAGACCTTCTCAAACCAGCACGAGCAGAAGATCAAAACATCTGATGTGATAGAACATGATACTGACAAGACCGGGAAGGCCGACTGAATAATGAGTCAAGAGACACCGCAGAATGGCCGACTCGGGCTAGACTTCCCTTGAACAAAAGCACGACTCTATGATGACCATGGCAGTAAAAAGTGACACTGTATAAGTCTGTCTTGCAGGAGGCAAAACAAACTCTCCATATGATTGGAAGAGATAACCAACCGGGGGAGAACTGACAAGTGAAACATGGTAAAGGCTGAACCTAGGCCAAACTAGAACCATCCCAAATGAAGGAAATATATATAAGTATATGTGCTTTGTTCAAGGGCGACAAACTGACTCTGTACTGCCATCAAAATAACGAAGATACATCCCGTTCCCGCTCTTTTTGTTATATTTAATTTTTTTGTCTTTTTCATAATAAGCCTGAAAAGGAATAAAAGAATGCTATGATACAATGGATAGAACGAGTATCAAGAAAGCAGATGCACTAGTTCCGGGGTTTGGAACAATCCTATGCTCAATGCAAGGTGGCGAAAACTGGTCAGTGATACTCAGAGGAGCGTTCCATCCATGGGTACAAAGGTGTCAAGTCGTGATAGCTAAGTGCATGCAACGGTTAACTTGTACAGAAAGTCAAGGTCAAAAGTTGGCTTAAACATCGAGTCCAAATGAAGCCGGCTAAAGGCCAGGATAAACAAGTAGCCAATATGCAATGCGGTAATACAACTTAACGACACCAGGGAGCCTCTAGGGTATAAGCCAGAAAAATGATAAGTGATGAAGGAGAAGAATGAAGCTTCAACACGAAAGACATGGCGGGACTAAAGAGGACTCCCGAGCCTACATAAAAAGCAGCATGGGCAACAAGCGATAGCGAGGAACTAACTAGGAAGCCCATGTAAAGGAAGGCTCTACCATCAAGTCATGATTTTAAAAATCGGTGAGTGAAAATGGTATAATACTCATGACCTGATGGGATCGACCCTAAGGCAAGTGATCAGTATGGAGGCTAGAATGCAAGATGCAACGGAAAGTGATTCCCTAACCTATATGCCAGTGAAGATCATACACCTGCCGTGAAGAGTCTGAACACATGGGCCAAAAACCGGGGAAAATCTCGAAAATGTCAAAATGTACCTGAAATATACCAAACTGGGCACTTCCAAGCAATCGAGTTATACAGCATAAGACAGATCGAAAAAATAAGCACAAGGAAATTTTTTGCGAAAATTTTCAATTTTTTAGCCATAAATACACAAATTACCTCTCAAATGGTTCATTATTGCATAGCTGATTTGGAAAAAGAGCTCCGGAGCTAAAAACTTGTTTCGTCAAACCAGCAACAACCGACCGTCGGAATTCAGCGAAACTTCAGGTAGGCTCCTTATTCATCCTGTTGATTCATTTTGTCCGTTTAAAATTTAAAATTAAGTGGATTTTTACCTGGAAACCCTTATTAAAAACGCGTACCTGCGCATACGCGGGTTCAAAGAAGGAAATCCGCGTGTACACGCGACTGTGCACAGCGAAACTAGCGTATGCGCAAGTCCGAATTTTAAAAATGAGTTTCTAATGCAAATTTTAATGAATTTCTTCAGGATGACAATTTCATGGAGGGAACGCGAGCATAGTGCAGTGGACCAAGAGGTCATGGAAGACCGCGCAGCACAAAACGTCCTCCGAAACTGTGGATTATTCAAATTTTTCAAAATGCCCAATATGAAAAGTAATGTGAGATTGCTTGAAATGCTGGTAAATTATTGGGAACCGGATCGGGATTGTTTCATCATTGATCAAATGCCACTACGCATAGAGGTGGAAGATATATACTTCATCACTGGACTCTCCAGAAGGGGAGACCCAGTGGATCTGCACGGAAGGCCCCTGGGAGGGTTAACCGTGGAGGACTATGTCCAACTCTATTGCATAGAAGATTCCAAGAAAGTAGGCACACAGATTGCAATCAGAGATATCAGGGACTTGCACATGAAGATCCTCCTGTTCACCATCGGCAGAGTGGCAGGATCTGCCTCACTGCATCAGGCGTCCAGGGCGCACATGAGCATAGCTGTAGAGTGCTTAATACATGTGTATGATTGGTGCACTGCCCTGCTACTGAACATGAAACAACAACTGACGTCGATTCGCAAAACACATACAAAACACTTTGGCTATGGAACCATTTTGACTACATTCTTCTTCGAGAGAGTTCCAGCTTTGAGACCCAAAGTCATCTCAACTATCAGCAGCCCTCGGGACCCAAGAATTTCCCGTTGGGCAGACATGATGAAGAGACTGGGGGGCAGCGAGGTACCCCGAACTACCTGGGATGATGAGTTCTTCTTATGGTGGAGAGAACAGATCATCGCGGTAGATGACTATCCCTATGCCGGGATGGATTTCCGAGGAGATCCAGATCTAGTACTTCCACCCGGTGCAGCATGGGGAGCAGTCGGTAAGTTTTTTCAAAAATTTTAACTGCATGATTGTTTTTGGTTTTCAAATATGTATGAAAAATGAAAAACAAACATGTTTTTGGATTGGATTCTATTGGCGACGTAGTCATGTTTCGAATGTTGGACAGTGCGTCTGAACTGCTTGTCTCGCGCCTTGAAGGTGAAGCGAGACGGTTCTGACGAACCCTCCGAACCGTGCGAAAAACTTGGAAGGACCTAACCCGGCAAATCCCTCCCGGCTCTTGTATGGGAGGACTTACGAAGCCGTCAGAGGCCGGGTTGTAGGAGTACCGGGCCAGGTTAGGCTTGTTCCCGCCAGGTGTGGCCCGACCTTTGCGGTGATGTTCTATGGGAACCTTTGGGCGGGGTGTAAACCGATGAAACCAGTTTTCATATTGGATGACTGTATATTTTTTGAGACTGAACATGATGGGGCATAAGCCCAAGTTTTGTACGGCATTGATGGATCAAAATTTTGTGAAGTTTTTTGACATACTGATGATATATATACAGCGATATTTTGATGTGATGTGATAAATGTATCAAATGTATGATGTTTTTGATGATTTAGATTTTATTGTATTGAATGATTAATATGCCAATCTAAAGCTTGATTAGCTAATGAGTCAGCAAACCAATTGTCAGCTCTAGGAATATGAATGAATGTTAAAAATTGAAATGACCTTTGTAACAAACGTACCCTCAAGAACAATCGTAATAAAACTGGATCTCGTACCCGATAAGTGTTGTTCAACTACGACACCACCAGCTGGGAGTCCAAGAAAACTACCAACGAATCAACACCCAAAGATATTGCCTCCGAGAGTAGATGAATGACTGCAGTGTATTCTGCTACGTTATTGGAAGGAGGACCAATGCAGACCCCTCTTGATACCAACAGCTGACCGGAAGGATAATGAAGCACCCAAGCCGCGGAAGCTAAGTTCCGGGTGTGTCTACTAGCACCATCGGCGAAACCATAATGACTCATGACATCAACACAACCTGCCAAAGCAGATCCAAAACATCACCATCCCATCAAAAATCGAAAATCAAACAGATATGTACAAGACAAAAAACTACTATATACAAAGCAAAATGCCAGGCCAAAGCCTAGGCATAATACTTCTTCAGATAGAGCCCATTTCGGGGCTCCGACAACTCGTTTCCTTCGAAGTCGACCAAGGTATACGCTCCTTTCTTAAGGACCTTTTTAACGATATAGGGGCCATACCACATCGACTTAAACTTTCCTGCCCCCAAGGCATCCTTTTCTTGGGCATAGACCAAAACAAGGTCGCCTTCGGAAAAGACCCTAGGCTTAACCGCCTTATCGTACTGGACTTTGACTCGGTTTTTATGCGCTTCGTTCAACGTGGCGGCATCTCGACGCTGCTCATCAAGATGTTCAGGATGAAGAAGCAGCTACGCCGAACTAGAATTAATCGGGAAGAAGCTCGAACGACGGTTGGGAAGGAATCTCGCATTCCCAATGGAAATACGGATTCCTGTGGACTAATGAGGAGGGAGTAAAGCCAGTTGCAGTTTTAACTGACGTCCTGTACGCCCAGAGTGCAGGATATAGCATAATGTGCCAGTTGGATCTATGTTTATCAATCGTCCGTTGAAGAATTGTCTTCGAGGACTTATTCACGGCTTCCACCTGGCCATTGGCCTGAGGATAATATGGAGATGAATGCTCCTGCCGGAAACCCAATTTAAGAGCCAACTCAGCCATCATACTGTTCTGAAAGTGACTGCCATGGTCAGTGACAATCTCTCTAGGTATACAGAAACGAGCAATGACTTGATTGAAGAAGAAAAGAGCTGCAGTCTCACCATCGTTCCCAAAAGTAGGCATAGCTTCGACCCACTTCGTAAAGTAGTCTACTGCTACGATAATGTACTTGTGACCTTTTGCCGAAGGCGGGTTACAAGTAGTATAATCCATACCCCACTTTGTAAAGGGGCCGACAGTAACAACTGGAAAAAGCGGAGCTGGATGAGCGCGCATTTTTCGAGTATACACTTGACAAGGATGACACTTCTTGACCGATTCAATACAATCTTTGAAAATCGAGGGCCAGAAGTAGCCAGCGCGCAAAATCTTTTGGGCTATAGCAAGCCCTGATAAATGACCCCCACAAGCTCCACCGTGAGAATCATTAAGCACAGCCTCAGCTTCTTCGAAAGTTAAGCAGCGTCTTAGGATTGAATCAACCCCTCGACGGTACAAAGCATCACCAATAATCGGATAACTTTTAGCTAAGTGACGCAGCTTACGACGCTCATCTTTCGAAAAAGAAGAGGGAAACTTCGCAGTCTGGAGATATACAATGATGTCCCCATACCAAGGATCTTGTGGAGAGATCAGAAACAAGTGTTCGTCCGGAAAGGACTCATCATAGATCATCGCCTCTCCACAAGGCAACTCGGAGATCAAATCCGCAAAAACTAAAGACTTCTTGGATTTGGCAGACATGAACTCTAGATCAAATTCCTGTAAAATCACAATCCATCTATTATATTTGCCCCCAATCACTCGCCTGCTGAGGACAAACTGAAATGGATTGGCAGCTGCCAAGACATAAGTTTTACGAAGAATAATATAATGCCGGAGTCGCTGCACAGCATGAACTGCTGCTAAGGCTAATTTTTCTATCGGGGTGTATCGCAGTTCAGGTCCTACCAGTCCTCGACTAAGGTAGTAAATAACATGCTCAGCCAGAGCATCATCCTCCTGAACCAGAACCATACCAATGGTAGATTCTGCTGTAGCCAGATACAAAAGAAAATCTCTGTTATAATCGGGTGGACTCAGTAAAGGAGCAGAGGTCAATGCCTTTTTCAAGGCATCGAATGAGCGTTGAGCATAGTCGTCCCAAAAAAAAGGGACTCCTTTCTTCAACAGTCTCATATATCCCTTTGTAATCTCAGCATAGTTAACGATAAACCTCCGAAGAAAGTTAGACTTCCCTTGGAGACTTTGAAGTTGACGGATTGAAGACGGTGGAGGCAACCGAAGTATTGCCTCAACCTTGAAGGGATCTACCCTTATCCCTTCATTAGACACGATAAATCCCAACAGCCGACCGGATGTTACCGCGAAAACGCACTTGTTCGGATTCAAACGAATTTTATAAAACCGACATCTCTCAAATATTTGCCGGAGGTGTCCTGGATGATCTATCCTCTTTCGAGAATGAGCAGCTAGATCATCTAAGTATGCCTCGATAATTTTCTTGATGTCGTGGAAGGCGTAGGACATGGCCCGCTGAAAAGTGGCTCCAGCATTTTTCAGACCAAAAGGCATTTTCTTATATGCAAACGTACCCCGGGGACAAATAAATGCGGCCAGGTAAAGAAGGTGTTGCTCTTTGTATCCTCATAATGTGCTATCATTTCCTCTGTAAAAATTGACCAAGTGACAATTTTTTTACGGGAGCAAAGCCATTGATACCATACAAATGTATTTTGTTCTAAATGTAAAGTTGCAATGCGTACCTTTTGTGTGTTTTGCACGTTATGGAGATCAAATATTGCTCCATCTGTAGTATCCATGTTACAGGATCCTTTCCATCAAACTTCCTCATATCCATTTTTGGAATATGGTGGTTCTTCCCACCAAAATTCGAGTTTATGAAATCATGATTAACATTTATTTTGTTCTCATCATGAGGTTCTTCTCCTATATTTCTGCCATTAGGAATCATTTCTGGTTTTAAGCTTGTCATCAAGCCTTCCATGCATGCTTTTAGATCATTCTTCATGTTTTCCATGTTGTCTTTCATGTCATCCATCTTAGCTTCCATGCCATCCATTTTAGCTTCCATGCCTTTCTTCAAACCGTCCATCTTCACTTCCATGCCTTTCTTCAAAACTTCCATTTCATTTTTTGTTGCTCTTTGCGAGAGTGAAAACTGTTGCATTTTCTCTTGTAATTTTGATAGATCATGTTGCAATTCTTCATCTTCATGAGTCATAGTAGAGCCTTATGAAGGCTTAATGGGTGTTGAATTCTTTTTAGGGGCCATTTTAGAATCCAATATTGATATCTATTCTACAAGATTCCCTTGGAATCAATTCAACTTGATTCTTCAAACAGGACTTATGCAATTCGGAAAAAAAATACACACCTTTTACTAGCTTTTAGAAGATCGATATTGAAATTGAATTATCTCTGTAATTGAAAATCTTCGATATCTGAAATTCAGCCCTGTAGTAGCCCTCTGAAGCTTCTTTCAAATGCCACAGGTCTGACCTGAGTTTGATTCTCCAAGACAAAGTTGTGTCCAATCTCCCACAATGACCTAATTCTGGACTGGTTCAGTAGAGCGAACTTGTACGACTTGCCACGTGTCACTGTTTTGTCCTTTGTCTCTAAAATTGATAGCCAATAAACTACAGGCCGTGTACTTGCGACCAATTTTGACGGCACTCCAATCCAATCTCCAGAGAGAGAGTTATTGAAATTTTCCCACGATCACCTCTTTGAGATGAAATTCAGGAGCCTGAAAAAGCACTACCTTCCACAGATCATATCTCAAAAAATATTGCGAACCAAGCTCTGAAATTTTTTGATGAATTTCCTCAGGATTTCAGCTTCGCACCATATAAATTTCAGATTCTGAACCTTCGTAGAAAAAAATTTATAGCGCAAATGCCACGATGACCTGTTTAGGAGCCTGAAAACATACCTGACTTCCACAGATCATATCTCCGAAATTATTGCGAACCAAACTCTGAAATTTTTATACAAGCTTCCTCAGGATGTTTTCTTCGCACCCTAAAAATTTCAGCTTCTGAAACTTCGTAGAAAAAAAGTTATAGCGAAAATGCCACGATGACCTGTTTGGAGCAGCGAAACCCTAGAATCCAAAGCTCCGATACCAAATGTTGTGTAACCAGCTCCAAAAAGAGAAGAAAAGAGATATAAACGCCTTAGAAATGAGCCACTTCGAGGGGGCAACCTCCAATACATTACATAAATGAACAATTCTTGGATGATGCAATTCACAAAACCTCCTTTCTATATATAGGAGTCCATGGGGCCATAATGTAATCCTAGTGGGCCACAATGTAATCCTAGCCGACCTAACAATAATAATTTAAGGGCACAATAATAACAAAATGGGGGTTACAAGGGTACAATAATAACAATAAGGGGGTTACACTAACAACAATAAGGGACTATACTAGTAATATAGGGACCTAACATAAATCCTCCCCCTCATCATACTTCTTCCATTCAAGGAAAAAATATTCCCAAAACCTCCTCTAGCCATATTATTGAAGTTGATAGATCTTCTCATCCCATTCTTGGACAAACTTGTGAAATATCTTACGAACATATTAGGGCCATACAACCTATAACGCGTCGCTTTGAAAAGGTAATTGGATTTATCCTTGGAGTACATAATCTTCCATACTTTTGAAATAAGAACGCAACCACTCCCTTGTCAATGGTCTATATGTCAATATTTAGTTCTCACCACCATTGAAGAGTTAGTAGAGTGTAGTCAATTTAGCGTCCTAAATTGCTAACATAAATTATCAACCAGGGCTAGTAAACTGATGAAGTGTGGTGCACTATATGTGCTTAAGTGACCTCTTCCTTACTTCGTTGTATGTATTTTATTGATGTTTTTGGGGTTTTGTCTTTTTAGTACTTATGTTCAAAAGATGAAATCAAATCTATGTCAAAAAGAAAAGAAAAGGAAACCTTAGACTCAAAACAGAGTGTAATTGTAAATTCTATCCCTAATTAGGAAAATGGTGAAAAACAGAACATTCTAATCCATGGATATCCTAGCTTGTGAATGAACATGAAATGTAACTCAACATAATACAACCAAATCTCTTTCATCTAATATTGATATGTTGGAAGAGCTTTTTAAGAAAAAGAATGATTGTAAGATAATGAGGATCTTTTAATCTAAGTGCAAAACAGAAAATGCTAATTAACTCAACATGATACAACCAAATCTCTTTCATCTAATATTGATATGTTGGAAGAGCGCTTTAAGAAAAAGAATGATTGTAACATAATGAGGATCTTTTAATCTAATTGCAAAACAGAAAATGCTAATTAACTCAACATAATACAACCAAATCTCTTTCATCTAATATTGATATGTTGGAAGAGCGTTTTAAGAAAAAGAATGATTGTAAGATAATGAGGATCTTTTAATCTAATTGCAAAATAGAAAATGCTAATTAACTCAACATGATACAACCAAATCTCTTTCATTTAATATTGATATGTTGGAAGAGCGTTTTAAGAAAAAGAATGATTGTAAGATAATGAGGATCTTTTAATCTAATTGCAAAACAGAAAATGCTAATTAACTCAACATGATACAACCAAATCTCTTTCATCTAATATTGATATGTTGGAAGAGCGTTTTAAGAAAAAGAATGATTGTAAGATAATGAGGATCTTTTAATTAAACAAATAATGCAAGACATGAATTAAAAGCTACTTATCTAGAAAGCATGTAGAAGCCTCCTTGGATAGCAGGGGCCCTCTGCTACCAATTTGGTGAAATCCTTCAGCTCCTTAAAGTTGTAATCAAAACATCATCAAAGAACTGAATTTCTCTATTGAAAAACTCACAAATCTACATCCCATTCCATCTTAAACTTTGTTACAAAAGACTCTCTATTCCTTTCTCTCCTTCTCCTATTTTTCACTACTTTTTCATTACTCATGATAGGAGAAAGCTTCTCCTATTTATACAAAATATGGGGAGTTATCTCATTAATGGGAGTCCATGAATCTCTCCCTCCATCTCTAGAGTTACAATCAAAATAGGAAATGATAAGACACATGTCTTTCTAGAGTTTCAACACAACTAAGAAATAAGACACATATCCTCTTAGAGTTTCAATACAACAAGGAAGTGAGACACATGTTCTCATGATCCCATGATCTTCTCCAACCAAATTCGAATTTGGCCTTAGAGTGCCACATAAAGGTTTTCTAGAAGTCTCCTTTTGACCTACACATGTCACAAAACTCATAACACATATATAGATATATGAAACTATGTTAATTTTCTAGTTTCTAATCATAAATTCGCTTTAAATACATAAAATAAATAACTTTGGAAAACAAGGATCCTAACCCATATATTTATGAAAATGGTTACTTGATGTAGGGTTTTTGGTCAGATGGCTTATGAAATAAGAGCTAAATGGTTATGACATAATGGAAATATGTATGAATATGGAAAACACTTTTGAGACTCAACAAGTAGATACGCCAAAAACCACAAAGAAAACAAAGAAGCCTCCACACTTTAATGGAGGTGACGAAGATAATGTTTTACTCTTATAAGATAATTTCCATGGGTTAGGCAGTCACGAAGATGAGGCTGAAGATACCTTAGATTATGAATAAGAGGAGGAGCACAAAGATGAATACATGGTGGAAAAAGATCTGGATTGGATTTCTTAGGGTCCACTCGCTCTACCAGCTATGTTATACAACATGCCAAGACACCCATAAAAGTTGTTAATGAAGTATGACCCTGACAAAGCAATAAAAGAGGAACACCATTTGGACAACTTCTACCTACACTTGTAGATGCTTGAGGTATGTTACAATGATGTTGCATATAGAATTTTTCCTTGTACCTTATATGGTAGAGCAGTTGTATGGTACCATAGCATTCCTTTGAGCTCAATCCAAAATTGGAAGGGGCTTGAAAAGTTGTTTCTTGAAAATTTTACCAATGAAAAAACCTCGTCCATGTTATTAAAAGAGCCAGGAAATATAAATATGGATAAGAAAGAGAAAGTGAAATATTTTAACCATAGGTTTAATCATATTTTGAACAAATTTTCTATGAATAAAAACCCTCATGCCTACATCACTATTGATTACTACACTTTTTCCTTACTAACAAGCATCACGTAGTTCATCAAGAGAACTGCAAAAGAAACATTGGCTGATAATTATGAAGAAGCCATTGCATTTGAAAAGGAATTGAACACAATTGGAGTCATTGTTAATGATGAAAGATCAAAAGACTCCAATGATATGGGTATAAGGACTCAGTCCTCGTCAAGTAGGGACAAGGATAAATAATTCATCGATCTTAAAAGCTTGACCCGGGCCATCAAGTATTTGTCTAATGATTTGGTAGAGTTAAAAAAAGGTTAACAAATACCATCGTTAGCAAAAATTCTCCAAAATTCAACTTCTTTAGAAGGGTTTCCAACTCTGACAACAAAAAAAATCAACTAGCTAAGTCTACAAAAAGCTAAAACATCATGCTGAATGTTGAGAGAATGGGCATGGACCAATATTGTTCTTTTCATCAAGAGTATCATTCAGAAAAGACATACCCTTAGTGGAATCATAAAATGAATGCTCTGGCTATGAAAATAATTGATACAATACTTTCATATGATCAAACTAAGCCAGCGGAAGAAAAGGAAGAAACTGTCGTTGTTGAAGAAAATGTGAGTCTTGGGCACATAGTGAATGCTTTTAGTTTTGTATTCGCAACTGAAAAGAAGACTGTCAAATTACCACCATAGAATTAATATCTACCTCAAAAGTAGAATAGTCGATATAAGTTGAGAAGCCAAGGGTAAATTTCTGAACAAGAGCTAACCATGTAGAAATTGAAACAACATTTGTTAAGGAATATCACACTGCCTGTCAAGTCATCTCAGAACACTCGAAATAAGTCTAGAAATAATGTTGTGGTGAAAAATACTTTCTCCAACGCTAAAAATATGTCTACCATTATGAAATTATCAGATAAATTCTCTACTCCAGACACTTCATTGATGCCCATTGCACTTGATTACAACATAGTGGAAGACATTAAGAAAGCTTGCGCTAATATTTCAATATTAGAACTTACAAGGATTGCAAGCCACTAGGAGCTTCTCAGCCACTCTCTTGATCAATGTTTCTCAGGTGAAAATGCTTCTTCATGAAAGGGATTTGGTAATTATTTTGGTCCCATGGAATCTGTTCTTAATGCATTAACATTAAAAGCAAACACACTCTACCCTTCATTTTTATTGACGTTAAAAAAAATTAGTTACAATATAAATAATTTCTTAGTTGATTGTGGTGCATTTGTAAATGTAATGCCATTGCATGTAGCTAAGAAATTGAATACAAAATTGAAGAATATGGGTGCACAAATTATTCAGCTAGATAGGACTCTTCTATGAGCTATTGGTGAACCCACAAATGTGCTTATTTGCCTATCATCCTATCAACGAGTTCACAAGTGCATAAACATAGTAATTATGGACATTATAAAAGCATATGGTGTATTTTTTGGCAGGGAATGGTCCAAAAAATTACATGGGTATTTTTCTACTGACTAGTCACATTTATGGATTTCGTATAAGGGAAAATATAACCAAATCTAGGTAGACTTAGAACCTTACATGAAATACACTTTCACACCCTTCGAGGGAAATAATGAGAGAGTTTCTTTTGCGGATCTAATATTTTGTAATTGATTATTGGAGATTGACCTAAGGTGTTACCTTTCTCAGACTTCCTGAGTCCCACGAGACACACAATTGGAACTCCTTCCTAGTCCAATTGGTGCAAATGACCTTTGTACAATAGATAGTAGTAGTACTAGTGAAGGGCATAGTTCTTGTACATATAATGTTTTGACAGTTCTAACACACATGAGGGCTCTATAGTTGGTTGTGCTTTAGTAGACCTGTGATAAAGAAAACACCCAATCTCTAGCTGCTTAGAATTCAAGTGCACTAGCAACACTGAATAATATGAAGCATTCATATTGGGCTTACAGAAGGCCATTGACCTCAATTTTTGGATTCTGAAAGAAGTTGGTGACTCTGAGATCGTCATACGATGGGTAAGAAACACTATACATTGCGTTTCACCTAATTTTAAATGTTATCAACAAGAGGTATGGCATTTAATTTCTCAATTCCAAGGTTCTAATATTGTATATGTTCCCAGAATGTGAAACCCAAATACTGATGCATTAATAAATGTTGCTACTAGGTTGTCACCGCTTACG
Source organism: Pinus albicaulis (assembly GCA_034641835.2). Classification (NCBI taxonomy): domain Eukaryota; kingdom Viridiplantae; phylum Streptophyta; class Pinopsida; order Pinales; family Pinaceae; genus Pinus; species Pinus albicaulis. Next base: position 152,458,003 of record CM076584.1, read on the forward strand.
CACAATTTTTTTATTGAAAATATTTATAGACCATCTGTCCCTAATGATATAACTAATTTACATGTTTTTAATGATGCCCAACAAATACTACAATTCATGGAAAATGCTGACGTATTCAAACATGCAACCATTGACAAAGACAAGCACGACAAAGCGTTGGAAGATGCAACTCGAGCAAGCAAAGAGAAACCCATGTCAAAGGGCATGGTATCACTTGAAAAGTTGTATGACTTGCAAAATCGCTTCATATCAGGGCCATTAAATGCCAAAACGCACATTTCAACATCGTCGCATGAGCAGATCACTCTTGGAACAGAGAAAGATCTGAATTTTGTTAATTTTGGTACTTGCTACACACCACAAGAGTGGAAATACTTCATGTGCTTATTCAAACAGTACTGAGATTTTTTTGCATGGACATACCATAAGCTACAAACTTACAAAATACGAATAATCCAACATGTTATTCTGATTAACGAAGGGGCCAAGTCGTTTCAGAAGAGGCTGCAGAAGATGCATCCAACGCTTGAGCCCTTGATTTAGAAGGATTTAAGGAAACTACTGGATGATAATATATTTTAAAATGTACGACATTCAACATGGGTGTCAAATATGGTCCTAGTAAGGAATAATTCTAGGAAAATACACTTGTGAGTGGATTTCTAAAATCTTAACTGCGCCTCAGATAAATCCAACTACACTGTGTCGTCAATGGAGTAGGTATTACAGAAAGTATTGGGGTCAAAAATGTTTTATTTACTTTATGGTTATTCAGCCTATAAACAAGTTTTGGTCTCAGAGCCTAATAGTCTTAAAAGTACTTTTCAAATGAAGTGGGACACATTCACATTTAGAAGAATTCCATTTGGGCTAGTTAATTTCGATGCGACATTTCAACGTGCGATGGAAATCAAATTTCACAGTTTGGTTGGTTAGAGCATAGAGGCGTATTTTGACAATGTAAAAGTGTTTTCAAAGAAGATATTTGACCACCTATGCCACCTGAAGGAAATATTTGAGTGATGTTGAAAATATGGGATATCACGTAATCCCAATAAGAGCGTTTTTGTGATGTCCAAGGGAAACCTCTTGGGCCATATTTTAGAAAATATTTGGATTAAATCATACCTTCAAATATTCAAGGCTAATACATAGATTCCCTTCCTAGTGAACAAGAAAAATCTATAGTCCTTCCTGGGAAAGATAAAATTTCTTCACAAGTTCATCTCTGATTATGCTCAAATTGTGAAATCAAGGCAGGAGATGGTAAGGTAGGATGCAATGTAAAAGTGGGATAAAAGGGGAAAATACATGTTCTCCCATATTAAGTAAGAAATTACAGAGGAACCCACCTTGTTTTGCCCAAATTTCAACAAGGGTTTTCGGGTCTACACCTTCGCTTCTGATACATCTCTTGCCACTGTGCTTACGCAGAAATATGATTAGAATAATGGGCAACCAATACCTTTTATGAGCACTAGCCTGTAAGGACTCGAACTCAACTATCCCTCCATCAATAAATTTTTTTATGTAGTCTATAGGGAGGTGAAGAAATTTTTTCCATAGCTTTTAAAAAATCATTGTATTATCATTGTGTTACACCCAACAGTTAGATCATTGTTTGTGCAACAAGAGCTGGGTGAGAGAAGAGAAAACTAGATGACTGGTTTACAAGAATATGATATAGAGTTCAAGCCATTTCACATTATTAATTGCCAAGGTCTGTATCAACTAGCAGTAGAAGAAATGAATGCAATAGAATATGATACATGTGGGTGGGAGCAAGAAATAGTGATTTAGAGAAAGTGTTATGTGACCTCCATGATAGACCAACCGAAGGACACTTTGTGGGTGAAAATATAGCGCAAAAGGTCATGCAGGCCACTTTTTATTGGCCCATATTGTTCAAATATGCTCATGAATATGCCTGCAAGTGTCTGGTCTATCAAAATTGTGTCGGATAAGAAAAGAAGTCATTCACTACGTTGCAATTTATCGTTGTGGAAGAACCATTTCAAAAATGGGGTTTAGATGTCGTCAGTGATATTTTTTCACATTTGTCAAAGAAACACCACTATATTATCCCTGCTTCATATTACTTCACGCGGTGGATGGAAGCATTTTTTCTAAAGCAAGTGAATGATCAGGAAGTCATCAATTTCCTCAAGAAGAATATCATCTCCAGGTTTGGTGTCTCGACTTCTATTGTTTTTTCCAATGCAATGTACTTTTCATTATATGATTATGCATTGGAAAATGGTATTTCATTAAAATAATTCTGCTAATTATTATCCACAAGGAAATTGTCTTGCCGATTCTACCAATAAGAAACTTTCCCACATCATTAAGAAGATCGTTTTCCATGAAAAAAGGAATTGGCACTCTACTTTGATGAATGTCTTATGGGCTAATCGAGTCACACCTAAAAATTCTCTGAATACGTCTCCTTAATTTCTGGTGTATGGAAAAGAAGCCATCCTACCCTAGAACATATATTTTCCCGCCTTTTAACTTTCACAAGAATCCCATTGCAAGCCATGCTTATTGGTTCAGAGTAGGATAGAAACCCTATGCAAGCTGTAGGAAGAAATACAGAAAGCCAAAGATAATTTTTCTCTTCAATAGAGTTGTATCAAGAGGTGTTTTGACAAACATTCTGGAGGGAAAAATGAATTCAGTGTGGGTGACCTAGTATTGAAGTGGGAAAAATCCCACGAATACAAAGGAAAACATACTAAGTTCCAATCCCTGTGGATCAAACAGTTCACCATACATGAGAAGCTTAACCAATAGAGATATAATATTCAATCTTTAGACAAGAATATTGTCTCTCTTACTATTAATGTGAAAGACTTAAAATAGTATTTTCAATGATAGTATAGGGTTGTGCCCTACCCTATGTACATAGTTTGTTTCTTGCTTTTGTTTTGTTTGGTATTGCATTTTTGTATTCATTTATGTAAATAAACGTCATGTTTTCTAGATTCTTTGTGTGTGGCTAAGTTGAAAAGAGTCTTGTGACACTACATCATTTGGTTAACCTATGATACTAATTATTTGTTTTGGGTTAAATATTTGGTCAATGATATTCTGACGGAAGATATGATCCTTCCGTAAGGAGAGTTTTATGTTGAACCATGATACTTATGCCTATTCTGGAAACATTACTCCCATACTCATTTCTTCATGTTTTGGTGTTTTCACGCTTATCCAATCAAGTATAATAGAAAAGGGGAAAAATCTAAACCATAAAACCTCAATTAGAGGTATTTATATGCTTCTATGAAGGAATAACCTTTTCTTTTCTCAATAATTCAGGATCCCTCTTCTACCCATAAAATGAATAATTTCCTATGCACATTCCTATTAAAATAAATAAATAAAGGTGAAAGAATATATAGGCTTCCTACACAGAGAGGTAGAGCAAGAAACTTCATCAGGGTACTGACCAGTCTCACTAGAAGCAGCGAAATGTTTGTGTTCCTGTAGTGACTCTGTCGAGGTACTGTTCAGGCCTGCTGGCAAGAGAGCAACGCCAGAGATAAAAATATATACTCTGAATATCTAAAGCTTGCAAACTATACTACCTTTTCCTAATTTGAAACATTGTGATGTTGTTGATCTTATGTTTGTGTTCAACTGAGAAGGGATATAGGGGACTATTTTTGTTCATGGGATAAGTAGCAAAACCTAAGTGATCTGCACAATGAATCAATACTTCTTGAATAACTAGACCCTATACAAAATAAAAAACGGAGACAGAGAAGCTGGAATTATATCAGTGTGTCACCAAGTATTGTCACTACTACAACACCCTCCAAAATTTTTTCCCGCACTTAGATTTTAGAGCCTACCTTGAGCTTGCATATTTTCATCAAAAGCATTAGGAATTATTGCATATCTTTTCTCTAATGTTCTTTTGTACAATTTGGAAGGAAATCGAAGTGTCTTATTTTGGCATGTGGAGTTTCTCATGTTGCCAAAAAAATTGTTCTGGTTGGTTTAAGAGGTAATTTTTGTGTAAATGATTTTTTCTTACTCTGTAAAAATATGTCACACTCATTTACAAAGTTTTAAGAACTGTCACACAAGTGTCGTCATAGTCGTCGCAAAGTGTATCTTTGGTGTTGCACTTCTCATAACATGTCTCAAAGTTCTCGCACTGAGGGAAGTATGTCGTTCATGTGTTATGGGTGATCTATGTTGTGTCATCAAGTGTTCTAAGTGTTTATTCACAAGCAAGTTTGGTCACTGTTCACATTAGTTGCATGGATCCTATACTTTTTCAAATCTAGAAAACTTCCTCACCAAGCAACCTGCCTCATCCATCCCTCCTGAGTGTGCATTGTGTAGTATCAGCCCTCAAGCTGCAACCCTGCCTCTTGGAACTGTGTAATTTGTAGTTCCTACCTACAAGGACTGTGCACTACATAATCATAATGCTCAATCTCTGCCTATAACCTATAAAATTGTGCAATATATATTTCCTACCTACTCAAAATTGCGCATTGTTCAGTCTCAAGGATCAAGCCTTAGCCCCAATCTCCTGAAATACGAAATTTCATAATCACCTTGGCCTCCTCTACATTCCAGAACTGTTTAGTGGAAAAAATAAATGCTCAAGCCCTTAGCTTGGCTCCCTAAACTCCCCAAATGCACAATCCTCTTGCACAACCTGACTTGAACTTCACATTATGCAGTCTCAAGGCTCAAGTCTAACCCTTGACTACATGATATGTGTAATTTTGCAGTCACTAAACCTCTCCCTCTACCTACCAACTAGTTTGGGCTCAGTTAGTGGATCATCATGCAACATATTAGACTAAGAATTTATCAGACTGATGTCATCTTGTCATGAGTTAATTGCAAATGTATTTACTCTATCATGCTATGAAAAGATGATGAAGAAGGATATGGAGAAGGAGAACATTCTGGAAGACCCCTCTATAGTTGAATATGCAAGTTGAGCTATCAGGACAAATCAAACGGACATCAGTTTGAGACCAAAACTCAAGACCTTATAACATTCAAGACTCTTCAACTCTAATTCATATGGAGGTGGAAAAGAACTCATTCTCAATAAGACACACAAAAAAAACAACAAAGAATTGCTTGAAATTTCCATGTCATCATGCATCCCATGCTGTTAGTGTCATGTCATGTCATCTCATGAGTCATCATATGCCACATCATTTTTGTGGAATTTGTAAGTTCTTATTTGAAAATTTATTGTAAAGTGGAAGTCCAAAGGACATGTACGAAATATGAAGAGTCATATAAATTCAAAAAATCATGAGGGTAGTCAAAGAGTCACAACGGAGGTGAAGGAATTTTTACCCTCATTGTACACAAAAAGGAATTTTCACCTTGGCTTCTCCCACAAGGCATGAGAGAGACAAGCTAGTTCTTAATTTGGGGAGCAAGCAATGGCTCCAACGCCCCAACATTGGATCTAATGGTGTTCGTTTTATACATATTTCTTGGAAATTTTACTTAATATATGAAGTCTGATGGCCAATGCATTCTTCATGCATTGATTATGAATATTTGTAAGACTTTTCTATGAATGTTTGTGATTCATGTTCATTTTAACCTGTACTAAAGTAGTTGAACTATTTCAATTATTTTATCATATTGAGAATGTGTTGTAATGGTTCTAATGACCGTCACATATTTGTGGACTATTCCACTAGATCATTAGGGGAATTTTGAGGTCTAAAATGGGCCTCCTAAGAAAAATGTACAACAAAAATAAACTTTATAAACTCCAATAGGATTCAATATGATGATGTCAACCATGGGGGGTGATTCACCATTTTTGGAGTAAAAAAGTAAAAATATTAAAAAAATAATAAAACTACTTTTTCAACTCGTATTTTCAACTTATGTCGTTAAGTTTTTACTCAAATTTCTAGTGGGAGTACTCATTCGATGCAAAATTGAATTCTTCATCCAAGGAGTACCCATGTTTCATACTTTCGATGGACCCTGCTACACGAAAAATAAGAAATACATGAAATAACGTGACTGCAATCACATTTTTCATGTATTTCTCATTTTTCGTGTAGCAGGGTCCATCGAAAGTATGTTACATGGGCACTGATTCCATGAGGAATCAAAATATACATCCAGCGAGTGTTGTCGCTTGAAATTTTAGTAAACCCATAGGGCGATAAGTTGAAAATACGAGTTGAAAAAATAGTTTTTTTCTTTTTTTCTCTCTAAAATTTGATGATGTAATCTAATCTTATTTTATTATTTCCACTATTATTTTATAATTTCCTTAGGAGGTCCATTTTAGACCTCAAAATTTCACTAATTATTAGACAAACCTTTTTTGTTTGTGTGTGTCTCTACTAGTGCAGTACTATTACCTCTCTCTTAGAGGCTCACTCTCTTTTCCCTCCACGGTAGAATAACCTTGACACACCTACAACTAAACACTCACCAGACACACTCACTTTCTTTTCGAAGGCACTTATGCGATCCTCTCTCTTGCTGACAGTTAGAGCCAAGGATAACCTTTAAGAAGCAGTAACCGGGTCATATTCTGGATGGGGCTCCTACCAAAAATGGTGTGAGGTCTAATTGGGACCACATATCAGGGAGAGCCCTTTGATTTTTGGCAGGTCTAGCACTATCAATAGGTTTGAAGGGGTTTCTCGCAAGGGACCTAGTAATTATTCAATTACCGCAACATGGAATAATAAAAAATCTTTAGGGAGATATGTGTGGCTATAATAAAGCTTAGGTGAGCCCAAAAGGGAAACATCCTTTCATGAAAAAATGGAAAAAAGGAAAGTGTTCTAAAGTTAAAACTTATGATCAAAATTTTGGTGCTTGAGGAAGATGTATTATTAGGCGAACTTATGGAGATATCATAAAATGTGGCGGTGAGATGGGCCAAAGGAAGACTATTATCGGTTGATCTATTATGCAAGTGGACATAATATGAATGGGGGAAAGAGTTAAATGAACCCCATAAGGTAAGTGCTATACTCGAACCTGGTTCATATTCAAATTCAATTCAGTGGAAGAAACTAGCTAGGTCCTAGGAAAAACATGGAGTATTCATTCTTCTTCGGTGACGATGAAATAGTTGAACCCTTTATTTGATGCCATTTGTGATAATTGAGCTATGCCCCAACGTGGTGCAAGAGATTGAAGATTATTGAATTTTCATGATCTTAGGTCTAGGATAGAATCATAAAATCTTTGATGCTACCAAACCAATAATCTCAAGAAAACTACTTTGGATAGTGGAAAATATTAAGTAGTAAATCACATATGCACAAAATGTAAACAACTTTTTAAAAATTTTAGTGCAACTTAATTATATTAATTCAAATGATATAATACAATAGTCTAGGTCTCCCATACTAGGGATAATGGCCCTCATATGTCCACTAGTACAAGATACAAAAAAAAATACTTTTACCATCTAGATGTAGCATGGTCTCTCAACTCCTCTTGGTCATACCCTATACTCGCCTGATCCTTTGGCTCCCGAATTGCGACTCCTACCTCTATCAATGCTACAATTCAATTTGGCCACTGGACCTAGGTTGTTAATATTCTCACTGATTGATTGTTCATCCATCAACGCATCACCTCATCGAGACTCATGTCGAGTCATACAAAACTTCAATTGTGAACAACTCTTAGTCTCCCCGCTGCTTCTCCTCAGCTAGTTAGGGACTTCAGTCGACTATGGTCTTCCTATGCTGCTACAATGAAGACAAACATAAGGCATGGAGGGATACCACCTATCACTACAAGATTTCTATCGCCCACAATGAACACAAGCTAGGAGGACTAACCATCATCTACTATAGAAGTCCTTCTCCACAAACAAGTCTTGGGCTCCACAAACTACTCCTGGATAATCAGACCCTTGAGGTCCAACATTTTCCACTCTCGCAACTACCTCTATCCATAAAGGTGTTGCACACAAGGCTCCAACTTTGATACTATCACGATGTCTTCTAGCAATAGAGGAGATATTGTACAAATCTAGGCACTGGCACAACATCTACTCACTGATTAGGGCATCTGAAATTCAATGTTAGCCCTATATTCTAGTTGCTAAATTCCTCCAAATGTAGTCCTCTCCTAGGACACCATCCTCCCAACAACTCTCATTAATAGGAGATCACATCCTCCAACATACTGCTAGTCTTCTCTTGTCCTTGGGATCTTTGTATGCATAAGACTGGTTAGGGAACACTTCAACAACCCAAAACCATTGTCCAACCATTGTGTTACCCTTATAAACTTGATACCTTCCTTCACTATCCTTACCAATCCTTTCTTTTCATTGTCATGGACCTTGGGCACCTCCACAAGGCCCTCTACAGCTCACAAATTACTCACAACTATGGAATCTTACTTCTAGAAGGGTTAGTACCCCTATTTTACCTGTGTTAAGTTTGGAGAGGTTGCATCTAGGGAAGAGGAGCCTTCCCAACCCTCTCAGCCCACACAAATAGTCCTCTACAACATGTTGTAGGGAATGTCCCATAACAGGTACTAAACACACTATAAAATATACGCAGAGCATCGCTTACCTCTTCTATGTTTGTGACCTAGCTCAACATGGTAACCTGCATCTAATCTTGTCCTTACCTTTTCTTCTAGGCCTGCTTCCTATATTCTTTCAAACATTAGCCATCTGTGGCCTATATTTATAATAATTCCACACCAAAATGATAAAGGATCCTCCAAATATTTCCCTCCTTGCTTCCTCTCTAGTCTGCCTCATATCTGCACTAATTTCAGAGGTTTCTTGATGTGTTTCTCACTCAGATGGGTAAAGAATGAGGCTTTTCCTCAGTCCTTTATATATTTTTCCTTAGGCTAACGTCCAACCCTTCCAAGGGGTCTCTACAATTGAAGCCAACTTTTTTTCCTTAGGACAATTAGCCCACATAACCTTAAAAAATTCATAACTTGATTTCTACAACTTGAAATTGAGGGATTCCACTTGCATATTTCTTGTCTCGATGTCCTATATCATATTATCCCATCACATGTAGAAACCGCATCATATTTTTTGCCCAAATATTAATGGGTACAGAAACACCAAGCTTGGGTTCCAAGCACACAAGCCTAGTTGTGGCGCTTTTCCCTCCAATCCCTAAACCCTAGGCATTGGAGTACATCCCAAGCTACAAAAAAAAATCAACACTTCCTCTTAGTGAGCGAGGTACCTCCAAGAATACGAAGTAATTTTTAGTGTCCCATGATTTGGAAGATTGGTGAACCAAATGAGAGGGTAACATCAGACTAGTCTCTGGAGTCCTAGGACCTAGCCTTCCTAAACTCAGAGAGGGCTCTCTCTATTATGCAAAGGATGTGAACTTGTTCGCTTTGGATGATTGATTTTAGGCTAGTTGTTAAGTGTAGGTTTGTTTGTTTGTTTTGGGTTGGGGTAAGATGATCAGGTAGGATAGGTGGAGTGAGAGGTTATCAAATCAATTGGGCAATGGAGTCTATGAAGTTATTGATATCTTGGTAGTGAATCAAGGTACATCACAGGGAAAATCTAGTGTAGTTAATGGATCTTTTAAGTTTATGTGTGAGGTGAAATGGACAATAAGTTTGGGAACCAAGGTAGGGCAAAGGGTAGTTAAGAATCCTTTGTCAAATACCTATGAATAGGGAGGTCTTAAATATTGATAAGCAAAATATACTAATCATGAGATAGGGTGCACCATTTACTCAGTGAAAATAATTTTAAACAAATAAACATTCAAGATAAACAATCCAGTAAAACACGGAAGTAAGACAACTTATCTAACTTCAATGACTCCACTTTCAAGATTTGAAAACATATAAGAGACAAATAGCATCAATAAATGAAGAGGGAAAGCCTAAACATCATTCATTAAACTACAAATAACTTCGAGGCAGACTGATAAGCATATTCAAAGGGCAAGATCGAAACAAGACCTCTTTGACTTAACCTAATAATCAATACATCAAAGAGATATTTCAAGACAGAGTTTAGATAACATTAAACAAGCAGGGCTTACCATGAATCACGTTTATAAACTAGCATATTAATACAATAATGAAATAGACAAGCTTAGGTGGGCCTAAGGAGAAATGAAGAATTCTTTAAGCTAACCCATCAGAAGAAAACATGAAAACAATAGCTAACAGGAGGACTGAGGTGCCTCAAACAACATTTCTCATCCTATACTCTTCTGAGCTATTGCAAAATAGAAAGATGGACATATGGAAAACAAGAAAAAACATGAACATATGAGAGATACATCACCATGAACTAAACTCAGGGATCTTGTAAGCAAGCCTTCATCACCATCAATCAAGGCAATGCATCCACAGGCTCCACAACACTAAATTGTTATTCAAGTTTCAAAAACCATGTATTGCTCTTAAAAACATAAAGTTCCCAACTGTTTACAATGAATCCTAATTCCTTATATAACAATCAAGGAAGAGGAGAGCCAACTAGGGCATCTAGAAGTCTATTGGCCAACAAGAAATATCCTAAGTTGTCCTTGAGGCCTTGCAAGGCCCAAGGCACAAAAAATATCTAGCAAATATCTTTTCCAGCCAAAAATAGCAATTATATTGACTTTTAGGCCCTGAAAAGCATGTGAAAACTTGCCAAACGCACATTCTTCCCAGTCATCTACAGGAGTGCAGTGCACTATGTCAAACATTGAAATTATGCCAGAAGCGCAGCACAGAAATAGGCCTTTTTGCAGCACTGTTTTGGAGGCCTTCCCGATGTCGGAAAAGGCTCCGAGATGGCTCGTTGGAAAGCCTCGAAGTTTTCTTTCCAGATATACCTTTTTTTATTCATTATGACCTCTGAAAGGTGTCCAAAAATTGAAAATCCCAAGACTGCCAGGAGCGCAACGCATGCTCTGAAAAGTTGGCAGAATGGTGGAAAAATGAGTGAGCATAAAAATCCTTTTGGGGGATCAAAACAAATCCAATTGAGCTGAAAATTGGTGATCATACTTGTATAATGATGGGGAATCCAAAAATATAAACCTCTCCTCTTGAGGATGCCTTGGAAAAAAGCGCAACACAAGGTGCGCTGCGCTCCTAGCCTCAAAATTTGCAAAAAAAAATCATGTTCAATTTCTCCCAAATTTGGTAGGTAGGAGCCTCATGGGTCCTTGGAGACTTGTAGAGAAGATTGGGAAAAAATACTAAGCCTAGCTTCGTATTTTTAATCTTTTGGTGTCGGGCCCTCATTTTGGGCAGTTTTGAGTTTTTTCCTTGCAAAGTGGTTTCTTCGTTCATAGTGCTCAGACATTCTTCTTTGCAAGATCAAATATTTGTTGGCCTTCTCAAGTTTGGTCTCAAGATGTATGTTGGCCCTTTCAAGCCATGATTCCCTGTAATGCTCAATTTCCATGGCAAGGAGTTTAGTGAGGGGAAATTGTTGTGTTTGGGCCGATTCGTGCTCCCTCTCTCATGCCAAAGCCTTTCTTAGACCCAAATTTCTAGGCCTCCTTCTAGATTGACCCTCCTCATCCTCACTTTCTTCATAGGCGCCCATTTACTCCTCCAAATTCACCTGTGCTCTTTGGGCCTCTTTCCGGTATTTGAGCACTCTTGCTTCATAGATGGCCTGCTGGCCACTCATTTGTTTATTCTGTATTTGTAAGAAATGAATGAGATCCTTTGACATTTATAATTCAACTTCCAAGTCCTTGATCTGTGCATTCCTGTCTTGTAGGAGAGAGTTTGCAATTATTGTCTCATTTTCCTCATCACTGTCTATGTGAATGAGCTCAAATTATCTCTCCTCTTCATGATTGTCTTCTTCCTCTTTCACTTGTTTTTTACCTTTTGTCAATCATTTGATTTGAGGAGGATGGCATGGTCCCTTGCCCTTTGGAGGCAACAAACACATGCCTCTCTCCTCTTTGATAGGTAATGGGGAAAGGTGCAACAAGTTTCACTTGCGAACCTTTTTCATTAGTGACCTTATGACTGTTTTTCCCTGTTTGGATGATCTCTGTGTGTGCATCTTTCTCACCTTGCTCTTGACTGCCCTTTTGATAAGCATGCTCATTATATCTTATGCCATCATTATTGTTAAGACCCTTAGGACTGTCATCCTCTGTTTTTTTAATGTTAGAAGTGTATTTATCACTGCTTGGTACATCTTCATCTCCATGAATATCTTCTACTTCATCTTTTGACCCATTGTATTCACTGTCTAACTCCCTTTGTATCATTTTTTGTACTCTTTATAGGGTTACTGTCTTGGGCACCATCATTAGTCTTTCCTTATTGTGATGGTCATTTTATTCTTCACTGTCCTGTTCATCATCTTCATTATTTGGCTCATGATCTTCATTGTTTTGCTCATTGAAGTCACTTTCAAACCTTGCTTCTTGGCTGCCTTTTCCATCTTTTCCATTGTCATATTTGTCCTCTTTACTGTTGACATATGCCTCACCTCTAATGTCCTTTGTATTTTCAGTGTCACCTTCTTCACTGTTTACTTCTTTTTCTTCACTGTCATTTTTTCTGTTGACTCTTACTAGGCTCACTGTTTCAGTCTTTTTGTAGCTCACTGTTTTCCTCTTGATAAGCTTCCTCTGTCCCTGTGTTCTTGGAGTTATCATATTCATCATTAGACCCACTGTTTTGGCCTTTTTTCTCATCATTGGGCTGACTACTTTCTTCATTTTCTTCTTCATCAATACTTTCTTCTTTGTGACTACCTTTATCACTATATTCTTTCTCCTCTTTTCCATCTTCCTCTCCTTCACTGCTTTCTTCATTTTTATCATCTTCTCCCTCACTGATTTCTTCATTTGCATCACTGCTTTGTTCTTTTGCATCACTGCTTCCTTCTTGGCCATCTTCCTCTCCTTCACTGATTTTTTCATTTTCTGATTTCTTAGGGGAAGGTGAATGAGGAAGGTATTTTTGAGGAAATTATCCATGTGAAGAAGATGAACCAAGGTTAGTGGAGGGTGATGGAGGTGTGTGAGGAGGAATTTGAGATGATGATGGTAGAATTTGCAGAGGGATGGGCTATGGAGTTATGAAATCATCATGGGTGATGAAAACCTCCCATGGGATGCCTTGTTGTTCTAGTTGGTGTGAGACAACCACTTTGATGAGGGAATGATGAAAAAGGCTTGACATTTGTTGGGACAGAGGCCTCTTTTACATGATGGAAGACATTTTCTCAATACTTTTATGAAGGTAGTAGGGCACATGTAGCAGCTTGATTTTGGTGAAGTGCATGAGGAGTCTTATGTGGTAGGAATAGACTCTGGAGAACCTACCTTCATAGGTGAAGTATTTCATAATGATATTCATTAGGAGAGCATATCTGTCCAATAGATGAGAGAAGGGGAACATGGTTTTGAAATCAGCTTGACAACTTGGTTTCAAGAATGGGTGATAGTGGCTTAGGTCCAGATGCATTTGTTTGAACCACCTTTCTCCTATGCAAGGTATTCCAGTGGCTTCAAACTTCACCCCAACTAGGTATACTTGGTGGTTATGAAGGTTTAGGGCAAAGATCTTGGTCAATTGAGGGTGACTATGGATCTTTTGCACTTTCTCACAAAATCCATAGCATCATAATTCTTGAAAATAGGAAAATATAGTAGGAGAGGCTATCAGATCTTCAGTGCTTATAGGTTCAAACCTATTTGGCTTGCCACTCCTCCTCTGCTACCCTTTAGGCCTTTGGTTCGTCTCGCCACTGTCAACATTCTCTTCTTCAGACATTTTTTTTTATCCCTTCCCCAAGATCTTTAAAAATAATTTACACTGCTTGTGGAATAATGTGGAAATGGGTAAAGGACATGGTGAGGTTGCAGTGATGTCGATGGTTCAGCAATGTGGAGAACAAATATTCTTTTTTAGGGTTTTACTTCCTTCTATAAGCTCAACCTCCAAATTTCTTTATAATGATACCCTTAGAAAAATAGAAATCAGAGGGAACAACTCAAATACCTCTCAAATTATCTCCATAGCTGAAGAAATTAGTTCAAAATATCTTATGATTAGGTTGGGCGCCTCCTAAACGAAAATCTGTGCAGCTCTTGAACGTTGGGTAGCTCCTGCACGAGACTGCGTGCAGCTCTTGAACATGGGCTTCTTTTGCACGAGACTACATGCAGCTCCTGCATGAGACTGTGTGTAGCTCCTAAACGTGGGCAACTCATTCACGAGCCTTCGTGCACGTCCTGCACGGTGAGAAAGCTTCTTGCACGAGACTTCGTGCATGTCCTACACGGTGGGAAATCTTCCTGCACGAGACTTCGTGCACGTCCTGCATGGTGGGCAAACTTTTGCACGAGACTGTGCACCTCCTGAACGAGTCGGGTCACCTTTGAACGGTGTTTGTGTAGCCTTGAACGAAACTTCGTGAAACCTTTCGGTGGCCCTGAATGGGCTATCGTGCCACCTCATAAACATTGTTTCATGCATCTTGAACGCACTTTCATGCAGCTGGGCAGAAAAAAGGAGTGCAGCGCAGCGGGAAGTTGGCAGGAGGGTCGGGCAGAGGCTACGCGATATAACGAGCACAGTCTGCAAATGGAAAATTCTACAGGAGCACAACGCCTCTGAACATGAACGTAGCGCTAAATATAAAAAATCACAGGGAGAGGGTACAGGAGCGCAGCGCATCTGCTCAGGAGTGCAGATTGATAGTTTCTTTGCCCGAGAACTTAGCCAGAAACCTTGTTTTTAGCACGTGGAGCCCTCTTTTCTCTCACTTTTGTATAGGAAAACGATTTGAATGATAATTCTGTCCCTTATACCCTTTTGAAAAGATTTGAAGCTAAAACCCACTTTACTGAGGTTATTTTGACCTTTCTCCTTTTGCTAATACTCTCTTTTCCTTTTACAGGTGGTGTTTATGAAAGACAGTGTTTTTGGTCTTATCATCTCCTTTGGAGCTGGCATTTTTTTCAAAAACCCTTGGCAACTGGTGATTTTTCTTGGTTTTTTCCACCTTTTCATTTTGAAACTATTTCCTCTCTCCTTGACCGTTTGATGGATGTTGACCCTTTTTGGGAATTCTATGTCCTTCATGCTGATACCCTTTTCATCTTTTTTCAACTTTTAGAAGGCTTCTTTCAAAGTCCTCTGAGAACCCTTTGTCTCTTTGATGGAATTGTATGACCCTTTGTTGCAGTGAAAGAGAGTTGTGGTTTTACTTCATGGTGTTGATACATCCCTTTTGTGATTTTTGAATAGATATCTCACTAGGAAGTCACCTGTTGTGCTAAAAAGCTGTAACTCCACTGATACTCTTTGTTATCTTGGCCTTTGCTGTAGTAAAATGATGTTGTCTTATCAAACCTTAGAAATTATTCCATGACATCATCTTATAATCTCTGTGTGTAGTCACCAAGGAGGCTTTCCATTATGTCTTTCTGTTTGATTGATTCTTTGATTGGTGTACAGTGGTGCTCATGTACCACCGTCTTTAGGACCTTATGCATGGGCTCTTTGATGGGCATCATTTTACTAAAATTGGTTATGAGACCATGATCCTCCTTATTGACTTAGGTTTGCTGTATTTCTTTACTTGTTGTGGATGTCCTTATGTGTTTTAGGGCTCTTGCTTTGCATCTGTTTTGATGTTAACCATTACAAAGCATTCCTGCAGAAATGCTTGAACATGAATAAATTGTTCTTTTGTAGGCTTAATGCTTGATCAAGAGGATACCTTTGGAGGTATTTGATGTTTTTTGGATAATGATAAGTTTCGCCCTTGTGTTATCTTTACTTTACCTTTGAATATCTGTAGAAGCAGTGAATTTAGAACCATGACAGTGCAT
This sequence comes from Pinus albicaulis, assembly GCA_034641835.2. Lineage (NCBI taxonomy): Eukaryota > Viridiplantae > Streptophyta > Pinopsida > Pinales > Pinaceae > Pinus > Pinus albicaulis. Next base: position 152,473,812 of record CM076584.1, read on the forward strand.
AACCTAGGAGGACTTTTTATGACTTATTTGGGATGTCCTTTGGAATAGGTTTTTGACTAAAAAGGTTGAATCAGGGTTTGGAGGTGGAAACAGGCTTTTGACACACTTTTATGCACTGCCATCCTAGACAACTAACCAAATTTAATTTATCTAAAGATCTTAGAAAGGGAGTTTTGAAATCACCATTTCTTGAGACACTTGGTGAGTAGAGGAAAACGTTTGGGTTACTTTGCGAACCAAAATGTGAAAATAGAGGGCTTAGGAAAATAGAGATAGAGTGTTATAGGCAAAGGTGGAAAACATAGTGAGAGTTAGGGACATCGGTCCATGATTTTTTCTTCTCGGAGTGATAGGAAGGTCATGGCTTGACAAAGTAGCAGGATAGTGAAAAAATTATCCTAAGGATAATGAAGTCAGTGAGATTTCTAGAACTCACAAGACTTTTATGAGTTTTTTTTCTAGAAATCTTGGACAAGAATTTAGTCATCTAAACAAGTAAAAATTACTGATGACTAACAGTAACCATCATCATCTAGCAGCACTAGCCCATATGGAACCTATCATTGCAACATACCTTATATAATGAACCTGACAATCTCGGTAGTGCCTCTGCCTCATCACATATGAACCTAAAGATCTAAAACCTCCATAGGGATCGTCCCTTTGAGGCTAGACTCAATCATATACTACACGATCTCCACTTGCTCAGTCCTGCAATAACTCATCATCCTAGATCAAATACCATTCGTGAAAATCACACCAATATAGGATATGCAACATCACGATCCAATGAAGACTCTTGCCTGTCGATCTCCATTCTAGCACATGAATACATCGCGATCAACCTAATATTGTCCAAGACAAAGAAACCATCGATCTATCGCAACCATCCATGAAAAATAAATAGAAGTCCATGATCACTAATCTTCCCTACAACAAACATTTTTTTCACAAGGCTCACCACTAATCCACTAGAACTCCGAGACAATCTCACTGCCGAGCCAGTCAGGACCACATCTCCATGTCTTTAGCTGAACCCTCTACTCCATTATGTAGAAACCCAAAACTCCCTCCGAGTTTCTTATTTGTGCACACTCTGATTCACTATCCCTCCAAGTAGCTCAGACGCACTCTCATACCATGTTGAATTTCCACGTTCTTGACTCTAGGATAGAATCTTAAAAAATATGACACTACCAAACCAAGAATCTCAATAGAAATACTTTGCAAAATGTAAAATATTAAGTAGTAAATCACATATGCCCAGAGTATAGACAATTTTTTTAATATTTTCAACCCAACTTCATTATATTAATCCAAGTGATATAATACAACAGTCTAGGGCTCCCGTACTTGGAAAAATGGCCCTCATACATCCACCAGTACAAGATACAAAACAAGATACTCTAACCATCTAGTTATATCATGCTCTCTCAGCTCCTCTCGGTCATACCGTATACCTTCCTATTCCTTCAGCTCCCAATCTACATCTCCTGCCTCCATCAATGCTCCAAGTATATCTTGCCATTGAACCTTAGTTTTCAATCTGCTCACTAGTTGATCGTTCGTCCACCAACGCATCAACTCATCGAGACTCCTGTCAAGTTATTCACAACTTCGTTTGTGAACAATTCTCAATCTGTCAATTTTTTCTCCTCAGCTACTGAGGGACTTCAACCCACTATGGTCTTCCTACACTACTCCAATGAATGTCGACATATGACACAGAGGGATCCTACCTATGACTGCAATATTTCCATCTCCCACAATGAATATGGACTAGGATGAGTTCCCATCATTTGATGTAGAATTCATTCCCCCCACACAAGTATAGGGCTCCACAAAATTCTCTTAGCTGATCGGACCCTTCAACTCCAACAACTACCACTCTAACAAATACCTATATCCATTAAGGTGTTGCACACCAGGCTCCAACTTGGACATTATCACATTTTCCTCCAGGAGACCATAAGTGCCCAATATCGTTCACACTTGGTCCACTCTCATGTTTCCCTCCAATTCTCTACGAGTGACCAAGTCCATGATGTAGCATATGCACCTAGCTAGGGCATCCACGCACCTAGGAGACCCTTCTATTGGTTTCCAATATACTTATCATCAACCACACTTTTCTTCTACAATATAGGATCTATTGAAAAAATCTAGGAACTAATACAAGATCTAATCACCGATTAGGGCATATGACTGTCCATGTCAGCCCTATCTCGTAGCTATTATAGTCCTCCAAATTGATTCCTCTCCTAGGACACCATCCTCCCAACAACTCTCATCAACAAGAAAGCACATCCTCCATATTGTTGGTCTTCTCTTGTCCTTGGGATCTGTGTATTCATAGGAATGGTTAGGGTACACTGCAGTAAACCAAAACCACTATCCAACCAGTATGTTTCCCTTCTAGACTTGCTTCCTTCCTTGTTTTCCTGACCAATCCTTTCTTTGCATTTTCATAGACCTTGGGCACCTCCACAAGGCCTTATACAACTCACGGATTAGCCACAACTCTGGAATCTTACTTCTAAAAGGGTCAGTACCCATGTTCCATTTGCATTAAGTTTGGAGAGGCTACAGCTAGGGAAGAGGAGCCTTCTCAACCCTCTCGACCCACACAAATAGTCCTCCAAAACGTTTTGTAGGAGCAACTCCCTCCTTGGTCCAAAACAAGTGTTAAACACACTATAAAATATACATATAACAACGCTTACCTCTTATTATGATTGCAGCCTAGATTAGCAAGGGAAATCGTATCCAATATTGTCCTTACCTTGTCTTCTAGGCCTTATTCATATCTGTTGTTGGAACATATTTCTGCACCAAAATAGTGAAGGATCCTCCAAATATTTCCCTCCTTGCTTCCTCGCTAGTCTACCTCGAATCCACACTAATTTAAGAGGTTTCTTGATGCTTTTATCACTTGCATGAGTGAAGAATGAGGCTAGTTCTCATTAATTTATATAGTTTTCGTTAGCCTAATGTCCATCCCTTCCAAGGTATCTCTACAAGTGAAGCTGATTCGTTAGGACAATTAGCCCACATAACTTTAAAAAATTCATAACTTGATTTCTACAACTGAGAATTGAGTGATTCCACTTGCATATTTCTTGTATCGATGCTCTCTATCATCTCATCCCATCAAATGTAGAAATATGGTAATGGTTTTGGCCCAAATTGAGATGGGTATAAAACCCCAAGTTTGGGTTCCAATCCCACAAGCCTACTTGTGGCACTTTTCTCTCTAGTCCCCACACCCTAGGGCTTAGAGTACCTCCAAAGGTACACATAAACATAAACAAGGACCACATGAAAATGATATATATTATTGAAGGATAAGTAGGACATTAAAAAGCAGATATCTCTCTCTGATATCTTCGATCTTCATACCTACCTTACTGAGAGATTGATTGATACATGCACATGTCTCCATTGCGACCTACAGATGATGCAGTTGAAAAGGATTCTGAAAATTACCTATAACCGACGGTAAGACTCCCAGTTTTTCCACCATAGCTATGGTCTATGAATTTTTTCAAGAATATTGGGAATAAATTTTTGAATTTTTTTTAGGCTCAGAGGTCTTAGGAAACTAGTGGAAATATGGTTATGGCAATGATCCTAGTAAATTTTGACTTGTGTGAAGAGAATTATGCAAAAATGAATATAAAATATCAAGGGTTTACTCATCAACATGTTTTGTAATATGAAGGAATTCCATTTAGGTGTAATAGATGTCATAAATATGGTGAATTTTTGAAGGATTACCTCTCCCCTTCTCTAGAAATAAAGGTTTAAATAATTCACGAGGGAGAAAATAAGAAGGGGAGGGGGAATTTTTGTGTTTTTTCTTAGAGAGATGACTCCCCATGATCAACAGAAAGATACTCCAGATCTTATGATGATGGACATGGGTGTGAATTTTGTGGGAAACATGACATATAATATTGGGTGGGTTGACACACAAGAGGGTGGTCCATCCTACTCAAGAATATCCTCTCTAGGTAATTTCTCTCCTCCTCTCCCTATTTCAAATCTCATTAGCTATTTTTTCACTTTCTAGGTGACTAGGCCTCCTCTCACATTTTCCATATTTAACTTTTGTTGCCCCTTCTCTACCAAAATTGGATTCTATCTCCTGTCCTATCCCCCCCCCCCCCCCCCAACTTGTTTCCCATATTTGATTTCTTCCCCATATAGGGCTATGGAGAAAATTTTTGAATCTAACTCATGATATAACCTTTGTTCCTATTTCAAGTAGAGGTATTCCATCTAAGATATGGAGAGGCCTAGGCTATTCTTCCTTGATAAAGCTTGGAGGGCATATGCGGGGAAGAAAATCCAATATCTCAAGGGAAAAAAAGAAGGAGAGCCATGATCCAAATGGAAAATGGCCTACACCCATGGCATTCATCCACCCATGGTATTGTAAGTGACATCAATCAGTGGTATTAATTCACCCATGGTATGTGTCCATGCATGGTATTCATCCACACATGGAATTTACCCATGGTATTTTAAATGGAATCCACCCATGGTAATTTAAGTGACATATTCCCATGGTATTCATTCACCCATAATACTCATTCACCCATGGTCTTTACCCACCCATGAAATTTACCTATGGTATTGTAACTAGAAAATGTTATAAGTAACAAGCTGCGTCTTGTAAAATGATAGTTTGTCTAACATAATTTTGCTTCTACATTCATTCTCTGTTTTGATAAAAAAAATTCTTTGTGGTTTTATTTATTATGTGTTGTCTCATTTTTCTGGCATTCTAATTTTGCAGATCTTGCCATATGCATTCCAATTTTTTAGATCTTGGGGGCCTCCCCCCAAGATCTGGATTTGTGGTATCAGATTTAGGTTACAAATCCATGGGAATGAGGGTTTGAGACATATTTCGGTTTCAACATTTTTCATCCATATTTAGGAAACTCCATGTAAGCTCCACGACCTCAACAGAGCACTTTCTTGGGAAAAGCGGCAAGAATTTTTGTTTTTTTTTTTCATTTTTTTGCAAGAATTATTTGGGCAGCAAGTATTAGAGAATATATGAAAATATTTGTTCAAAATTTTTAGAAAAAAATAGCATATTTATAATCCTTGTGGAAAAATAGCCAATTAAAAAAAAAACAGTCGAATCGACGTTTGGATGAGGGAGATATCACTGATTTAAAATCAGAAGTGTTGCAGAATTTTTTCTAATGACAATTCATGGACGATAGATTTCCCGTCATTTTTTACAGTTTTCAATGCCAAATTTTGAAGAAATGATTATATATCTGAGCTCCCCTTGAAAAATCAACCGATTTCAAAAACAAAACGGTCGAATTAGAGTTCAGACCGGAGAGTTATCGCTGATTTAAAATCAACTATTATTTCAAAAAAATTATGACGGTGGAACAGTTGCAACGTGAATCGAAGTTTCCAGAGTCTCTAGATAACGATTTAAAACACATGGGAAGATGAAGAATGATCATTCTATTTCCAAAAAGAGGTTATAATAAATATTCTGGGTTATATTGACCGATTTATGCCTATTTTAAATTTGAAGCAATGTTCAGAGCGAGTTCCCTTTGGAGGCGTGCCCTCCCACCCCGCTTTAGTAGGAACTTGCTTTCTTTAGTTTCAGAATAATAGCATTCGACTTAGGTTCTTTGGAGATGTGCTATCCCACCCCAGGATATGTAGGAACCTTATACTTCATCAACAGTCAGCATCACGGTTATGGATCAACCGCAAAAAATCCTAATCATCAAAATACATTTGCTAGGCCACAAACTGTTAGTATCATAGTTGGTCACAATATCTAAAAATTGAAATGGATCCAGCAAGATCTACAAAATTGGAATGCCAGAAAAAGGAGAGAACACATAATAAATAAAACCAAAAAGATTTTTTTTTTTTTTAAACAGAGAATAATTGTAGAAGCTACAATGTCATGGAAAATCTGTCATTTTACAAGATGCGACTTGTTACTTATAGATTTTTCTAGTTACAATATCATAGATAAATTCCATGGGTGGGTAGATACCATGGTTGAATAAATACTATGGGTGAATGAATACCATGGGTAAATGTCACTTACAATACCATGAGTGGATAAATACCATGGGTGGATTCCATTTACAATACCATGGGTAAATTCCATGTGTGGATGAATACCATGGGTGGATACATACCATGGGTGAATGCATACCATGGATATATGTCGCTTACAATACCTTGGGTGGATAAATACTATGGGTTGATGAATACCATGGGAGTAGGCCATTTTCTATTTGGATCAAGTCAATACATTGTGGCTGTTAGACATATGTCTATTGTTGGGGTGATTAAAGTAGCTTGTTACCCTGGCCTTGTTCCCAAATGATTTTTCTCTATTTCAACTACCGGGGCCTGGCTACCCTTCCAAAAAACTAGCTTGAGGATTTTGTTTCTTTATGAACACATTGATATTATTTTCTTGCAAGAAATATTGGGGAATGGGGAATTGATATTCAACTCTTTGGAATCTCTAATTCAGGGTTGGATATTTGTGACATCTAATGCAAAAGGGAGATCTAGGAGTTCAAATGTTGGTTTTAACAAAAAAAATCAATATTATAGGCACTTGTGGATCCAATATGGTTTTGGGAGATGATATATTCTCTTCTGAATCAGGGAAGGAACTAAAGCTGGTCAATGTATAGGCCCTTCTCAGAAATGAATTTTTTTTGGGATTTGTTGATGTCTTGATATTTTATGAAAGTTTATAATTTAGTGGTATGTGAGATTTGAATTTTTCTTTTGGAGGCTCTGAAATATGGGGTCCCCATGTCCATGTGGACTCCCTATCTGACTATTTTAGCCACCTTTCCGATGAACACAAACTTTGTTATATGGATTTTATTATGCATAAGCCTACCTAGAGATATAGGAGGACAAGGGATGTGATGCTTGCTAGGAGGATATACCAGTTTCTTTTGGAAGATTATTTATTGGAAAGGCTCCTCTATTTTGTTAGTGGATTAGGGTGGGGGGTGAATTTTATTATCATCTAATTTTTCTTGAAGTGAAATGGGGCTTCAATAAACTAGGAAGCCCATTAAAATTCAATGCATCATGGTTAGGAGATCAATATTTTCGTAATTTGGTCACTAGAAACTCTATTCATTACAACCATGATAGGGATGTTCCTAATGCAGTTCACTTTGCTGAAAATATTCTAAGGGTGAAAAAGGCTACGATTGAGTGGCCTGCCCTCAAAATATGGAGGGAGGAGGAAGATCTAAAAGTTGCGGAGGAAGAGTTAGAGCATGTATAATCTCTTTATGGGGGGGGGCCGGTGCGGTTTGTTTATTGGAGGGATAAAAATAGAGGATAATTCAATTAGAGGCTACCAAAAGAAGATTCTGGAAGAAAAGGATGAGATTTGGAGGAAAAATAGTAGAGTCATATGGCGAAAGAGTGGTGAGGAAAACACAAAGTTTTTTCAATAGTTGGCTAAGGGGCGTCGAGCACACAACATTATATGGGATTTGAATAATTTGGAAGGTGGAATATCTTCAACATTTTAATATCTAGCAAAGTTGGGAAAAAACCCCTTGAGTAATGATCAGAACTGGATCAAGGACCTAAGTGATAGCACAAAATTAAAAGTGTTCGGAAGTGTTTTGAACCTAAGTGACTCGAAAGATCTTGTCTTCCTGATTCCAACACCATGAACGGTTCCAAAAACTGACACCATATGAAGAAGTTATCACAGTTTGAAAAGTCGAGTAAATTGCAATTTTTGGACTTTGACCAAGTTTGACATGAACTTGGGAAAATTAAAAAAAGAATATTCTAGGGAATATTCTTGTAATATTCCTAGAATATTCCTTGGAATATTCCCCAAAATATTCCACTTGGACCGATTGCATGCAGAAAAATGTCATGATATAATTTGCAATTGGGTTGAATGTGTTTTGGTCCAACTAATCATACACTGCCACGTGGCAAGCCTGAAGGGTCGCCTCGTGGCCCAGGTTCGGTCATGTAAAATTTTTGGAGGGCCGGAGGATCGAACCCGAGACCTCCTGCAAAACACGTGGGCAACTTAACCAACTCCACTACCGATTGTGTCTTAACCTTATAAGGTTCAGGTTCAAAATATTGTTTGTGTGCACCTATGGAGGGGGCCGGAAGGGCCAACCCTCCCAAGGCACCCAAGAACCAAAAACCAGGTGCTAAAGATCAGAAATGGCGGGATATGTTTTAAATGTGGATTAATTAGTGTTAAACGTGGTTAACCCATGATAAGAGGTATTAACACTAATTAGTGTTTATCTGATTTAAGAAGCACTTAACCGACCTCTAATTGCGGATTAACATTAAGATAAGATCTAGTTTAATCTGGCGGAGCTTTTGGAGCATGCCCAAATTGAGGGGTAGTTCCTATTTTAACTGGAGCTAAGTTCAACTTCTCCACATTTAGTGGAGCTTTTTAAGGGACACTGGACAAATTTTGTTTTGGCTCTATCTTGAGTAGATTCAACAAATTTTGGAGTGCCAATAGTCAATTTAGATGACCTCCAACATTCCAAAGCCATTAGTGAGGGTTGCAGAGCCATCAGAGAACTTTTGAGCAGGTTTTTTCTTTAGAGAAGTTCTAAGGGTGACTAGGGCCACCATGGGCCAACATCAGTTTGAGGCCTAGGCAGGGGAGCTAGAGGCCTTATTCAGAAATTCAATAGTCAATTTTGGATATTTCAGATGTTAGGGAATTGATGGTGTGATTTTTAGAGCCTGTAGAAGACTTTTGAAATCCCAGATGCTTCAGTGAATTTCCAGGGGCGATCAGGGCCAGCAAGTGCTAGCGGCAGTTCAGGGCCTAGCCGAAGCAACTAGAGACCTTATGAAGCAAACCAATAGTCATCTCTGATTGTGAAGAGAATTCTGAATTCGGTGAAGGATTTTTTAGAAGCGTTTGAGGTATTCTAGAGGTCGAGAACCCACAGTGAAGTTTTCTTTGACCCTAGTGACAGGAGGTGCCACCAGCTGTCGCAGGCGAAACCAGAGAAGGCAGAGGCCAATTTCAGTGATCCAATAGTCTATTCTAACTATTTTTGACATTATAAATCCATTGAATGGATTTTTATAGTCATTTAAATAGTTCTTAAGGTCAAGAACCTACACGGAAGTTTTTGATAGCCGAGGGCCAACTGTGGAAAGAGGTCTAGATTGGGGATGAAATGCTCTTTTGGAGCAAATGATCAGTCTATTTTTTATGTATGATGTGTACTAGAGATATTAGGTGAGGTATTAGGGACAAAAAAAATTTATAAGGGAGTTAGTGTGATAGAGAAGCTCAGTGTAGCTCAAGAGCACAGATAGAAGGAATCAAGTCTAAGGGAGCCTAGATCTATTTGCAGAGTGATAACAGCCATGTAGGGATATAGATGGTATTCTAAGCCCATTGATTCAATTCAGTAACCATTGGAGTTAAGTTTGGAACTTGTAAAAGAAATTTTTCCATAATCCGAAAGAGCCAAGTCAAGATGACAAGAGCTCAAGGAGACGTAGCCCACGATATTCGGGTGAACTCCTAAATTATATTTGATGTTATGTGTTGATGTTTATTTTCTGCATTATATTTCTATTGTACATGTTTAATTTCAACAAAAACAATTGGACTTAAAGAACTTAAACAGTTAAAAAACATACACCTGTTTCAAGTAAAAATTTCTGCAAAAGTCAAGTACAAGATAGATATTTTATTTGTTTAACTGAGTGGGAGGATCTTGAAAATAATACAAGTTATAGAACCCATTTTTAGATCATGTTGGTATCAGAGCACTTGGTTGCTTGATTGACAGAGCAATAGCTTGCTAGTTTGACTTGAAAGGTGTTTGCAGTTAAAGAATTTGACTGTTTGCAAACTTACTGTTGTTTGAGTTTGCTAGAGGTGAAGGGAAAGCTAGTGATAAATAATTCCAGAAGAGGATAGGAAGGAAGAGGGGTGAAGGCATCTTCCTTACCCAAAGGACCTCAAGGAAACCCTTGAAGCACAAGAGGTTGTTTGCAAAAGACTTCTTCAAGAAGAGCTTGAATCTACAGCCTGTTTGTTCAGAAGCTTTGCCAATTGTTTTGAAAGCTTTGGAATTGTTTATTGAAGTTATTTTTTTCATTTTCATAAAATGAAAAATTCATCAACTAAGGTTTCAAAATCCTCCTCCTTCACAAGATTCTTTGATGAAGACATGAAGTGAGACGTCTACATCCTGAAGGATATGGTGCAAATTCTGTTTGAAGATAGAAGAGAAAGCACCGGAATTCGTGAGCAATTGTTTTTTATGAAGAAAGAGAAGAAAGAAATTCTTCAAAGAATGCATGATATGGGGATGCAGCTCCATCAAGCCCAAGAGGCTTTAACCAAGAACATGCGTGAAGCATAGTTAATTCACTCAAATTTGTCTTTAGTTTCTTCTTCAGATAGATGTATTGGTTCATTTGAAAAGCACACTAGAGGTATAAGGTCCAAGTTAATGTTTAAAATGGGTTATGAAGGCAAGGGTTTAGGAAAACAAGCACAAGGCATGATTCATCCTATTTTGGTTGAGGAACAACCTAATAAATTTGTTCTTGGTTATGTTCAATCTAATGGCGAAGACTCCAAAGCCATGAAGGCATGTGAGGCAACTTCAAAGAGAAATTTTGTTCTGAGTTCTAAATCACAAACATGTCAATTTTTTTTTCAAGTTGATTGCCAATGTTTGAAGCCTATGTTGCAGCAAGATGTGACTAGACAAGAAACTTATGGCGAGCTTTGGAGTTCGGATAGTGTTGGGAAAAATACTGAGAGAGGGGGGGGGGGGTGAATCAATATTTATAGCTTACTGATAATTTTAAGTTTTTCTTTATTGAATTCCATACACGACTTTAATGAACCCAACTCGCATATGAACACGGATATATTAACAGAAACTTGCATATACTGAGATAAATATATTGTTAGATAGACTTTCATAAACAAACTTTAACTCAGCTTATCAGTTATTGATCAGTTAGTGAAATAGTAAATACGTGCAGTAACAGAATAATAAATCATCACATAAGAGCATCACACATGAACGCAAATATTTAAGGTGGAAACCTAATTCAAAAGAAAACCACCACTGTTGTTGTCTCTGTCTTCAATATTTTTTATATGGAAAACTGTTTAAAATTTTGTACTAACACAGACTCATATTAGTACACATGCATCTACCTGTAGAAGTTTGCTTCCTTCTCTTGTTTCCTAGTGTTAGTATGAATCCTTTGTCGAAGTGTACGAAAAAGGACCACTTTAGCTACGCATAACTAATAGCCCTAACAACAAAAGTGGCTGCCAATATCTTCAGATCTGCGGTTAGTTGAACATAAAAGAGCTGCAAAAACCAGATCTATGCATGGAAAGACATTAAGCAGGAAAAATAAGGGTTTGCTCCATATACCAATAGACAAGACAAGAACAATTTTTGAAAGAATTTTTATATTAATTGGGCACCTGGGAGGAAAACAAGAAGGCGTATCCAATTCTCCTCGGTGGGATGGGTTCTTGGAAGTCCTCAGCACTTCAGATCTAAGATTTCTCTCTCTTGTTGGTGTAGAAAACCCACACAAAGAATGGAACTCAAAGGGAGCTCACACAGCAAATGGCAGAAAATGGTGACCAAGTGTATAGATCCGGAGTGATCTAATAGGCAACAAAAGGTGAAGAATGGTAGGAAAAACCCTCCTATTTATAACAAAATATTGGGTCATTCTAGATCTTGGTGCATGGGTTAACCAGATCTAGATCCACTTTTTATGGAATATTTTATTATATTTTTTGGAGGGAAAAGGTATTTGACTTGGGTCAAATCCCTTAATTTGTCGAAAATAAATAAATAAATGATTTATTTATCTTTTTAAGGAAGCGGTTAGAAGATAATCAAATAAATAATGATTTATTTAATTATTTAAGGAAGTGGTTGAAAGATAATAATAATTAAATAAATAGTGATTTATTTAATTATTTGTGGGTGATTTGGTCATATTTAACAAGGAATATTATCTAAATAAGGTTTAAATAATTATTCCTAGAAAATAATAAGATAAGTAAAGGTTTATCTAATTAATTTCTTTGATTTTGGATTAAACATGACTGGGAATAATAATTAAATTATGGTTTAATTAATTATTCCATGAGGAAAATCAAACAAATATAGTTTTGTTTAATATTTCCTTATGGGGTTTCCTGTTTTAACATAGTGAAAGCAATTTTACTTAGGGTAAAATTGGTCTTACATGGTGTACTTGGGTCCATCTAATGATAATAGGTTAGATGACCAAAAAATGGTGTAACACCTAGCTACAACTAGAAGGGAGCTGCAACCCCTTGATCTCATTTACCAGCCACTACTAGAAGGGAGAGTCAAACCCCTGAACAGAACACCAGCTTCTACTAGTAGGAAGCTTCTACTTCCACCCTGAAGGCTTCAACTCTCAGAACCACTGCAGACCACGTTTCATCAATTTTCATACTGGATCGCACAGCTTCAACACAACCCTTAATAAGGATCAAAAATAATAAAATTCACCCAATACATCAAACTGAATAGTGAGATCATTGTAATCAGAACACTATAATAACCATATTTCAGAATCAATATGCATAATCAAATTCAACCCTGAACATTCATTGTCTTAAAAAATATACACTACTTTGCTTCACTGAACCCACGTGTATACGCGCTTTTCTTAACACCAACATGCATATAGATCTGTGAATACTATTTTTCTGAATATGATCAGTCACAGATCCAGTTCTGAGGCTTTCAGTCAGATATCTTTTCAGAATTGCAGAACCCCTGATCAGTCAGTCATCATAATACATATTTACTCACTCATTGATCAGAATTGTACATAATCAACTTAGCAGCATATACATCAATCAAGAAACCCATATCTGCCTGAATACTTCATTAAAAAACAACAGGAAAATAGCAGCAATAACATAAAACCTCCGCAATAAGCTTCAGAAAACCCTAACTTCCATACACGCCTTTTCTGAAGCAAAGTTGTGTATATATGTGCTTTTACTAGGACAAACTAGCGTATAGGTATGTAAATATTAATTCTGTAGAATGTTTCAGATCTATAAAACTTACCCATATTTCTTCACTCCACTTCAACAAACATGCGCTAGGTCTTAGATCTAATCATCTCTTCAATGGATCATGCAAGAACATAGTCATTTTAGCTCTAGAGATCTTGATCCATCAATCTATCCAAGGGTGCATCAAAAATTCAGATTTATCAATAAAAAAGAGTTCATCCTATGCAGATATAATTTAGAGAGAAGTATTTAGTGATGGCCCTTACACATGCACACCTTTACACTATGATATTCTTCTCCTTATATAGATTTAGCCTTTACCAAGACCATGAGTCAAAACCATACATCTACCGATGGTATTCTTGGACGAAATCAAATATATGACATGGATCTCAATCATGTGGGTTAATACCATGGTAATGCCCCCTGGTATTATTTTTTTGGAGCACAAAAGGAATATGTGACTTGAATCGTTCTTATCCATGTGTATACGCGACTTGGCTTGAACAAACCCGCATATAGAATCTTCAATATGAATATTCCCAAATCTGTTGCTAGACATTACACATTTCTTCTGATGGAATCCTGAGCTTCTACTGAAGACATATACTCCATATTTTACGAGAGAGTTGCCATCAAGGACAACATATTAAGACATTGAAATCATATTTCCAACAATCTCCCCCTTTGGACTTGATGGAAACCATGATGGTGTTTGATCACCACAACAGATGGATACATTAAACATAACCATTATTCAAATACTTCAAACACCCAAAATCCTCTCCCCCTTTGACATCAAGAGCAAAGGGAACTATTTTGACCATGCCTCCCCTGAGTGCATGCTGAATTTTTAGATATTTTCAATGATGTACATGACTCTATAACTCAACCAAGTATCACCTTTCCTATCAACAAGGACTCATACTTACATCAATGATCCAACCAAGTGGAATTACATATTTGACTCAACTACCCAACCAAGTGGGTTTAAAAAGTATAACAAGTCCTTACATGAATGAATAGAACAATTTACATCATGAGTGTCAACATCCCATTTTCATCAAATTACAGAAATGATATGTCATTAACAGGACCAAAAGATCTCAAGAGAGATATCATATATCAGAAACCAATCAGAATGCCAATAATGAATCTTTTTCAGCAAGACTGGTGCTCCCCCTAAGCTGATGCAGCCTGAACACCTTCAACAACCAATTCATCAAAGCATCTTTTTCGGAGAATGATATAGAAATGTGAATACTAGAACAACAACAGAGATTACCCAAAAGCACCACAACTGTTCTGAGCACTGACCCAGAGAATTTCTATCAGCAAAACCCATACGTGGTTTTATGCACAAAAACTCGCATATATACGCGATTCATCTTTATGAAACCTGTGTATCAAATTTAAACTTCTGAATATTAAGAAGATTTAATCAGAGAAGCAGAGACAACTCCCAGCTTCTATCTGAGATATTTGAATGCTTCCCTAGGAAGATGTTTAGTAAATATATCAGCAACTTGTTCTTTGGAGGGAACATATTCCAATTTAACCTTTTTTTCAAGCACTTTTTCACGTAAGAAGTGATACTTGATAGGAATGTTCTTAGTCTTGGAATGCATAACAGGATTCTTTGAGATACTAATAACACTTGTATTATCACATAAAATGGAGATGGGAGGTGAACATTTGATTTGAATGTCTTGTAGAGTCTGCATCATCCAAAGAAGTTGTGTGTAAAAAGATACAGGAAGCCACATATTCTGAATCTGCTGTAGATAAGGCAATAGAACTTTGTTTCTTGCTGAACCAATATACTAATTGGGGCCCCATATAGAATGCACCTCCACTAGTGCTTTTTCGATCATCAACATTTCCAGCCCAATCCGCATCTGTGTAAGCATGAAGTGTGAGATCAACATTCTTTGGATACCATAGACCAAAGTATTGAGTTCCTTGTAGATATTTTAATATTATTTTTACAGCCTGAAGGTGAGACTCTTTTGGATTAGCTTGGAATCGTTCAACAATACCAACTGCATGCATAATGTCTAGTCTTGTCCCGGTGAGATACAACATCCTTCCAATCATGGATCTATATTCTAGTTGATTTACCGTGGGAGGATAATCATGAGAATTGAGGTTACATCCAGTTACCCTTGGCATACTCGCAGGTTTGCAATCTTACATCCCATACTTCTTCATAATTTTCTTAAGATATTTTTCTTGTGATAAAAATATGCCATCTATTGCTTGTTGCACTTATAAGCCAAGAAAAAAATGTCAGTTCTCCAAGTAAAGAAATTTCAAATTCTTGTTGCATAAAAAAAGCGAATTTCTAACTCATGGGCTCTTCATTACTTCCAAACATGATGTCATCAACATATACTAGTACAATCAACAGTTTATCATTCTCAATTTTTGTGTATAAGTTACTATCAGCAAATCCCTTTGTAAAACCTTGTTGATGAAGATATTTGTCAAGACGATAGTACCATGCCTAAGGAGCTTGTTTGAGACCATATAAAGCCTTTTTAAGTTTACAAACAATTTTTTCGTCATTTCCCAGAATGATTCCTTCTAGTTGTTCTATATAAACTTCTTCTTCTAGATCACCATTAAGGAAAGCAGATTTAACATCCATTTGATAAACTTTGAATTGTTGAAAACTTGAAAAAGCAAGAAACATTCTTATGGCTTCATGTCTAGCTACGGGGCCAAATGTTTCTTCAAAGTCTATACCTTCTTGTTGAGCATACCCTTTACAAAAAATTCTAGCTTTATTTCTAATAACATCTCCATTTTCACTTAACTTGTTTTTGAATATCCATTTTGTTCCAATCACATTTTTATCATGAGGTCTTGGAACCAATTCCCAAGTATGATTGTTTTCAATCTGATCAAGTTATTCATTCATGGCTTGAATCCAACATTCATCTTTACTAGCTTGATTGACATTATGTGGTTCAATAGTGGATAGAAATGTCAGATAGCTAGAAGATCCCACAAGAGTTCTTCTTGTTTGGACACCTGATCCCTTTTCTCCCAAAATTTGAGACTATAGATGATTTTTTCAAACATCCCTGGATGGAGCCTTTTCAAATAGATCTTCTTATGGTGCTTCATTGGGTTCACCTTCTATATTGTTTCTATTTGATGCAGGAAGATATAGATCATCATCATCTTCATTTTTTGTTGGTATTTCCCTTTTTGGAGCTGATAGAGACTTATCAATTACAACATCAATATATTCAACAATATTCTGAAGTCCTTTATTATAACATTTATATGCTTTACTCTAGAAGAGTAACTAAGAAATATTCCTTCATTTTCTCTAGGTTCACACTTACCAAGTTTTTCATAATTGTTCTTGATAAAAAAATTTCTTCCGAAAACTCTAAAATGCTTTACGGTGGGAATATTTCCATACCAGAGTTCATAAGGATTTTTATCACTATTCACCTAAACATGAGCCTTGTTCAGAATATTTATCGCAGTATGTGCTGCTTCTCCCAAAAAGGTATCGGGAGTTCAAGATTCATCAAGCATAGCCCGAGCCATTTGTTGAACTATTCTATTCATCCTTTCTGCCACACAATTTTGTTGTGGGGTTCCAGCAACATAAAACTGTCTTTTTATGCCATTATGTTCAAAAAAATCGAAGAATTCATTTGATATATATTATCCTCCTTGGTCAGATCTAAGACATTTGATTTTTAGATCTAATTCATTTTCAACCAAAGCTTTGAAGATCTTAAATTTTTCAAATGATTCATATTTATGTTTCAGTAGACCGATCCAACATATTCTAGAGAAGTCATCAATGAATAAAATATAGTATTGTTCTCCACGAGGTGAATTTTTCCTTACAGGACCACATAGATCAGTATCTATAAGTTTAAGGGCTTACTTCCTGATCCTTCTTTAGCATTGAATTGCACCCTGGTTTGCTTACCAGATTGGCATGATTTGAATATGGTAATTTCAGGTAGAGTGATGCTGGGAAGATCACAAAATAATTTGAGTCTGCTGGATTTACTTATTTGAGAGAAGCTCAAATGTCCCAACCTTCTGTGCCATGACCAATTTTCTGAAGATTTACCCAAGTAGAATTGTTCTTGGCCACCTTTCAATACATATAAATTGCTTGGCGTTCTAGTTCCTTTTATTACTGTTTTTCCTGTGTCAAGTTCACGTACTACACATTCTTTTGAACTAAAGACAACTTCATTTCCGTGATCACACAGTTGAATTACACTTAACATGTTGTGCTTTAATCCATCCACATACATAACGTTGTTAGATTTCACCTTTTATTTTAGAAAAACAGAACCTTTTCCTTTAATGAAAGCAGGAAAGTCATTTCCAAAAGTAACATTCTTTTCTTTCTCTAGAGAATTGTATGAAATAAGTTTGTTTCTATCACATGTCATGTGTTTTGAGCATCCACTATCAATGTACCATTTATTATCTTCCCCTTCTGCAAATAAATCTATGCCGCAACTTTCAACCTGTAAGTCCTTATTTCTCCAAATCTTGGAATTTGTGTTGGCATGTGTTGTCCTTGATGGAAACCTACTTGACGAAATTGTTGGCTATATGATGCAGAGTGTTGTCCTTGATGGCAACCTACTAGATAAAGTTGATGACAGCCTAACTTGATGAAGTTAAGGGGGAAATTGTTGGCAATGTGATACAATGTATTGACTTTGATGGAATCTGCTTGATGAAGTTGTCCTTGATGGAAATGATGTATCTATGTGTTAAAAGGAAGCATGATATATTTACAGACTAGCTCAGAAGTAACAGAAGAAAGAAATTCCAGTAAAGTGTCAGAGAAAAGATAAATAAGTCATGTCACAAGGCATACATGGGTTTGTTAAGAAGAAGTAGCGTATGCACGCGGAAAAGTACGTGCCAAGTCGCGTATGGCTATTTGCGCTCTAAATTTATAAAACAAGGGGAATTTACCATGGTATTGATCCATAGTATTGAGCGCTTGATTATCTATTTGATCCCATCCAGGAATACCATCGGAAGTTGTGTGGTTTTGGCTCATGGTATTGAAAAAGGATAATCTATATAAGGAGAAGAAGATCATTGTGCAATGGGTGTGCAAGTGTCTGGGCTTTATTGAATACTTCACTCTGAAGTATATCTGCATGGTAGAACTTTGTTCTTAATTGATAGATCTGAATCTATGATGCACCTATGAATATGATGAAGGTTCAAGATCTCCAGATCTAGAAATGATGAATCTCTAGGATGATCTGAAAATAAGTAATGAAGACCTAGCGCAAGTCTAATGAAGAAATTGAAGAAATCTAGGTAAGTTCATAGATCTGATCTATTCTGCAAAGCTTATCTTTTATAAATCTATACGCAGGTTCGTTTCATGAAAAGCGCGTGTATACGTGGATCCACTTAAAGAAAAGCATGTATGGGAAGTTGGGGTTTTTCTGAAAAGTGCATAGATGTATACGCGGGTTCGCTTCATGAAAAGCGCGTGTATACGCGGGTCTGATTAAATAAAAGTGCACATGGTATCTGAACTAATGGTTTCTCAAGGTTGAATATGTTTCTGCATATCTATTCTGAAGTCGAGGTTATCTCTGATATTCTGGTTACAGTGGTTTCACAGTTCTGTTTGAAGCATTGGGCAAAGTATGTTTGTTGATAAGTGAAGGGTTGTGTTGAAGCTGTTTGATCCAGTTTGAAAATTGATGAAACGTGGTCTGCAGTGGTGCTGAGGGTCGAAGCCTTCAGTAAGGGCATAGTAGCTCCCTTTCAGTGATAGCTGGTAAACGAGAGTAGGGGGTAGTAGCTCCCTTCCAGGAAAGGCTGGTAAACGAGAGCAGGGGGTTGTGGCTCCCTTCCAGGAGAGGCTGGTAAACGAGAGAAGGTTGTAGCCTTCTGCAGGTGGATGCCTACGTGTTGGTATGAGTCTGTGCCAGTACATGATTGTAAGAAGTTTTCTTTATATAAGAAATATTGAAGACTGAGACGACGACAGCGGTGGTTTTCTCCCAAATTGGGTTTCCACCTTAAATCCTGGTGTTCATGTGTGGTGCTTATGTGTGGTGATTTATTCTGTTCTTACTGCACTTGTTTACTTCTTACTAAACATCTGTGGAATGAATGATGCAATGATCTAAGTTAAGAATTAAATGCATAATTAGATCTCTGAGCATACGCGAGTTTACTTCAGGATATCCGTGTGTATACGTGAGTTGTGTTCATTAAAGTAGTGTATGGGTTTAAAAGCAAGAAAAATTTAAAAAGTTTTCTGTCAGCACTAAATACTGATTCACCCTCCCCCCCCTCTCAGTATTTTTCCCAACAATTGGTATCAGAGTAGGTCCTTCTGAAAAAGCTTAGCCGCTAGAAGGAAGATCAAGCAAGATGAGCCATCAAGATGGAACATCATCTATCAAGCCTCCGCTCTTTAATGGAAGCAATTTAATCTTCTGGAAAATAAGGATGAGATCCCATCTTCAGTCCATGGGAGTAGA
Source organism: Pinus albicaulis (assembly GCA_034641835.2). Lineage (NCBI taxonomy): Eukaryota > Viridiplantae > Streptophyta > Pinopsida > Pinales > Pinaceae > Pinus > Pinus albicaulis. The sequence continues at coordinate 152,493,447 of CM076584.1, forward strand.
TTTATGGTTCATTGTTGAACAAGGATATCAATATCTAGCTGGAGTACCAACAGATCTGACTGAAAAGAAGAATTATGAAACAAATGCAAAGGCAGTCAATGCTCTAACGGGAAGTCTAACTGAATTTGAATTTGTCAAAGTTATGTAGCTGAATACAGCAAAGGAGATATGTGACAAAATCATTCTAAGTTATGAAGGTGATGCAAATGTAAAAAGTGCAAAACTTCAAACTCTCAGAATTGAATATGAAATTTTAAGAATGCATAGTGATGATAATATTGCCAGTTTATTTTTACGTGTTGATGATGTTTTAAATCGTATGAGAAATATGGGAGAAACAATAACCGAATCTACTTTGGTTGAGAAAATTTTAAGATCGCTAACAGCAAAATTTGAGTCAAAAGTTTTTGCTCTTGAAGAGAAACAGGATCTTCAAAATCTTACTGTGGTGCAACTTCATGGCATACTAACTGCATATGAAATGAGAAGAGGAGGACCATCTAAAGTCAAAGAGGCTATCTTCAGAGCTTCTACAAAAGGGAAAGAAGTACAAGAAGCAAAAGGATCAGGATATATCTTAGAAGAAGATGAGGAAAATTTTGTAAAGAAACTCCAACTAGGCACAGGACGGTTTAGAGGTAAGCTTCCTTTCAAATGTTTTGAGTGTGAAAGAGTTGGTCATTATGCTGCTAAGTGTCCTCATAAAGAAACACTTGCAAAAGGGAAGGAAGTAGCAAGAAGGAATAAGAATCGGTTTAACACTAGAAAAAGTTACTATACTCATGAAGATAGTGATGGGTTATTTGATAGTGAGGAAGAATGTGAACAAGATCTTAGACTTCTCATGGCATTTGAATCTAGAGAAGAAAAGGATACTTTTGTGGATGCTCTAGAGGACAATGATTTTCTTGAAGAAAACAATAAACTCAAAATATGCTTAGAAGAATGTAAAATACTCTTAGAAGAAAGGAAAATAACCATAGAGACTCTGGAAAAGCAGTTTGAAGAAGCAAAGAAACACATTGAGAAATTAGAATGTGAAGTGGTAAGTCTAAGAAAAGATTTTGAGAAAGAAAAGACTCTGAATCTTAGATTTGCTAAAGGATCTGAAACCTTAGATGAGATTATCAAGGTGCAACGTTCTCCTCTTATAAAGATAGGTCTTGGATATACCAGAGAATCTTCTCAGGCTTCAGCACCAAATTATCTAAAAGTAGCTACAGCTGGTTTACAAAATTTTTCCACTCAACAAGGGAATAAAGAATCTCTACAGGTAAAGCATGATCATCTCAATTCAAAGAACACTAACAGGAATATCTTTCAAAGAAACACCAATCAACAGGTAAATTCAAGTAGAAGATTTCATGATCGTAAAAATTTCTTCTATGGACAATGTTTCTCATGTCACAATTTTGGTCATAAAGCTGTTCAATGTGTTGCATATAAAACCATCATGACAAGAGAAGAAAGAAAGAATAGGATTGATATTGAAACAAAGAAGAATACCTATAACAATTTCTCTCCTCTTCTAAATGAAGTCGAATGTGCTTATTGCAATAACTTTGGGCATGAAGAATCTGAATGCAGGAGAAAATTTCAGCCAAAAGAGCACTTTCCTTCAAGTTCTGAAGTATGGAAAAAGAAGGAATTACGGGTTGAAAATTGTGGCATAGCGTTATTTGCAGAAGGCGAAGAAAATCAATGGTACATTGATAGCGGATGCTCTTGAGACACATGACAGGTGACAAAAACAAACTTCGTGCATATAGTGCTCTAGAAAAGGAAAATAAAGTGATTTTTGGAAATGATACTGCTGCTGTAATTAAAGGAAAAGGGTCTGTGTTTCTAAAATAAAAGGTGAAGGCTAATGATGTCATGTATGTGGATGGATTAAGGCATAACCTATTAAGTGTAAGTCAAATGTGTGATCAAGGAACTGAAGTTATCTTTAGTTCAAAATAATGTGTGGTTTGTGATCTTGATACAGGTAAAACAATTATAAAAGGGAAAAGAACTCCAAGCAACCTATATGTATTAAAGAACTGCAAAGAACAATGTTACTTGAGTAAATCTTCAGAAAACTGGCTATGGCATAGAAGGTTGGGGCATCTAAGCTTCTCTCAAATCAACAAATCAACCAGACTTAATGTTGTTCGTGGTCTTCCCAATATTACTCTACCTGAAAGTATCATATGCAAATCTTGCCAATTCGGCAAGCAGACCAGAGTAAAATTTAATGCCAAGGAAGGATCATCAAGTAGGCCTCTCGAACTTATTCATACTGACATATTTGGACCTATGAGGAAAATGTATTATTTTTTGATGATTTCTCTAGAATGTGTTGGATTGGGTTGATTAAACACAAACATGAAGCATTTGAGAAATTTCAGATCTTCAAGGCTCTGGTTGAAAATGAATTAGATCTAAAACTCAAATGTCTTAGATCTGATCGAGGAGGAGAATATACTTCAGATGAATTCCTTGAATTTTGTGAACAACATGACATAAAAAGACAGTTCTCTGTAGCTGGCACTCCACAACAAAATGGCGTAGCAGAAAGAATGAATAGAACAGTTCAACAAATGGCTAGAGCTATGCTTGATGATTCTGGAACACCTGACACATTTTGGGGAGAAGCAACACATATAGCGGTAAACATTCTCAACAAGGCACATGTTCGTGTAAATAGTGACAAAACTCCATATGAACTCTGGTATGGTAATTCCTCCTCTATGAAGCATTTTAGAGTTTTTGGAAGTAAATGCTTTATCAAAAATAATGATGAAAAACTTGGCAAGTTTGAACCTAGAGCAGATGAAGGAATACTTCTTGGTTACTCCTCTACAAGTAGAGCATATAAATGTTACAATAAAAGACTTCAGAATATTGTTGAATGTATTGATGTTATTATTGATGAGTCTCCTGCAGCCCCAAAAGAAGAAAAACAAACAACAAATGAAGACGATGGTGAATTATATCCTTCTACATCAAATAGCAATGATATAGATAGTGAACACAATGAAGAACTTGAAGATGATTTATCTGAAAAAGATCCATCCAGATTTGTTCAAAAGAATCATCCAGAATCTCAAATTTTGGGAGATAAGGGATCAGGTGTACAAACAAGAAGGACTCTTGTGGGATCTTCTAGCTATTTGGCATTTCTATCCACTATTGAACCACACAATGTCAATCAAGCTAGCAAAGATGAATGTTGGGTTCAATCCATGAATGAAGAGCTTGATCAAATTGAAAAGAATCACACTTGGGAATTAGTACCAAGACCTCATAACAAAAATGTCATTGGAACTAAATGGATATTCAAAAACAAGTTAAATGAGAATGGGGATGTTGTAAGAAACAAAGCTAGACTTGTTTGCAAAGGGTATACTCAACAAGAAGGTATAGACTTTGAAGAAACTTTTGCTCCTGTAGCTAGACTTGAAGCCATAAGAATGTTTCTTGCTTTTTCAAGTTATCAACAAATAAAAGTTTATCAAATGGATGTTAAATCTGCTTTTCTTAATGGTGATCTAGAAGAAGAAGTATATATAGAACAACCAGAAGGATTCATTTTGGGAAATGATGAAAATATTGTTTGTAGACTTAAAAAGGCTCTATATGGTCTCAAACAAGCTCCAAGGGCATGGCATTATCGTCTTGACAAATATCTTCATCAACAAGGATTTTCAAAGGGGTCTGCTGATAGCAATTTATACACAAAAACCGAAAATGATAAACTATTGATTGTGGTTGTATATGTTGATGATATCATTTTTGGAAGTAATGAAGAATCTATGAGTCAGAAATTTGCTTCTGCTATGCAGCAAGAATTTGAAATGTCTTTACTTGGGGAACTAACATTCTTTCTTGGCTTGCAAGTGCATCAAACTACAGATGGCATATTCTTATCACAAGAAAAATACCTTAAGCAAATTCTGAAGAAGTATGGCATGGAAGAATGCAAACCTGTAAGTACACCAATGATAACCAGATGTAATCTCAGTTCTCATGATGATTCTCCCACGGTGAATCAACCAGAATACAGATCTATGATAGGAAGTCTACTTTATCTCACTGGGATTAGACCGGAAATTATGCATGCAGTTGGGATTGTTGGACGATTCCAAGCTAATCCAAAAGAGTCTCACCTTCAGGCTTTCAAAATAATATTCAAATATCTACAATGAACTCAAGAATTTGGACTATGGTATCCAAAGAATGTTGATCTTACTCTTCATGCTTACACTGATGCAGATTGGGCTAGAAATGTTGATGATCGGAAAAGCACTAGTGGTGGTGCATTCTATATGGGGCTCCTGTTAGTATCTTGGTTCAGCAAGAAGCAAAACTCTATTGCCTTATCTACAGCAGAAGCAGAATATGTGGTTGCCGCATCATGTTGCACTCAAATTCTTTGGATGATGCAAACCTTACAATACTTTCAAATCAAATGTTCACCTCCTATCTCCATCATGTGTGATAATACAAGTGCCATTAGCATCTCAAAGAATCCTGTTATGCATTCCAAGACCAAGCACATTCCCATCAAGTATCACTTCTTACGTGAACAAGTGCTTGAACAAAAGGTGAAGTTGGAGTATGTTCCCTCCAAAGAACAAGTTGCTAATATACTGACCAAACCTCTCCCCAGGGAAGCATTCGAATATCTCATACAGAAGCTGGGAGTAGTCTCTGCCATGCAGAAAATCAGAACTGCTTAAATTCAGAAGATTAGATTGGATACGCGGGTTTCCTGAAAGACAACTGCGTATATACGCGAGTTTATACACAGAAAACCGCGTATGGTTAGTTGCTGAAAATTTTTACTTGGGGTCAGCATTCTTCAACACAGCTGCAGTACTGTTTGGTATCTCTGATGCTGTTTGGTATCGCTGATGATGTTTCAGCCGTTATACTTTTGTTTTATTCTCTAATATTGGGCGAAGACACCTTGATGATTGGCAGTTGGAAGTGTTCAAGTTGCACAAGCTAAGGAGGATTTTTGATTATATTGAAAGGATGAATTGGATGCATAGTTTCAGGGGGAGCATTAGCCTTGCTGATTGTAATGCATTGTTGGCATTATGATGATTCTGAAATATGATCTCTCTTGAGGTCTTTCTAATATTGGTCATAAAAATTCATATTTGTATTTTGATGAGAAGGTCATGTTGAGACCTATGATGTAAAATTTTAATATTCAGTCATGTAAGGACTTGTTCAAATTTGTAAACCCACTTGGTTGGGTAGTTGAGTCAAAATGTGTAAACCCACTTGGTTGGGTACTTGAGTCATATATGTAAATCCACTTGGTTGGATCTTTGATGTAAGTATGAGTCCTTGGTGATAGGAAAGGTCATAGAGTCATGTACTTCATTGAAAAATATGTTTGAAGATTCAGCATGAACTTAGGGGGAGCAAGGTAACTTCAGTGCACATCAGATCTGCAGAGCTCTTCTTTATACAAGGGAAGAAAAATCTTGTCTTGGTTTTGATCCGCCCTTTGCCCTTGATGTCAAAGGGGGAGAGTAACATGGTGTTTGAATAGGGGGAGAGCATCATGGTGTTTGCATAATGGTTATAATCAATGTATCTATCTGTTGTGGTGATCAAACACCATCATGGTTGCCATCAAGTCCAAAGGGGGAGATTGTTGGCATGTGTTGTCCTTGATGGCAACCTACTTGATGAAATTGTTGGCTATATGATGCAGAGTGTTGTCCTTTATGGAAACCTACTAGATAAAGTTGATGATAGCCTAACTTGATGAAGTTAAGGGGGAAATTGTTGGCAATGTGATACAATGTATTGACTTTGATGGAATATGCTTGATGAAGTTGTCCTTGATGGAAATGATGTATCTATGTGTTAAAAGGAAGGATGATATATTTACAGACTAGCTCAGAAGTAACAGAAGAAAGGAATTCCAGTAAAGTGTCAGAGAAATTATAAATAAGTCATGTCACAAGGCATACGCGGGTTTGTTAAGAAGAAGTAGCGTATGCACGCGTAAAAGTATGTGCCAAGTCGCGTATGGCTATTTGCGCTCTAAATTTATAAAACAAGGGGAATTTACCATGGTATTGACCCATAGTATTGAGCGCTTGATTATCTATTTGATCCCGTCCAAGAATACCATCGGAAGTTGTGTGGTTTTGGCTCATGGTATTGAAAAGGGATAATCTATATAAGGAGAAGAAGATCATTGTGCAATGGGTGTGCAAGTGTCTGGGCTTTAATGAATACTTCACTCTGAAGTATATCTGCATGGTAGAACTCTGTTCTTAATTGATAGATTTGAATCTATGATGCACCTATGAATATGATGAAGGTTCAAGATCTCCAGATCTAGAAATGATGAATCTCTAGGATGATCTGAAAAGAAGTAATGAAGACCTGGCGCAAGTCTAATGAAGAAATTGAAGAAATCTAGGTAAGTTCATAGATCTGATCTGTTCTGCAAAGCTTATCTTTTATAAATCTATACGCATGTTCGTTTCATGAAAAGCGCATGTATACGCGGATCCGCTTAAAGAAAAGCATGTATGGGAAGTTAGGTTTTTTCTGAAAAGTGCACAGATCTATACGCGGGTTCGCTTCATGAAAAACGCATGTATACGCGGGTCTGATTAAATAAAAGTGTGTATGGTATCTGAACTAATGGTTGCTCAAGGTTGAATATGTTTCTGCATATCTATTCTGAAGTCTGGGTTATCTCTGATATTCTGGTTACAGGGTTTCACTGTTCTGTTTGAAGCATTGGGCAAAGTATGTTTGTTGATAAGTGAAGGGTTATGTTGAAGCTGTTTGATCCAGTTTGAAAATTGATGAAACATGGTCTGCAGTGGTGCTGAGGGTCGAAGCCTTCAGTAAGGGGGTAGTAGCTCCCTTGCAGTGATAGCTGGTAAATGAGAGCAGGGGTTAGTAGCTCCCTTCCAGGAAAGGCTGGTAAACAAGAGCAGGGGGTTGTGGCTCCCTTCCAGGAGAGGCTGGTAAACGAGAGAAGGTTGTAGCCTTCTGCAGGTGGATTCCTGCGTGCTGGTATGAGTCTGCACCAGTACATGATTGTAAGAAGTTTTCTTTATATAATAAATATTGAAGACTGAGACGACGACAACGGTGGTTTTCTCCCAAATTGGGTTTCCACCTTAAATCCTGGTGTTCATGTGTGGTGCTTATGTGTGGTGATTTATTCTGTTCTTACTGCACTTGTTTACTTCTTACTAAACATTTGTGGAATGAATTATGCAATGATCTAAGTTAAGAATTAAATGCATAATTAGATCTCTGAGCATACGCGAGTTTACTTCAGGATATCCGCGTGTATACGCGAGTTGTGTTCATTAAACTAGCGTATGGGTTTAAAAGCAAGAAAAAGTTAAAAAAATTTCTGTCAGCACTAAATACTGATTCACCCCCCCCCCTCTCAGTATTTTTCCCAACAATTGGTATCAGAGCAGGTCCTTCTGAAAAAGCTTAGCCGCTAGAAGGAAGATCAAGCAAGATGAGCCATCAAGATGGAACAGCATCTATCAAGCCTCTGCTCTTTAATGGAAGCAATTTAATCTTCTGGAAAATGAGGATGAGATCATATCTTCATGACAATCTTTATGGGGACATTTAGCAGCATAGTGACCAACTCTTCCACAAGAAAAAATTTTAAAGGGAAGCTTACCTCTGAACCTTCGAGTGCCAAGTTGTAGCTTCTTTACAAAATTTATCTCATCTTCTTCTCAAACATACCTTGATCCTTCTTGTTCTTCTACCTCCTTTCCTTTTGTAGCAGCTCTGAAGACAACTTCTTTGACTTTTGATGGACCTCATTTTCTCATTTCACGAGTAGTCAGAATCCCATGAAGTTGAACAACAATAAGAGTTTGTATATCCTGGTTCTCTTTAATAGCAGACACTTTTGACTCAAACATGGGAGTTAGAGATCTTAAAACCTTTTCTACCAGAGTAGTGTCAGATATGGTTTCACCCAGATTTATCATACGATTTACAATATCATCTAGACGTAAAAAGAAAGTGGCATTGCTTTCCTCAATATGCATTTTGAGTTTTTCATATTGAATTCTGAGAGTTTGGAGTTTAGCACTTTTTATCTTGGCATCACCTTCATAGCTTAGAATGATTTTTTTCCCATACCTCCTTTGTTGTATTCAACTGCATGACTTTGACAAATTATGATTCAGTCAAACTTCCCAATAATGCATTGACTTCCTTTGCATTGGTTTCATATTTCTTTCTTGATGTTGTATCTGTTGGAAATGAAGTTAGATATTGATAACCTCCTTCAACTATAGCCGATACATCTGCTCCAAGAGACTGGATATAGGATCTTGTCCTTATCTTCTAGAATATTAAGTTGTTTCCATTGAAGAGAGGAGGCCTGATAGATGTTGTCCCATCTTGATTGCTCATCTTAGTTGATCTTCCTTCTAGCGATTAAGCTTCTTCAGAAGGATCAACTCTGATACCAATTTTTGGGAAAAATACTGAGAGGAGGGGGCGGGGGATGAATCGATATTTAGAGATTATTGATAATTTTGAATTTTTCTTTACTAAATTCCATACATGACTTTAATGAACCCAACTCGTGTATGCACGTGGATATATTAACAGAAACTTGCGTATAATGAGATAAATTTATTGTTAGATAGACTTTTAGAAACAAACTTTAACTCACCTTATCAGTTATGAATCAGTTAGTAAAGTAGTAAATATGTGCAGTAACAGTAGAATAAATCATCACATAAGAGAATCACACATGAAAACCAAGATTTAAGGTGGAAACCCAATTCGCGAAAAAACCACCATTGCTATTGTCTCTGTCTTCAATATTTATTATATGGAAAACTGTTTACAATTTTTTACTAATGAAGACTCGTATCAGTATGCAGGCATCCACCTGTAGAAGGTTCCAACCTTCTCTCATTTTCCCACTGCAATTGGAAGGGAGCTACAACCCCCTGATCTCGTTTACTAGCCACTACTGGAAGGGAGCTTCAACCCCCTGATCAAAACACTAGCTTCTACTGGCAGGAAGCTTCTACTTCCACCCTGAAGGCTTCAACCCTCAGAAACACTGCAGGCCACGTTTCATCAATTTTCATACTGGATCACACAGCTTCAACACAAACCTTCATAAAGATCAACAATAATAAACTTCACCTAATACATCAAACCGAACAGTGATCACTGTAATCAGAACACTGTAATAACTAGATTTCAGAATCAATATGAAAAATCAAATTCAACCTTGAACATTCATTGTCTTAAAAAGCATCCGCTACTTTTCTTCACTGAACCCGCGTCTATACGCACTTTTCTTAAAACCAAACTGTGTATAGATTTGTGAATACTATTTTTCAGAATATGATCAGTCGCAGATCCATTTCTGAGGCTTTCAGTCAGATATATTTTCAGAATTGCAGAACCCTTGATCAGTTAGTGATCATAACACATATTTACTCACTCATTTATCTTATTTGTACATAATCAACTTATCAGCATATACAACAATCAAGAAACCCAGATCTAAATGAAGACTTCATTGAAAGATAGCAGAAAAATAGTAGTAGTAACAGAAAACCTCCACAATAAGCTTCAGAAAACCCTAACTTCCATACGTGCCTTTTCTGAAGCAAAGCCGCGTATATACGTGCTTTTACTGGGACGAACTAGCATATAGGTTTGTAAATATTAATTTTGCATAATTTTTAAGATCTATAGAACTTACCCAGATTTCTTCACTCCTCTTCAGAAAACATGCGCAAGGTCTCAGAGCTAATAATCTCTTCAATGGATCATGTAAGAACATAGTCACTTTAGGTCTAGAGATCCTAATCCATCAATCTATTCAAGGGTGCATAATAAATTCAGATTTATCAATAAAATAGAGTTCATCGTATGTCGATATACTTTAGAGAGAAGTATTTAGTGATATCCCTTACACATGCACACCTTTACACTATGATCTTCTTCTCCTTATATAGATTTAGCCTTTACCAATACCATGAGTCAAAACCATACATCTGTCGATGGTATTCTTGGACGAAATCAAATATATGACATGGCACTCAATCCTGTGGGTTAATACCATGGTAATGCCCCTTGGTATTTTCTTTTTGGAGTGCAAAAGGCATACACGACTCGGATCGTTCTTATCCACGTGTATAAGCGACTTGGCTTGAACAAACCTACGTATAGAATCTTCAATATGAATATTACCAAATCTTCTACTGGACATTACACATTTCTTCTGATGGACTCCTGAGCTTCTACTGAAGACATATACTCCATCTTTTACCAGAGAGTTTCCATCAAGGACAACATATTAAGACATAGGAATCATATTGCCAACATATTAAGATAGAAGAGAAAGAACTGGACTTCATGAGAAATTATTTGATATGAAGCAAGATAAGGAAGAAATTCTTCAAAGAATGCATGATATGGAGATGCAGCTCCATTAAGCCCAAGAGGCTTTAACCAAGAACATGCGTGAAGAAGAGGTAATTCACTCAAATTTGTCTTCAGATTCCTCTTTAGATAGATGTGTTGGTTCATTTAAAAATCACACTAGAGGTATAAGGTCCAAGTTAATGTTTAAAATGGGTTATGAAGGCAAGGGTTTAGGAAAAAATGCACAGGGAATGATTGATCCTATTTTGGTTGAGGAATGACCTAAGAAATTTATTCTTGGTTATGTTGAATCTAATGGCGAAGATTCCAAATCCATGAAGGCATGTGAGGCAACTTCAAAGAGAACTTTTGTTCCAAGTTCTAAATCACAAACATGTCAAGTTTGTTTTCAAGTTGATTTACAATGTTTGAAGCCTATGTTGCAATAATATGTGAGTAGACATGCAGCTTATGGCGAGCATGTGAGTTCAGACAACTCTCAAGACATAAGCACTGCTGTTAGTCTTCAAAATAAATTTGAAGCCTCTACTAGTCCATCTCCTCTTGAAGGTAAAAAAAGATGGACATGCAAAGTAGCATGCGAGGTATAATTCTTCCAATAGTCAAGTTGATTATGTTTCTGCAAGGCATGACAAACCTGCATGCTTGAAAGGAAGAAATAGTTTTTGTGCATATTGTGATCTTTGTAACCATGTTGTTTCAAAATGCTAGAAGAGGATGAAGGCGTACAAGAAATAGTGAAGCAAAAGCAACTTACAAACAAGGTGCACAAGACTTGCACACATTGCCAGAAGAGGGGACATGTTGTTTCCCAATGTTGGACATTGCATCCAACTAATCATCCCAAGAAAATAAGGCAAGTGGATAGAAAGACTGGCGAAAGTGGAACGAAGGATTCCATCATTGATGTGAGAAAAAATGTTTCACATGAAGAAGATTTTTAGCAACAAAATTCATCGTGGAAGTGGCTTGGTAAGAAGTGTTTTGACTTCTTGACATAGTAAGACATACACACATTTCTACATATGCAAGTTTTAGTTATGTATGCATGTTTTACACTGTAATCTCATGTTTGTTTGAGCCACCTTGGATCGATGATCAATGATATGATGTTTAGCTACCTTTTGTAAATTTCTCTTTAGAAATTTCTGAGTGAGTGCAAGGAAGATAGTGCTTGACAAGAGGACAAGTGCATTCAGGAAGGGAAGTGTCGACCACCTTCGAGTTGTGGTTCAAAGGAACTAGCCATGAAAGGCAAGTTTATGGAGGTTGAAAAGAAGAGGGTTTTATACTCTCATCTACTGTACAGATCAGTATATCAGTCTTTTGGGGTCCAAAAGATTCCCAATGGAGAGGTGTGATTAGAATTGAATCAAGGACCTAAGTGATAGCTCAAAATTCAAAGTGTTTGGAAGTGTGCATAACCCGAGTGATCAGATAGATCTCGTCTCCCTGATTCTGGCACCGTGAAAAATTCGAAAAACCGACACTATTTGAAGAAGTTACCGCAGTTTGAAAAGTCCAGTAAACTGCAATTTTTGTACTTTGACCAAGGTTGAATTGAATTTGGGAAAATTAAAAAGAGAATTTTTTGGGGAATATTCCTAAAATATTCCTCAAAATATTCCCTAGAATATTCCTCAAAATGTTCCCTGGAATATTTCACTTGGACCAATTGCATGCAGAACAGTGTCATGATATAATTTGCAGTTAGGTTGAATGTGTTTTGATCTGGCCAATCATAGGCCATTGTTGAGTCATAAAAAGGTATCTTTTGAACACCTGATTAGGCTACATTAATTGTCAATCCGGGAGCAACTTTTTATTTCAAGAGTGTACTCTGACTGAGGCTGCAATTAACTAAGAGTAATGATGTGAAGATGTAGTACAGAATTCTGAATACAAGAATAAACAAATGCTTGTAAATGAATCTAATTGCAGTAACATAAATGAAAATTCTCTAGAACCTTAATTAAATCAATCTGCGAAACATCTATCAGGGATACAGTAGCAGTAACTCCTTCCCTTAGAAATCGATGCAAGATAACCAATCTGGGGACTTGGAAGCAATAACTAGTGTCCTCTACAGTTGGTGATCTTAAAACAATCGAAATGAAATCAAGCTCGAACTACTTGCTGATAAAGATAACTGAAAGGGACTGCAAAGGCTAAAAAGGAACAACAACTTGTAATTCCTATGCATACACAACAACTGTAACCGAACTATCCGCTAATTTAAAGCTATGAATCAGAAGTGAGCAATAACTAGAAATGGAACAGCAATATAAATTGAACAGCAATTAAAAACTTAACTAATCTCAATACTTCAATCCTATCGCCAGCCAATACTACAGATCAATCAATCACAAATAATCGTAGACTAATATAACATCAACTAGAATCGAATACAGAACATCAAAGCTTTTATAACGATAGCAAGATAAATGAACAGCAAATGTACTTCTTGCAAAGAATCAAATAGCAATGTAATTCGTTAATGAATCTGTATTCAATCTAACAGCAGTCAATCAAATCTATAATCGGGCCCTTAGCACCAGTGAAATACTGCTGGGCTACTTTAGAACTTAAGAGATGAAACGAAACATGTGTTTGATATTAATCGAACATAAAGTATTACAGAGGCCGTTCTCTCAAAGCCGAGAGTCAATAAACATAATATTACAGAGGAAATGTCTAAATATAAGAAATTTTTCGACCCTCGTGATCACTAAAGGACATTGCTTTATATATTATACCCTGATGGACAAGACAAGGAATAAGATGAGTTTGAACAGCGATCCCTCAGGATCGAAGGATCCTGAGGGATTCGCTCCTCTTCATTTTGTTATCATCTTGTTTACTTTGACCGAGGCTGAGCTGTCCCCTGCCTCTTTTTAGCAATTCATTCAGATCTCCTTTTCTTTGGCTGGATGTGGTTCAACGCTGATGGAGCAATAGTTACATTGATCTCAGCCTCACCTTTGGTACAACTATTCGCTTCGTCTAATTCCTGTTTTATCAACAAAAAGCAACCTTTAGTCATATTTTTACAATGAACATAAACCTTTCCAATTCCATCATAATTCTTATAATAAATTACCTTCCCAAGGTAAAAAGGAGTATGTCTATAGTAAAAGAATGAGAAAATACAAAATGATTTCATGCCTTTTTTTACTGCCCAACATACCCCCCTGGTTAATATTTTTCATGTCCTCATGAAAAATATAGTTCACATGGAGAGCAGTCAAAGAATAAGCTGGATAAGGTTTGTCATCAAAAAGCCTAAAACCATGTGATGCAGCTAATTCCTCAAAAACATGCCCTGTCTGTCCTTCGGGGAGTTCGTAAATGGCTTTGTAGTCTGAAGCACGATACCATACAATAGGGCTTCGGAACCTACACCCTAGCCAGAATGGTCCTTCTTTTAAAATAAGATGACTACAAGAAACCAAGCAGTCTGCAGCTAGCCCAAAGTTTTTATAATTAAATGGTTCTCTGTTTTGCACACTATGATTGGAAATTATCCACTGAACCTTAGCTGCTATATAAGCTTGGTTTCTAATGGATAAGAAATAATCTGTTCCATTCAAGATAATCGATTTGTGGACAGGCCCCAATGCTTGGATAACACCTTCCTTTGTCATCAAACTTCTCTTCCTAGCCCAAAGTTGGGATGGGTTCTAAGGTTCACTCCTAACCCACAAATCTAATTCATTTTCTTGCCTTTGGAAAGCATTATAGGCTTTAAGCCATTTTAATTGATTTACAGCAAAGGAAATAAATGCCTGATGTTGGACATCTCCCACAAAAGGGCTAGGATTTGATTCACAATTGTTTTCAAGTATTAGATTATGTAAATAAAATTCACACAAAAGGCGTTGTACTTTGATCCCATAAAGTTTGCAGCATGATACAAAGTCATCTATAGTTTTTATCTCTATGGATTTCCCTTCCCTAACTGCTTTAATCTTTAGCTGTAAATATCTTTCTAGTAAAAATAAAGCATAGTTTTTTGCGGGGCATCTATAGGCTAAGACATCAGTGTACAAGGAGCAGAGAGTGTCCATTCAATTGTAGGCTATTTTTAATTGGTTCATTACCTTGTCAGCCTTTTCCTCTGCTCTTCGACACTTTTCATGAGCTTCAGCTTCTGCTTCATGAATACTCTTCATCTGTTGCAACTCCTGATATCTCTTCCTTGGGATAGTGACTTCTTCCAACCTTTGCCTTTCTATTTGGGCCTGTTCCAACTCCTCTTGGAGTCTGGCTAGTGTCGGATCACTAAAAGTATGCTGAATACTAGATTGAATGTTTTCACTTGAAATGGGTCCCTCTGGAACAACTTGTGTTGGAACAGCTGTTTTCTGTTCCGTATCTCCATAATTAGGCTCAGGCATGGCTTCTTCAACTTGGGGGTTCCTCTTAGCAGCCACTTTTCTCTTTTTCGAAGTTCGCTTAGTAGTTATGCTTCTTCTCTTAGGGGCTCGCTTAGGCATTTGTTTCATTCTCAGAACCCTAATGGTTTGTCTGAGCTGTTCTACGAGTTTATGAAGCTTCATTCGTTCCCTGCGAAGCTTTTCAATCTCAGTTACTTTCCTCCTCTTTTTTAATGGAACAGTTGTTCCTTTATCTGAAGCCGTTTGCTCGACAAGGTGTTGGTCCATGTTAGTAGTGCTTTCAGTTAATTTCTCTTCTTGGTCTTTTGCTTGGGGTTCCTCTTCCACATTCATATGCCCTTGGCTAAATTCTTCGGGAATCATATCCTCAGTTAACTCTGCAATCTCCTGAGGGTTTCCAAGTTGGGATATTACTTCAGTGTTCTCTTTTTCTTGTTCATGCCTTTCAGGGGAAACAACCCTAGCTTCGTTAGGGTTTGTTGTTTCATCTAACATTTCTTCAACTGTATCTTTGTTGACAGTAGAGTGCTCCTGTAACTGATTAATATCAATGTTAAGATCCAAAGGGCTATGAGGCTGCACATAGTCACTCATATTGGCCAGAATTTGGGCCAATTGGTCTTCCTGTAAAGGGCTTACGGTAGCATTCTCGGGAGGCTCTGTTCCCTCATTGTCACTGTTATGATTGTCTTTATCCTCCTCACAGGTATGATAGCTTTCTTCTTCCTCATCCGAATATCGAATTTCTCCAATTTCTTCTTCCTCAGTATTTCCTTCCTCTGCACTGGATTGTTTTTCACCATTGGTGTGGTGGCTTATTTCTTCTTTGTCCGAGTAGCGAATTTCTCCTTCCATTTCCTCTTCTTTATCAATACGAGGGCTTGCTCCCTCTAATTCTGGAGGCTGTTCATCCTCTAAGCTGTGCAATTCCAAGGGTTGGCTACTGCTGCTCGGAAGTCCTTCCATCATCCCCCTACTTCGTTTTGAACGAAGGGACTATCTGTGAGTTGATGGCTCAGCTATTGAGCCAGCCATTCTCTTGCGTTTCGGGGCAGGTAAGGCTAACCCTCCATCAATGGAGAATATCAACTCTTCCCAGTTGGTCTGTTGCTGGGTGAGGCTACGACTTACTATTAATCGAATTAAGCAATGGTGGCTAACCACCATATCTGCGTGCTGAGCTTTTCTTATGTTACGGGAAATATCATACAACAGGGAATTTAAAAATGTAGGCAAATTGACAGTGCATTTCTATTTTAATACAACCAGTAGCTTAAGGTGGCAAGGTCTTACCACATCTTTCCTTCCGTCACACGTTATATAGGCCTACACAATCTTGGCCAGTTCCTTCCATGGTTCTCCCAATGATGTTGGCTGAACTCCTTTGCCTTTGACAACCAATGTCTGTCTGTCATCCTGAAAGATATTCATGGATTCTCGAACCCTAATCTTCTTCTGCGTCCATATAGTTCCTTGTGCTGGTATGCCTGACACTTCTGAAATTATTTCATCAGATACAGCTACCTGTCTTCCTCTAACGATGGAGAACCCTTCTTGCAAGTTTTGTAAGAATCGGTGGCCACTGCTTCGTGAGGTTGTTGCATCCTCATGAAATATGTAATCCATCCTATTCTTTCCAAAATCTCTCGTGCAACATCAGAAATGATGAGCACCTGTGGCTCATTGTGAATTGGTCATCCTCCCATCGTCTCTGCACCCTGTTAGTTCTTTCCAAACACACAGTGATCACAATGGAACAGCACAGCACATTAAATTGGAATGATGTCGTTAATTTTTTTGTTATTTCCTAAAATGCAGGGATTTAATTTGCATACAGGTAAAGAAATAATGAGATTTGACCTGCATGCAGACATCTGCACCCCCCTGCTTGATGATAGGTTGCCCTCGACCGTCAATTGAGAGAGGCAACATGGCACAACAGTAGTACAGTAGGAAAAAGTAGGCATAATTATTATACATTCAATCAAATTATAGCAATTACTGAAATCAATGCGTGTGATAAATCGGTAATAGATAAAAAATCGTTTTGTAATGATTCAAATATGGGGAGAAGGGACAGCTTAGGATAAACATAAGTACAAATGCGTTTCTTACCACTTCAAACTAATATGATCGATTTGTAATGATATTCATGTATAATAGGTTCGAAATGAAAGGTTAAGGATTCATAATTTCATTTGATATTTAAATAGAGATATAGGAAAAAGGGTTAAATATGACTATTGATGTGCATAAATGTGACTCCAATACCATCAGCAGAGCTCTGTTGCCCACAGGTGTCCATAACCTTGACAGAGTTTCTTTCTCACCCTTGGAACCATTGTCCTTTATTTATGCTGAGGAAGTGCTTGTTAAATGTCATAATGGAGGCCATTGTGCTGGCTTGGTGACCAGATAAATCACAATGCCATTCACCGGGAAGAAGTGAAAAGTGGGCAGGCCGGCTCGTGATGAGACCTCTTGTTCCAAGGACTTCTTTAATTTTTTCAATTGTCCATTGGACCATATCCCTGGTTTGGTGGCCATGATGGGAATGCCACTTCACTGACTTCCTTATGATCATGGTAGGCTGGCTCTTAATGAGATCCCCTATCCCCCATCTGCCAAATCATAAAATTATTAGTGGAACATATAAATATTTTTCTTTTTCATATAGCACTTTCCTAGTTATTCATAAAGGATGGCTCAACACTCCTTAAAAGTAGGGATGGTGGAAGAAGTCTGAACATCTCAATAGAAAAGAATATGCCCTTATTCCTACTCCATAAATAAAAATCAAAGAAAGTTATAACATATGGGAAGAAACAACATAATAAGGATAATCGATCAGATTAATTCAATGGTAGCAAAATTATGTTATTGATTATGTCCCTTTTTCCTGTTTTCTTATCATTACTAAACAATTTTCTAAAAAGATGACGATTTATTTTGATTTTCTGATTACAGTAAGCTTTAATTTGTATGATTGTATATAAATAATATGTTTTCCTTTAGAAGAGTCATTAGAAATTCTCAAAATGCTAATCTAAAACAAAAACAATCCATTCAAAAGGTGTTGTCCCTTTTAAAAAGAACAGCAGAAACAATTTGCGGAACTATTGTTCCTTCTGAAAGGAACAACAAAAACACTCTACGGAACTGCTGTTCCTTCCAAAAGGAACAACAAAAACATTCTGCGGAACTTCTATTCCTTTCGAAAGGAACAACAGAAGTGTTGTTCCTTTAGAAAGGAATAGCAAAACTCAAAATAGATGAAATAAACAGAGTTTTTGAAAAAATACAGAATTCCATGAAACAAACAACGAAAACTGAAAATAAACGAAATAAACAAAGGTTTTAAAAATGAATTCCCTAAAGCAAACAATCAAATAAATGAACAATCTTTATGTACAAAATTTAAAAAAAAATTATTTAGTAAACTAGTGCCGAGGAGGAGTTATCCCCTTCAGCGAGAATTTCCATGGTAGAATCTTCCCGTAACTGTTGGTAAAAGGATTCCCGGGTAAGCGGTTTATGATACAATCTTATTTGATGACTGTTTACCTTAAAGGAATGCCCAGATCCATCAATGGTAGCTAATGTAATAGTGCCATTATCATGCACTTTTTGTATTTCATAGGGTCCGAGCCATCGTGTCTGGAGTTTCCCTGGAAAATCCTGAAACCTAGAATCATATGGGAGTGCCCAGTCTCCTTCATGGAAGATCTTTTCTTTGATCAGGGCGTCATGCCATTTTGATCTCTGTTGTTGAATTAACGCTGTGTGCTGAAGAGCAGAGAGCCTAATTTCATCTAACTCATTAATTTGGTGCAGTCTTTTGGCTTGGGCTTCATTTAAATCTAGACCGACCTTCTGAGATGTTCTTAGTGTCTGAATTTAAAATTCTATTGGAAATATGGGTTCTTTTCCAAATACCAATTGATATGGTGAATACCCCGTAGTGGGTCTCCACGTTGTTCGATACGCCCACAATGCTTCTGGAAATCTGTAGGCCCAATCACGTCTGTGTGAGGCAATGGTTTTTGTTAATATAGATTTAATCACTTTGTTCGTGCTATCAACTTGGCCATTGGCCTGTGGGTGGTATGGGGTTGCAATCTTGTGCTGAATGTGATAGTTTTGTAGTGTTTCAGCTAATTTATTACCTACAAACTGTGGTCCTCCATCTGTGATTATGTCCCTAGGGAGGCCATATCGCACAAATATTTGGAAAAGAAACTGTATTACAAAGTCCTCTGTAGCTTTTGAAAGAGCCTCTGCTTCAACCCATTTGGTGACATACTCAGTTGCAACTAGAATGTATGTTTTTTGGTTTGATGGGGGGCTAATAGGACCAAAAGACTCAAGGGCCCAACATTCAAATGGTTCAATCACTAGTTGAGGGTTCAAAGGCATTTCATGAGACTGCCTAGGGCGACTTGCACTTTGGCAGCTATCACAGGCCTGCACAATTTTTTTTGCATCTTTAAAGATAGTAGGCCAATAATAGCCTGTTCGTAAAACTTTGTGGGCAGTTCTATGATCTGAAAAATGCCCATGACACTATCCATCATGGCATGCTTTCAAAATGTCAAGTTCTCATCCTCTTGAACGCATCTTCTTGTTTGCATATCTTCACATGTGTGAAATAGGTAGCCCCCAATCCAAGAGAATCGGGTACTACGCTATATTATCTGTTTTTGTTCATTAAGGGATAGATGTTTAGGTAATTTACCTATTGCCAAATAGTTTTCTATATAAACATACCATGGGGTTCTGACAGTAATGGCGAAGATATGTTCATCTGGGAAGTGGTCTTCAACTGCTTCTGTATCTGTTGGCTTTGGCATTCTTGACAGAAAGTCAGCTATAGGGTTCTCTTTCCTGGGTCGATCTTTGATTGTAATGTCGAATTCCTGCAATAAAATCAACCATATTGTCACTCTTCCATTTGTAACAAGTTTATTTGCTAAAAATTTAATGGCAGAGTGATCAGTATATAGTAGTACAGGATACCCAGTTATATAATGTCTAAACTTATTTATAGCATGTACTACAGCTAAAAATTCCTTGTCAGTCATAGTATAATTTAATTCAGCAGAGGATAGATTTTTCCTAATATAATAGATTGCATATGGCTTCTTGTCTTCCTCCTGCCCAAGTACTGCTCCAATTGCTGTGTCTGAGGCATCAGATGAAATTTGGAATGGAAAATTCCAATTTGGGCCCCTCAGCACTGGGGCTGTTGAAACAAGCTTCTTCATATCATTAAAGGCATTGTCACATTTATCTGTCCAGATGAAATCAACATTTCCAGTTAGTGCATATAAAGGTGCATCTATTCGAGAATAATGTTCTATAAATCTTCTATAGTAACCATAAAATCCAAGAAAGATATGTACCTCTGTCTGTGTGATGGGTATGGGTATTAACAAGATTATTTGAATTTTAGCTGGGTCCACCTGAATTCCAGCTGCTGAAATATAATGGCCTAAGATAACTCCTTCGGTCATCATCATATGACATTTTTCATTGCTTAAACAAAGCCTAGTGTGAATACATCTTTGCAATACCTTTTCTAAATTTTCCAATTCTAGCTCAAAGTCATCCCCATAAGGTGTGAAGTCATCCATATATACTTCGAGACCTTCATTTATTAAGTCTACAAAGATGTTGAGAATGGCCCTTTGGAATGTAGCAGGGGCATTGCATAGGCCAAAATGTAAGACTCGGTAGGCAAATGTCCCCCATGGACAGGTAAAATTAGTTTTGTCTTGGTCTTCAGGGGCAATCTGAATTTGATTGTATCCATGGAAGCCATCGAGGAAAGAAAAGAATTTATTTCCTGCCAATGTGTCTAATACCTAGTCAATGAAAGGAAGGGGAAAGTGGTCCTTCTATGTTGCTTTGTTAATTTCACGGTAATCTACACATATTCTCCACTTTCCGTTCTTTTTGGTACCACTACTAATGGAGAGACCCACTTGCTATTAGATATTGGGTAGATGAAATTAACATCCAATAGTTTTTGTAGTTTAGCTTTCACAATATCTTTAAGGTGAGGGTTTAGTCTTGTTTGGGGTTGGCGAATGGGTCTCGCATATTTTTCAATATAGATGTGGTGTGTGCACAATTGAGGATTAATTCCTTTCATATCAGGGTAATCCCATGCAAAGGCTGCTTTGTATTTCCGCAATAGTTGGACCAACTTCTCTTCTTGTTCAACAGTCAGATTTTTGTTAATGTTTAAAGTTTTTCCCGGCTCAATTTCTACAATCTTGCTATTGTACACAGAATTAGTGGGTATTACTTGATCAGGAATGTCTTTCAAAGGATCTTCTTTTTATTTATTATCAAATGCTGCCTTGATCATGTGACATTGCAAATGAGATCTGATTTGTGGTTTATTAATAAAATTATTAATGATATCATCCTCTGTTTGATCTTTAAAATCAAGAGCATTTTCTAGAGTTAGAGGTGGTCTCATATTTTCCATAAGATATGATGCAGGTTGTTTTCCTGTTTTAATTATTGATAGAATTGGCTGGGCTGGGGGATATAAGGATAAATTCTTGACATATTTTCTCCTTGTTATTGTCATGTTTCCTTGTCGGCATCCAATATAAGCATCGACAGTTGCCAACCAAGGTCTGCCTAAGATTAACGGGTGTCCATCTAGCGGGTTCTTTGGATTGATAACAAGGAATTCGGCAAGGTATTCCCAGGAATCTACAGATACCATTACATCTTGTAGTGTACCTTCTGGTTTGACTACCGATCAGTTAGCCAATTCCAATAAGGTTGTTGTTGGTTCTAGCGATGTAATGCCAAGTTTTTGATAGGTAGTAGTTGTTAGGATATTGATTTCTGCTCTAAAATCAACTAAGGCATTTGGAAATGATTTCACATTGATTTGCACTGTCACTATAGGATTTCCTGGGTCTTCATATTTGATAGGTGTTTCCATCCCTGATAATAAGTTAGATAAAGTACCGACTATCTGGACAGTTAGATTGTTGGCTGTTCTCCTCTTTGGCTTCTTTATGCATAATTCCTTTATGGTTCTTGCATATATAGGAATGTCTTGAATAGCTTGGAGGAGAGGGATTTTTATACACAAATTTTTTAATTCTCCCAGAAGATCAAAATTAGGATGTTCTAATGGGCGTGGTATGATTAATCGTTCTGGGAATGGTGGAGAGGAAGTTGTTACTTGTTGTTGATCTTGTTGTTGAACTTCCTTTTCTTTATGTAATGTTTGTTCTACAGGTAACGGGTCTTCAACATGAACATCGTTGTTTCTCTTTGTTCCTACTATGCGCCTAGACCTTAATTGAAGGTCATTGCACTCCCTCAGTTCAGTTTCTAATTCTGGGGGTTCCATTATTTGGACAGAATTAAATGGCCTATTGTTTGGGTTTGGGTTGGGCTGGGCTGGGAGTTGTGGTCTTAAGTTGGTCTAGGTGTTTGTATAGGGAACTGGCAGTGTAGGTTGAGAGAGAGGGATTGTTCTAGCTGGCTGATTTGTAGGTCTTTGCCAGTTTGATTTCCACGCCTGACTCTGCGAAGTAGAGGGGGACCATTGTGTTGGATAGTTATTATTTTTCCAAAATGGTGGCTAGAAAGGAAAGCTAGGCCAATTATTTTGATTTGTTTAATTTGGCCAAGATGTTGTGGGGAATGGCTATTGTGACCAATTGGGGAAAGGTGGTTGATTTTTCCACATTCCACTATATTGCTGAGCATTGTATTAAGGAGGCTAAAAAGAAGAAAATAGATCAGTTGGCATACCTGATTGTCGTGGCTGCCATTGTCAGCGATGATTAAGCAGACATACCACTTCTGATTTTTCTTCTGCCTCCTTATAAACTGCTTTTAAGCCAATAAGAGAGGGACATCCTTCTGTAGGGTGATCTTTCGTGCAAATGGCACAGACTTTAATTACATCCAACAAACATTCTTTATGGTTGTGTTTCTTCCTACATCTAGGACATAATACTGCCAAATTTTGCTCTGCTTCTGCTTACTTTTCTTTGGCTTGCATAATGTCAAACTGCATTGTTAGAGTCCCAAGTATATCTGTCTTAAAATCTTCCAGCAGGTTTCCAATCTCTACACGAGTCACACCTTCATTATAGGTCTTTTTGTCTCTTATAATCATATCACATTCTGCTGATTTTAACCTTGTGTTGCCCCTTGAACTCTTGATACACAAATCAATGATGTCAGCATAACTTTCCTAATATATATCACCTTTCTCATAATATTCAATGTTTCAACCCATTGATCTTTCATTCCCCTAATTAATGTAGTTTTCAACACATTATCAGGTAAGGGTAAGGATGCATAGGGAGATCTCTGAAGATTGTATTGAAACCGTTCCACATATTCTTCCAAGGTTTCATTTGGTTTTGCTGTCATTTGGAATACTTCATCTTTTAGTTCCCGAGACCTGAAATAATCTTGATATTTCTTTAAAAACACAGCCTTCATCTGATCCCAATTAGTTATGACACCCCCACATAATCCCATAAACCATCGTAAGGCTACCCCTTTTAATGTAGAAGGGAATAGTTTTAGTTTTTGGGGATCGGTGGTATAATCATATCCCCTGCATAACACATCAAATTCAAACAAAAACGCATCTGGATCTTCTGATGTTAAGCCATGAAATGTGGGAATATGTTGAAACGAAATGGCCTTCATAGGTGCATTGACTGCAGTATCTACTATAGGATATTGTAGCGTAGAGGTTTGCTGGGGTGTCTGCTGATTTTGATTTTGGTTCTGGGCCCTTTGGTAAAAAATGTGCCAATATCCTTCTGGGATCTCCAAGGAACTTCTAAGCTGACTAGCAGGGACAGGAATGGCTTTGACAACACTCCCCTTTTCTGGAATAATGAGTATTCCTTGAGGTGTTTCAAGACCTTGATTTTGATTAAGTTTAACAACACTTCCTTTATCCGGACTGCTTACTATTTGGACTATTTCAATAAAATATTTTGGTTCTCCTGTTTCTCCTGTTTCCCCTTCTCCTTCATGGAGATTACTAGAGTTCCATTCTTGAGGGGAAATTATGCAAGGATTCTCAATTTCTTGTGAATCTTGCTCTATTCCCTGTGTTTGACTGTGTATCTCAACAAAGGCTTCAGAAGGTGACTCTGTAGCCTGAAGGGAACTAGTAGGTTGTCTAGAAATAGCTTTTCTAAATCCTACTAATGGTTGAGATTCAGTTCTTTTAAGGATTTCGTCAATAAAAGTTGTCCGCCCAAGGGTCACCAGTCCCTTAGGTTTTTCAATTTTAGGAGGAATTTTGTTTTTCTTAGTTAGTCTATTCATTCAAGAAAACAAACCTTCATTCCTACCCAAAGAAATAAGCTTACCTATTTCTGTTGTGAAGTGGGCTGTGAGCAAGTGTGTTTCTTGCCCAGTGCGCAGGTTCTTACCTTCCATCTTTAATACCCAATTATTCGCAAGAAGAAGAAAATCAGTTGTGCATCACTCTTTTAAAATGGCATACACTTTCCCTGGCAACGGCGCCAAAATGTTGAGTCATAAAAAGGTATCTTTTGAACACCCAATTAGGCTACATTAATTGTCAATCCAGGAGTGACTTTTTATTTCAAGAGTGTACTCTGTCTGAGGCTGCAATTAACTAAGAGTAATGCTATGAAGATGTAGTACAGAATTCTGAATACAAGAATAAACAAATGCTTGTAAAGGAATCTAATTGCAGTAACATAAATGGAAATGCTCTCTGGAACCTTAATTAAATCAAACTGCGAAACATCGATCAGGGATACATTGGAAGTAACTCCTTCCCTTAGAAATCGATGCAAGATAACCAATCTGGGGACTTGGAAGCAATAAATAGTGTCCTCTACAGTTGGTGATCTTAAAACAATCGAAATGAAATCAAGCTCGAACTACTTGCTGATAAATATAACTGAAAGGGACTGCAAAGGCTAAAAAGGAACAACAACTTGTAACTCCTATGCATACACAGCAACTGTAACCAAACTATCTTCTAATTTAAAGCTATGAATCAGAAATGAGCAATAACTAGAAATGGAACAGCAATATAAATTGAACAGCAATTACAAACTTAACTAATCTCAATAATTCAATCCTATCATCGGCCAATATTACAGATCAATCAATCACAAAGAATCGCAGAATAATAGAATAGCAACTAGAATTGAATACAGAATAGTAAAGCTTTCACAACGATAGCAAGATAAATGAACAACAAATGTACTTCTTGCAAAGAATCAAATAGCAATGTAATTCGTTAATGAATCTGTATTCAATCTAACAGCAGTCAATCAACTCTGTAATCGAAATAAACAGTAAACACAACTTCATACAACAGTAAGCAAAGATTAAGAATACAAAAAACAAGGTAATTCCACTAGATCCAGGCCCTTAGCGCTAGTGAAATACTCCTGGGCTACTTCAGAACTTAAGAGATGAAACGAAACGCGTGTTTGATATTAATCGAACATAAAATATTACAGAGGCTGTTCTCTCAAAGCCGAGAGTTAATAAACATAATATTACAGAGGAAATGTCTGAATATAAGAACTTTTTTGACCCCCGTGATCACTAAAGGACATTGCTTTATATATTATACCCTGAAGGACAAGAGAAGGAATAAGATGAATTTGAACAGCGATCCTTCAGGATCGAAGGATCTTGAGGGATTCGCTCCTCTTCATTTTGTTATCATCTTGTTTACTTTGACCGAGGCCGAGTTGTCCCCTGCCTCTTTTTAGCAATTCGTTCAGATCTCCTTGTCTTTGGCTGGATGTTGTTCAATGCTAATGGAGCAGCAGTTACATTGATCTTAGCCTCGCCTTCGGTACAGTTGTTCACTTCATATAATTCTTGTTTTATCAACAAAAAGCAACCTTTACTCATCTTTTTACAATGAACATAAACCTTTCCAATTACATCATAATTCTTATAATAAATTACCTTCCCAAGGTAAAAAGGATTATGTCTATAGTAAAATAATGAGAAAATACACAGTAATTTCATACCTTTTTCACTGCCCAACAACCATGATGTGGCATGCCTGGAGGGTCGCCATGTGGCCCAAGTTCGGTCATGTAAAATTTTTGGAGGGCCGGAGGATCAAACATGAGACCTCCTGCACAGCACACAAGAGACTTAACCAATTCCACTACGGACTGTTTCTTAACCTTATCGAGTTCGGGCTCAAAATATTGTTTGTGTCCGCCTATGGAGGGGAACGGAAGGGCTAGCCCTAAGGGCCAAACCTTCACCATGCGCCCAAGCACCCAAAACTGGGTGCTAAATATCAGAAATGGTCGGATATGATTTAAACATGGATTAATGAGTGTTAAACATGGTTAACCCACGATAAGCGGTATTAACACTAATTAGTGTTTATGTGATTTAAGAAGCACTTAACCAACCTCTAATTGCATATTAACATTAAGATAAGCTCCAGTTTAATCTGGCGGAGCTTTTGGAGTGAGCCCATATTTAGGGGCAATTCCTATTTTAACTGGAGCTAAGTTCAATTTCTCCACATTTAGTGGAGCTTTTTAAGGGACACTGGACAAAGTTTGTTTTGGCTCTATGTTGAGCTAGATTCGACCAATTTCGGAATGCCAATAGTCAATTTTGAACATCTACAACATTCCATAGCCATTTATGGGGGTTTCATAGTCATTATAGGAATTTTGAGCATGTTTTTGCTTCAGAGAAGTTCTAAGGGCCACTAGGGCCACCATGGGCCAGCAGCAATTTGAGGCCTAGCCAACAAAGCTAGAGGCCTTATTCAGAAATCCAATAGTAAATTTTGGATTTTTCCGATGTTCTAGAACTGATGGTGTGGTTTTAAGAGCCTTTATATGAAATTTGAAAGCTGAGATGCTTTAGTGAAGTTCCAGGGGCAATCAGGGCCAACAAGTGCCAATAGCAGTTCGAGGCCTAACCGAAGCAGCTAGAGACCTTATGCAGCAAACTAATAGTAATTTATGACTTTAAAGAGAATTATGAATCCATTGGAGGAATTTCCAGAATATTTTGAGGACTTATAGAGGTCTACAGACCACAATGAATTTTTCTTTGACCTAGTGCTAGGGCGTGCCACCAGGTGATGGAGGCGAAACCTGAGCATCCGGAGGCCAATTTCAGTGAACCAATAGTATATTCTAACTAATTTTGATATTATAAATCCATTGAAGGGATTTTTAGAGTCATTTGAAGACTTCTGAAGGTCAATAACCTACAGGGAAGATTTTGGCAGCCTAGGGTCAACTGTGGAAGGAGGTCTAGATTGGGGATGCAATGCTCTTTTGGAGAAAATGATCAGTCTATTTTTGGTGTCTTTGTTACATGTTATTTTGTCACCTTGAAATTTGACTATCTATATACATTAGTCATTACCTATATTATGCTCCCTTAGAGGTCAAAAAACCCAATGTTCCTAAACCAAGTCTTGAAATTGGAGAAAAGCTCATTAAAACCCTAAAAGTCTAACTCCGCACTTTTCCTAGCCATTTCCTGCGGATCTGCAGATATTTGTTCTATAGCTTGCATCACATCGTGCACATTTATAAAAACTACAGACCACCGTAAACAGTCAAATAAAGGAAAAATTAAGTTCTAGAAACCGAGATAGACGAATATTCTCCTGACTAGAAGCTTCTAGAGGCGCGATCAGTTCGAGCTTTATCCCTTGATCTGAAAATGGAACTATTTGTAATGCTATGCAGAGTATCCATTTCCATTTAATTTAGTGTGCAAAGTGTTCTCCATGACTTGCATGTTAAACAAAGCAATTTTGGTAATGCTTATGAGTTTTATGTGTGAGGATTTGTTATTTAAATTTACTGTTTAATATATCACAGTAGAAATTCATAACAAGTAAACTTCACCATATCATAACACAGCAAAATTATGAGGCATGTCACCCCTCTTGGACTACATTTTCTGGTCGAAGGCTCCCCAATGGCATGTTTTTGCTCTATTAATTTGCTAAAAATGGTTACACGGTGCAAAATATGCCTAAACAGGAAAAAAAAGCTGTAAATTTGACTTCATAAGCTATAAATAAGCTAAAAATAGCTTTTGTTTCACCTTAAACAGTGAAGTACAACCCAAAACAGCTCCATCTCCATGATGGCCCTTATGGCTCTTTCCTTTTTCATGCAGAAAAATTTGTTGTAAAACACCTCTGTTCACTTTGAAACCTACTCCAAACTCTCCAGACTGCTCAAGAAATCAAAATTTGACTAAAATTTCATCTTTTTTGGTCGAACATTGAGAAAGTTATGACCAAAACAAATTTCTTCCCAGTGTCACTTGAAAACCTCCTCCAAAACTGGAGGAACTCTAGTTAACTTTGGTAAAAAGGAGAAATCTCCGAAATTAGTGACAAGTGCAAAAATTGGCGGTAACAGTTACTGTGGCATTTAATGTTTAGTTGGCGGTCACATGACCCCTCTGCGCATTAACCTCTGGCTTAACCGCGAAGAAACCAACCATTATAACGTGGCATTTTATGTCATTTATGTGTGGCCACATGGGAGAAGCTGCTAGCCGTAACCATTGTCGTGACTACCAAATGATTGGCTCCTGGTCACTGGGGCCTGGTCGCATGGTCTCGGGCTAGCCCTTAATCTTTTCCGACCAAAACAAATTCAAACAACAAATATGATTCCGCCTCCAATATAGTTAAGGCAAAAGTGATAGGTGGGACGGTCGAGCATTATGCTATTTGCGGGGAGGTCCATGGTTCGACTATTGTGGAGTACCAATCATTTTTTCGACCAATTTCTCATTCGTCCTGGGGCCACATGGCGGCCTCCGAGCCTACCATGTGGCAGCCCATGATTGGCCCAAATAAACAAAGTCAAACCATTGACCAATTAAAAATTCCACTTGTCGAACTCAAATTCACCCCTGTGGAATATTCTAGGGAATATTTATAGAATATTCCTTGGAATATTCTTTTTTTAATTTTTTCAAATTCAGAAAAGTCAACTTTGGTCACCTGAAAAATGGAGTTTACTGGAGACTTCAAACCTTCATAAATTTCACATACAGCATCGGTTTTGAGAACCATTCATGGCACCAGAATCACAACAATGAGATCTTTCCGGTCGTTCAGATTGAAACTATTTATGAGCACTTTAATTTTTGAGAAATTTTCATAACTTGGACATGATCACCTAATCACACCTCCCCATTGGGAAGCTTGTGGACACCAAAATATCTCTGAATTATAGAAACTGAAGATGAGGAGATTGATTCTCCACTCTTCCAACCTTGAACCACTGAAATCTCCCTAAATTCATCAAATTGA
Organism: Pinus albicaulis; assembly: GCA_034641835.2. Lineage (NCBI taxonomy): Eukaryota > Viridiplantae > Streptophyta > Pinopsida > Pinales > Pinaceae > Pinus > Pinus albicaulis. The sequence goes on from CM076584.1 coordinate 152,522,616, forward strand.
GCTTCTCATAAAAAGCCAAATTCTTCGTTGAATCTGTTGACTGACTGTTGCTAACCTTGACTATGTCATGCTACAAATTTTTTAAATTTGTAGAACAGAAACTGAAATTTGCGGAAATAGTATTGTTCCTACAATGGTCTACCTTCAAAGGAAACTGAAAATAAGATTCACCTTGCCAACTGTCCTCATGAATAATTTTTTCCAAATGAGCCATGTACTTGTGTCGATTCTCGACCAAGTTTTCTCACCATCCCAATCTGCCATTCTGAAACTAGCATTGATCCATGCTGAATTTTGTGTCCTCTTTTCTTGCATGCTTCTCCCTTTCTTGGATTCTTGCACCACTTTGCACTGACACTTTGTTCTCTGCACTGATCGACACCAAAGACACTTTCTGCAACATCTTGTCATCTTCTTCCAAAGATGACCTGCTTTCAAACTGAAACATATCATCATTTATATCAACAATAACATGAAAAGGATTATGTACAAAATATTTTTTCTTAATCATCAACAAAGTCAAATTTTGACTTGCATTGACAAGCCTTCTCAATTGCCCTGCGTTGACTAAAGAAGACTCTAGCTTCTTCCGATGTGCTCTCACAGTAAACTCCTTTCCATCCTTGAACAGATGATACTTGTTCTCATGGTGATGGAAGATCACTTTTCTATCATATAAATACGGACTACCCAACACCACACCTGTAATGTCAAGAGGTACCACATCTAGTTCAACCATGTCGACATAATGAGCTGTTATGGTGAAGCGCAACATGCACTTCCTTGAAACTTGTAAATTAGCATCCTTGCAAATCCATCCAAGTGGATATGGCTTTGGATGTGGAATGGTCTCAAGTTTCAGCTTCTTGACTAAGTCTTCTAATATGAGATTCGCTTGTGACCCACTGTCAAATAGTGTGTCTATCTTTGTGTGTTTTGAAATTATCCTCACATGAAATAGCTCTATCCTCCTCTCTTCATTTGGAGCTTCTATGTGACAGTTTAAAGTGTTAGAACTGGGATTTGCTTCCTTTACAATATCTTTCCCCTTTACGTTCTTTAGTACCATGGCTATGCTTTTAGTTTCATCCCCTGATTCAAACCCTAAGTCTTGTTCAACTATTGCAACTGTTTTACCCTTTTCTTTGGCCTTATCTTTGGTTTTAATTTTTTCTGGCTTCAACTCCGGATGAAGTTTCCAGCAATGGTCTTCATCGTGGCCTGTTTTGGAACAATTTTTACAAAAGAAATTTCCTTTTTCTTTCCTAGAGTTTGAATTTATTTTCCTCCCTTTGCCTTTAAATTCACTATCCACATTCCCATCAAAATATTGTTTCCCTCTAGCCTCTAAATGCGTGGCTTGGACACAAATCTTGTCTAGACTAGTAGGATTAAACATAAGGATAGTATGTATAAGATAATTTTGTAAACCACCTATATATTTCATCAAAGTATCTTGACTATTCAAATGAATTCCTAACAACAAAGCCCTTCGTCTAAACTCTTGAGTGTAATCTTGAACACTTTGTCCCTTAAGTTGTCTAAAACTTTGCCAATTCATGATAGCCTTTTGTACATGAGCTAATGGATAAAATTGCCGCTTAATTGCGGAAATAAATTCAGCCCATGATAAAGTGATCTTACCATGTTTTTTAATTTCATCCTTGGTCTTGGCTTCCCAACATACCAATGCTGCTCCTTCCATTCTCAAAGATGCTAACTGAACCTTCGTGTCGTCTTCATGAAGGTTTTGTATCCTCAAGTAAACTTCCAATTGTCTTATACAATTCTCAATTTTCTCTGCATTGACTTCACCATTAAACATAGGCAACTCAAATTTAAAATCAAGCTTTAAAAATGGAATTTTACCAGTGGTTTTAGACTTGTGAGATTGATTCACCGAAGTAGAGGATGATGATGTAGAGGAAGAGGATGAATATGGGGATGGTGGATCACCATTTCCTCCATGTCCTTTCTCTGACTTGTCATCACTTTTCTTTCCTCCTAAAGAACCCTCTCCTTCTTTCTGATTTTTATACCCTTCTCCAACAAGCCAATCATTCCTTTCTTGGTAGAGTATCCTCACCATCTCAGTCATGTCCAAGAAAGCCTTTCGGAACACTCGTTCCTCTTATTTGGAATAATGTCTTCAAGAGCTTCTCCTTCTCTTGAAGACATGATTAAGGCTTCTTTAGTAGCTCTTGAGGGTGAATTAGAAAGCGGTGTTAAAGGCACTCTAGCCCTCCTTGGTTTAGGATTAACTTGTTCTCTAACCAATTGTCCTTCCCCTCTCTTGAGCTTAAGCCTAGTAAGCATCAAAACTTGCAAACAATCAACTATATCTTTGCACAAGAACAAATGCAGAGTAAAACTCTAGCTCTGATACCAACTGATCTGAAAATGGAACTATTTGTAATGCTATGCAAAGTATGCATTTCCATTTAAGCTAGTGTGCAAAGTGTTCTCCATGACTTGCAGGTTAAACAAAGTAGTTTTGGTAATGTTTCTGAGTTTTATGTGTGAGAATTTTTTATTTAAATTTATTGTTTAATATATCACAATAGAAATACACAGCAATTAAGCTTCACCATATCATAACACAACAAAATGATGAGGCAGTTCACCCCTCCTGGGTTACATCTACGAGTCCAAGGCTCCCCAATGGCATGTCCTTGCTCTATTAATTTGCTCAAAATGGTTACAAATTGAAAAATATGCATAAAAAGGAAAAAAAGCTTTAAATTTGACTTCAGAAGCTAGAAATAAGCTAAAAATGGGTTTTGTTTCACCTTAAACAGTGAAGTACAACCCAAAACAGCTCCATCTCCCTGATGGCCCTAATGGCTCTTTCCTCTTTCCTGAAGAAAAAATTGTTGTAAAACACCTATGTTTGCTCTGAATCCTATTCCAAACTCTCCATAATGCTCAAGAAACCCCAAATTGACTAATATTTCATCTTTTTTGGTCGAAAATTGAGAAAGTTATGACCAAAACAAATTTATGCCCAGTGTCACTAGAAAACCTCCTCCAAAATTGGAGGAACTCCAGTTAACTCTGCTAAAAAGGCGGAATCTCCGAAATTAGTGGTAGGCACCAAAATTGGTGGTAATATTTACTATGGCATTTAATGTTTAGTTGGCAGTCACATGAGCCCTCTGCGCATTAACCTCCAGCTTAACCACGGAGAAACAAACCGTTATAACATGGCATTTTATGTCATTTACGTGTGGCCACATGGGAGAAGCCGCTAACTGTAACCGTCGCCGTGATTTCTGGACGGTTGGCTCCTGGTCACTGGGGCTTGGTCGCGTGGTCTCGGGCTATCCCTAAGGGGCTAGCCCTTAATATTTTCCGACCAAAACAAATTCAAAAAACAAATATGATTCCGCCTCCAATATAGTTAAGACACGAGTGATAGGTGGGCCGGTCGGGCATTATGATGTTCACGGGGAGGTCCACGGTTCAACTCCTGTGGAGTACCAATAATTTTTCCGACCAATTTCTCATTTGGCCTGGGGCCATGTGGCGGCCTCCAGGCCTGCCACGTGATAGCCTATGATTGGCCCAAATAAACAAAGTCAAACCATTGACCAATTAACAAATTCCACCTGTCGATTTCCAATTTACCCCTATGGAATATTCCAGGAAATATTCTGGGGAATATTTTGAGGAATATTCCTATAATATTCCTTGGAATATTCTTTTTTAATTTTTTCAAATTCAGAAAAGTCAACTGAAAAATGGAGTTTACTGGAGACTTCAAACCTTCATAACTTTCACATACGACATCATTTTTTAGAACCGTTTGCGGCACCAGAATTGCAATGATGACATATTTTTGGTCGTTCAAATTGCAACCATTTCTGAGAACTTTCATTTTTGAGCAATTTTCATAACTTGGACATGATCACCTGATCATCCCTCCACTCATGGAGCTCTATCCCTTCACTCATGGATTTTATCCGTTGGTATATGGAGCTCAAATCCATTCATGAGAGGAATCCATTCCCCTCTTCATGGAACTTAAACTACCTCCATTTCCCTACAAATTGAGCTTATGTTTCAATCTTAAGGGTAGGCACACATGTGGTAATTTCTAAAGAAATTCTCAAGAGAGCATACTCTCTATACTAGTCATTTTTGTTATGAGAATGATCACACACTCATGTACATAATTTCATGCTAGTTTAGAGAGAAGAAGGCTTGTCAATCTGAAGGAGGAACGATTGTTCAGGACCCCGGGAGGAACTTGTGCAACATCAAGGCGATAGGTTGTAAAGTTACTCTTTTCATACAAGATAATACATATGGATATTCGTTTCTCATTGAGTTGTTCTTGTGTCTATTTGAATAATTCAATAATTGGATTCCTTGATCAGTGAGTTAGATTAGTTGTTCTCAATTATTATATGTTGCAGGTGCTTTTAATTCATTTATCTGTCTTTGATTGCAGGTTCTCATTACTGAAGAAGCCTCTTTAGAGTGACTGGATAAAAGGCTACACCAAACCTCGAGTTTCAAGGTAGGGGCATGTCCTTTTTCTTTCTTTATAATAATTTTGAATTGAAAATTATTTATAGAAAACGATTTACAAATGGATGTTTGTTTCTAGCTATTCGTAGGATACTAGGGAGATTGATCTTGTCCGCAAGAGGGATTTATCCGCATAACAAAATGGCGGCGCCACTATGGATTAGAACTTAGTTTTCCTTTTTATTTTTCAGTTTGAGTTTTTAGATTTTTCTGATTTTGATTAGTCTAAAACTAGGTTGCGTAGATAAATTATCAGAATCTGTGAAAATAAAATCTGAATTTTTATTTTTTCTATTTTTCCTGGCCTTCGCAGTTTTTATTTAAAGACAACATGGTAAACTCCGCAGTTTTTAGTTTAGAACAGTGCAGTACCGCATTGTTCTCCATTGAAACCTGTGGACTTGTGGAAATTTTTTGAAAAATTAAGAATTCTCTTTTTAGGAACTATATTACCATATTTTCTGTGTTTTCCCCAACTTGTTTTGATTGTCAAAATCCTATGTGTGAGTTTCTTTCAGCAAATTTTGTGTTTGAGTGATTTTTCATCTGATTTTCATTTTACGAGTGAGTGTTTGTTCTACTTTCTTGCTGCTCCATATCAGAAAGCTTCATATGCCTTACCTTACTATTATGCTGATGTTTTCTTGCTGAGCCATTGAACTTGTTACAAACCTTGCTTCTATGAAAATTGAGTTTCATTTTCATTTGAAAATTTAGAAGTCTTAAGCTTAATAAGGCCTAAATTTCACATTGAACCATTTTTTGGATGTTTTCGTTTCTTCTTGGTAGAAATACTTCTTGGTTCAATCACAAACTAGGAGAAAACGTCCTCAAACTTTCTAGATAGAATTCAAAATTAGAGTTTTTTCTTTTGGCTTTCAATTTTATGTTTTTAGGAGTTTTAGATATGGTTTTCATTTTGGAAATGGTTTGTTTAATGATTTGTATTTTTTTATCTGTTTGATAAAGGATTTAATTTTGAATGAGTAATTTATCATTTTATGAAATTAAGTTCTCAAAGAAATCGTCTTCTTTTCAAATATTTTTGCTTATCAAAGAAAGAGTTGGTTCTTTAGAAAATTGTTAAATCTCTCAAATCTTTGTCTTAAATAAGTTTAATTGAAAATAAAAGAGTTTCACTTTCATATAGATGCATTTAGCATATTTTTGAGTCGAGTCATAAAACATCATTGAAGTTTCACTTCCATACCTTCTGTCTTAAGAAATAGCCAAATTAAAAACAACACTTTAATAAAATTAATCTAGATATTTTTTAGATTTTCTAGGGCTCTTTTCCACCAACATAGCTTAGGCTAGTGTCTTGGAACAGGTTGTAATTAACATTCCAAGACAGTTCAAACAAACAAGTAGCAATCTCGTGGTAGGAAAAATCCAATTGTAGCATTTTTGCTCTGGGAAGCTCTTATTAAAAGAGTCAAGCACGATACCATATCTGAACTAGTGACGTAATCATACCTATCTCATTGGGAAAGATAACAGATGTGCACGTATTAAAAACGGTAAACCTCGGATAGACCATTGTCGAGGAGCCTGGGGTCACTTGTTTGTAAACCTTGGATTATCAAGGAGCCTTCAAGGGGATTGAGCTACTTACTCTGCCCTTGCATGTATATCGGATTGTAGACTATTCCCGCAGGCATATTTAGTCCCATTGGTGACCTTAATGGCTATAAAATTTAGGATTCTTTCCCAAGGTGACGGTGGAGGGAAGGTCCCACTGTACCTAGAGCAGACATCGACTAGACTCACTTGAACTTTCCGGAGGGTTCTCTTCACTTCAAGATGGTTTAAGTGGAGAAAATTGCACCAGACTATATCATTTAGCAGGTTATCGGGTTAACTATTCTAACCGCCATTTCTGCATTAAAATTCTACGACATTGGATTTCATCACCAACTAGTGTTTTTAGTGTAGGAATCTACTGTTTGTGTGTGGATTTCTCTCTTATATTTTGTAGGCGTCTGATCAATTTGATTGTTTCATTAGAGACTTTAGGATATTTTATTGAAAATTTCTTTGGTTTCATGTGTTAAAACTTTTAATTGTGGCTAAATTACCTAGACAATCACATAGAATGTAGGGGAAACCCCATGAGTGCACACCAAGTCAGATAGAAAACCTTAAATCTAATAAAGGAAAAACATCAGGGACTGGATCAATTGAACATGAAGAAACATCAATAATTATTCATCCAGAATATGAAATAGATCAACCTCAAATAGCAGAGAGACCTCAAAGAATAGTTTCAATTTCTGAACTAGTTGAACTTGTTTCTACAACTACTGAATTATCAGCTACTTAAACTTAAATTTCTGAATCAGAAACTAAACTTGTGACGTCTGAGTCTTCTTACGAGTTCATCACTCCAACCCCTGGTCATCCTGATTCACCTAGACTGAAGTATCGTATCACTGAAAATATTCCTCCAGGTCTCATTAGTATTGAAATAGTTACTGACACTGAAGAAGAAGTTGTTCTTCCTTCACATCAGGAATATTTAGATCTTAGTCCAAGTGAATCTATTTACTATAGCCCTTTCAAAAAAGATCCTTGGTATTCTCAGTTGATAGACTTTCTACATAATACTGGTCTAAAATATTCGCCACCCCGAATTCTTTTTTACGCCATACCAAGAGGTTACAGACCTCTATTAAACATGTCTCGTGAGTCATCCATGTTTTCTGCATCACCAGAATCATATTTTTATGGTGGTCCGTCTGTTCCTACGAGATACCAGTCACTTTCTAGTACTTTCTCAGGAGCAGCTCCTTCTCCCGACAAACATATACCATCATCTCATCCAAATGAATCACATACCAAAAATTTGAATGCGGAACACATTTACATGATGTCTGGAAACATTCCTAACCCTGAACCTCAAGGTAGTAATTTACCTCCTGGGGGGAAACCTCAAGGAATTAATTTACCGTCTTGGGGTGCAACCTCAAGGATAGTGCATACCTCAAGGACAATATCAACCTCAATGGCAGTACTTAGCTCAGGGTCCAAAATATCTTCAAGGAAAGTACCCTGTACCAGGGCAACCATCTTTCCAGGGACAACAACCTCCTTTAGGGCCACAGTTCTACCCAGAACAACAATTGTTTCAGGGAGGTGGGAATTATCCAGCTAATTATCAAACATATGTTCCAAATTATCAACCAAGTTATGGTCCATCTTATGCAACACAACCTTCACTTGGACCTTCGTATCCTGGAGTAAACACGGTATGGGATCCATCTCAACTTCAATAGAATTTGCAACCTAATGTGCAAGTACCCTATTATCAACCTGTTCAGCCAATTGGTTACAGTCAAATCCAGCAACCTGTACAACCTGTTCAACCTACGATTCAGGTACCTGCATCTGGTATAGTTCAGCAGCCAGGTCCGAGTACACCTAGAACTCCACCTCCAACTGCTGTAAAAACTTCTGTTCAAGCTACCACACCTATTCTTGGAGTTTCTGTAGCCCCTATTCCTACAAACCGTCAAGTATCACAACAAATCCCTGTAGTTTCTGGACCACAACCTGGACCCACATTTCAGACTACTGTTCAGATGCCTATGGGACCACCTAGTACAAGTACAATTGTAACAAGCCAACCTCAGTTTGTTTATCAACCATATCAAGGGCAGTATCAATATGAACCTGTAGCACAAAATCCAGTATACCAGAATCAACCGTACCCTGATTACATGTATCAGATACCAACTCAAGCCCAATATGGTTTGGGTAATCTTGGTTATACGAGAGCTATTCCAATCCCAAATTCACAGGATATTCCAGGATATCCTAGATATCCTCCTCCTAGTATTGGTATAGTTACGAAAGGTTATCAATTTTCTCAGCATAACCCTAACCATTGGTTTCCTTTCATTGCAACTTTGGATTTACTCGATTTGTCACGCCTAACTAATGATCCCATCTATGATCTTACGTATTGGCCACCAATGCCAAATAAGTTGCCCAGTGATATCCCTAAATTTGGAGGAAAATTAGGAGAGGACCCCTCAAACCATGTCATGACTTACCACGTCTAGTGCGCATCCAACTCTTTGATTGATGATTCTATTCGATTACAACTGTTTCAGAGAAAACTGATAGTTTTAGCTACAAAATGGTATATTGAACTACCACATGGCTCATTCAACAATTTCAATGCTTTAACTACAACTTTCTTAACACATTTTCAATTGCCAGTCAGATACGACAATGGAATAGAACTATTGACTTCATTAAAACAATCTGCGTCTACGTACATCTCCGATCACATACATGAATGGAGACGTAGAATACGTTTGGTGAAAGTCTTTATTCTGGATCAAATCTTGGCAGAATGGTTCATCAAATCATTACTTGCAAATATCACTGAAGATGTGGCTAAGGGAGGAGTTTTTACTAAGAAACAGGTCATTTCTCAAGCTGAGTACTTAGACCTAGTATATACACAGTCTAGTAAATTATATGAAATAATTCCTCACTTACCACGTCCTAGTCAAATAACTGCAACTCCTTTAGGGTATCATGTTGTAGATGGTGTAATTGGTTTAGCTAACACAAGTAAAAGTAAGAAGAAGTCTTCAAAAACTACTCCTATAATAACTTTACCTGATTCACCGAAAGGAGATTCTTCCCTTGAAAATTCTGCCGACATTCACGTTGTCGATTCATCTACAACTAGATCCAAAATCGGTAATAAGAAGAAAGGCAAGAATAAAAGCAAACATACTTTGCCTCCCAAAGAGAAAACTGAAAATACTGAACCACCCGATGATAAATGAAAACCTCATTATCCTTGTCTTATTTTTGACGAGGATCACTTTACTCAAGAGTGCCCGCATCGATCTGAGATCTCTAAATTCGTCAAAGGTTCACCCACTCCCATTGTCTTGAAGGATCCTTTTCCTACTCAATATAGTAAAATGATAGGATATTCTTCACACTCATCAACATATTTTTTAATGATGTCTGAGGTTATGGTTGCGATGCGATCACAAGACTATGGAAGTAAAAATCCTATTACTGGTAAATAAGTAGACAATTATAATTCAACACCAGCTACATCTCCTTCAGTTTCTAATCCACTTTATATCGATAAACCTAATCCTAATCTAGTAATTAAACCACCTACTAAAGGTGTACTTCGGAAATCAGATTTCTATCCACATGTGAGAGCTACTCAATTACAACATTGTTGAAGAGTTGGCGATTTCCCCTTCAGCAATGTCAGCCTTAGAAGTGCTACAATCATGTCCAACACAAAGGAAATTGATCTTATCAGCTATTGGAGCTATAGATCCTCAGTATTCTAACCTCATGGTCTTCGATTTAGAAAATTTTACACCGAGACTCCCCCATTAGATGGTTTTTCATATTCCGGTATTAGTAAAAGACAGATGAATTTTTTTTATGTAATTGATGAGGGGGCATCCACATGTATAATTTTGTTAAAATGATAGAAAAGTCCTATTTCTCTAACACTTAACCAATCTCTGAAAATCCTTAAAGATTTTGATGGAAGAGGATTCCATCCGTTTGTAATTTTACAAGATCTACCTATAGAAGTCGAAGGAAAAACTGTTAATCTAGATGTGAAAGTAGTCGATGCCCCTCTGGATTACAACCTTCTTCTGGGTCAAATTTGGTCTTATGCTATAACTGTTTTCATTTCATATGTATTTTGATTAATAATGTTTCCACATAAAGGAAATATTTTGAAAATTGATTAGTTGTCATATTATTTGTCTGATCTAGCTTCTACAAATAGTATACAACATGTTGGAAAATCGACTATTCCTTATGAAGATGTTGGAGTAGGTTTAGTAAAGGAATCTGCTTTAATGGGAACTTTTTATATTCCTCCACCCAACGTACCGCGTACCATTTCTAATATCAATATGATTTCATCAAGCACTATTTCATTACTAAACGTACCGCGTACGTACCGCGTACCTTGGATAGTGCCTTCAAAGTCAGAAATGGATTCTTTCAATGGTGAGATGCTTTTGAGTACTTTTGAGATGGCATATGTAGTAGTACAATCATTTTATAACACACATTCAAATAATCCTAATCCAATTAATGTGGTCACCGAAGAATATTCTTCACTATCAAGCTTAGCCTTGCCATCTATTTCTGATCCTTTTCAACAAGTGTTTTATACTGATGAAAGTATTCGCGAATTTTTGTCTATGGATGAATTACCAGGGGATGATCTACATCGTAGATGTTCATTTTTACTTGAACTTGATAGGTTTGAAAATTATTTTCGTCTATTTTTACAATTGATTATGTCAAGGAACCACAAAATCCAATCACAATTACAAATTCGGATTCAGAGATTAATTTAGGAAACATTTCTACAACTGTTCCTATTGACATATCAGTTAACCTAGAGTTGTTGAAAACATTCATATAGGTGTTTCTTGTACAATTGATGAAATTAATACATACAAAGCCCTATTTCAATAATTTCGTGACATATTTGCCTCGTCATACAAATAAATTCCAGGAATTGATCCAAAAATTGTCGTTCATGAAATAAAGATATACCCAAATACAAAGCGTATTAGACAACGATTACGTCCGATACATCTGCGAAAAGATGCTGCTATTAAAGCTGAAGTTGAAAAAATACTAAGAGTAGGATTTATTTATCCAATCCCATTAATAGATTGGGTATCTAATATAGTTCCTGTTACCAAGAAACAAGGGACTATACAACTATGTGTCAATTATAGGGATATCAATAAATCGTGTCCAAAAGACAATTATCCTACCCTCTATATCGACCAAATCATTGATGATTGTGCCAGAAATGAAATGTTTTCATTTATGGATGGATTTTCCGGATATAATCAAATAAACATACTCCCTTATGATAAACCAAAAACAATGTTCATTTGTCCTTGGGGAACATTTTCTTACTGTAAACTACCTTTTGGATTAAAGAATGTTGGTGCAACTTTTCCAAGGGAAATGTCTTACGCTTTTCATGACATCAAAACAATTGTGCAACCTTAGCTGGACGATTTACCTGCTCACTCATTGCACAGGGATTCGTTTGAATCCGCACAAGTGTGTTTTTTATGTGCAATCTAGACGATTACTGGGATTCGTTGTTTCCAAAGCCAGCATTCATGTCGATCCCTCGAAGGTTGAGGCCATCATAAATTTACCTCCTCCTTCCACACTTCACCAACTCCAAATTTTGCAGGGGAAAGCAAACTTTTTGTGTAGATTTATCCTGAACTATTCTGAGTTAACAAAAGGCTTTACCAGGTTGTTGAAACAGGATGTTCCTTTTATTTGGGATGAGATTGCTAATCGATCTTTTTATGCTCTAAAACACACATTAACCCATGCACCATTATTGCATCCACCCAATTACAACTAGAACTACATTTTATACCTAACAGCCTCTTATTCCACCATTGGAATGCTTTTAATTCAAGAGGATGAATTTCAAAATGAGCATGTGATTTACTATCTAAGTCAGAATCTGAATCCAACCGAAATTAACTATTCACATGTGGATAAATTGGCCTTGGCAGAAATTCAAGTTGTCCAAATATTTCGTCACTACATATTGTTATGAAAGACAACTGTGATCTCTAATTTCAACCCAATGATGTATATTTTGACAAAAAAATTACTTGGGGGAAAATACTCTAAATGGATTGTTATCTTACAAGAGTTTGATTTGGAATTTGAAAAATATAAATCAAAGAAATCACTAGTATTTTTAGAACTTATTTGTGATTTTCTCAATACTGAGATGGAAACTATGGTAGAAAAACTCATTGCAGATGAATCTCTATTTCTTATCAGTAAATTAGATCCATGGTATGGATATATCATCATTTATATTCAAACCCAAACCTTTCGACCTGAGCTTTCACGTTCAAATCGATGGAGGATCTGTTACCAATCTCAACAATATAATATTGTTGGGGACACACTTTATCATCGTGGTGCGGATTCTGTTTTTCGACATTGCATAACTCATGCAAAGGCTGAAATGGTTTTGAATTACTGTCACTCTGAAGCATGTGGTGGTCATATTTATGGGTATGCCACAACCCAAAAGATATTGTGCGCTGGTTATTTTTTGTTGTCATTATTTAAATATTACATTCTTGTGGTCCGAAAATTCCACAACTATAAAATATTTGATCAAAAGATGTGTGAACCACCACCTCCTTTTCACCCCATATTTGTTGTCGGTCCTTTTGCAAAATGGGGCATTGATTTCATTACATGTAATCCTCACTAGGCTCGGGGGCATGGTTATATTATTCTTGTTGTAGATTACTTTACCAAATGGGCTGAGGTGATGCCTAAATTCACGGAAAATGGAAAAACTATAACTACGTTCATATTCAATCATGTGATTGCTGGTTTTGGAGTACCCCAAGCTATTATCACTGACCATGGGAGTCATTTTCGAAATACAATGATGACCAAACTTTTTTATCAACCAGGCTTGTGCCATGACAACTCTACTCCATATTACCTGCAGGCTAATGGTCAGGTTGAAGCCATTAATAAATTTTTTACCACCATGATCAAACGGATTATCAGAACTCACAAATTGAATTGGCATACCATGCTTTTTTCGACACTATGGGCATACTGAACCTTAGCAAAAGCTGCTAAAGGGTTCACTCCTTTTCAACTGGTTTATGGTTTAGAAGTTGTGTTACCCATTGAATGCGAAATACCGTCACTCCAATTAGCCAAAAAGTTACTACCAGCTACCTCTGAAGAGGAAAAATGACTTTTGTTCTTAACACAATTAGATGAGACTCGGCGCACCACTGCATTAGCTGTCGAAGCTGATAAGAAACTCATGAAAGCTCAGTATGATCGAAGTGTTACACCTCATTTTTTTTCAGAAGGAGACCTAGTCTTAGTATATGATCAAGCTAACAATAAGCTAGGTGCTGGGAAATTCGAACCAATGTGGCATGGTCCTTACATTGTCAAGTGAGTGCTTTCCAAAGGGACCTATGAATTGACTGATTATGACGGGGTCTCTTTAGATCAACCCAGAAATGGTCTTTATCTGAAGAGATATTATGCTTGATTATTGTGTGAAGATCTCACTTGTATATTAGTTATTTTTCTAGTTAGTGTGCTTTAGATTAGATAAGTGTGCCTAGTTTAAGTTTTTTTTTGCTACTATCACTACTTATCTTGATTACTCTTGATATTGCAGATGTCGACATCCCTTCAAATGTACATTGGTTTTGTTGATGGTGCCTATCGTAGTACACAAAATATTTCTTCAGCAGCTTGGGTTATCTATTCACCCATTGATGAGTTAGTTTCTATGCATGGGGTAAGCCTTGGTCAAACAACAAACAATATTGCAGAATATAGCGCAGTGATTGAGTTATTATATCATGCCATTTCATTTGGTATTCGATGTTTGATCATTAGGTTAGATTCAAAACTCATTGCATTACATTTAAACAAAGTGTACGTAATAAAAAATCCAGTGTTATTGAGATTATTTTTGAAGGTTCGTCTCTTGGAACGACAGTTTGATCACATCGAATATCAACACATTTCAATAAATTTAAACACATTGGCTGATGCATTAGCTAATCATGTTCTAAATATACATTTGCAACATTAAAACAGTAAACCAAGAAAACATTTTATACATGTTGAACAAGATAGTCAAAGAAAGTAGTAATATCATAGATAGTTTTGTTTTAAAAATATTACGTCATCTGTGATCATAGGTTCAAAAACCTTATGATCTGAAAGACACTGAAACAAAAAAAAAAAAATGTCAATCAACGATGATCATCCACTATCCGTGATGATGATCATGGTAGTAGACTATGGTACGCACCACCTTGCACAAGAATATCCTAAACTGTCCTGGTACACCGGTAACATGTCTCTAAAGACGGAGAGGAATGCCATTTTTCAATGTCTCAGGAATATCTATAGTTAACCTCTCCAGGTTCTGTTCCATATTAGTTAGGATCTCTCCTGCCTAATCCTGTGGTGGAGGTACTATAGGCTCTTCTTGTTGCCTTTCAAAGAGGCAGAGTGTAGCTGGTCTTCATGGACCAACATCTACATTTAATTTTTTTTTATCAATATTGGATGATAAAAATAAAAAAATTAGATTTTAAAACACATAAAAATGATTCACTTACCTGATTCGTCCCACTGTGCCCCTAGAGGCAAGGAAATCTCAAGATCACCTTTGAAATCTATACCCGCATAAGGGAAGTCTTCAATTGGGAAGACTAGGTTTTGCAGCCACATAAAGTATGCTAGAGTGAACCGAACCACTGAACTACCATCAACACCATGGTGGGCCATTAATGCAACCCAACGTACCATATGAGGTTCTCTGATCTCTCCACAATATACTGGAATAAGTTGAGGGGCGAGAAGTGATATTCTCTCCAAAGCAAAAAAAAACAGGATGGCGCCATACCCAAAGTTTTTTAACTTTGCATTCTTTGCTCTGGTCAGTTGGCCTTTCATGTTGGCAAATACCCCTTCACACCAGTTAAAAATGGTGCATCTGAAACACTCAACCGCAGTCTGCATTTGTGATTTGGTGGCTACATGTGGATCCGCACCTCCACACAGCCTGGTTATTGTGAATGCAATAACTTTGAGATCAAGTCGCAAGATAGTATTTATGTCTATGTGATTATCCTTTAGATCTACTGCATCACTGCAAAATTCTTGTTTGTAACTAGCAACAGGTAGGCCACCCTGCCTAGCTCCAAACAAATAAATTTTTTCTCCTCTTTTGGACAATATAATGAGAAAATAAATATGTTCGAAGTCGATTTCAAGTCGATGATCACCAACGATAAAGCACTGATCTTGAACATCCCACTTGTTCACTAACCATGTCATCAACTCCACCTGCGCTCTCATACCTTGAATTGCCCAAAACTTATACAAACCACAATTTTGAAGCACTTGCATTGTTGGAGGATTAATCATGGCTTCATTATCTATATCTTCATGCTCACGTTCTCTCCACTCTAGCATAGTGAAATAGTCTGCAAATGGACGCATTTGAAGGTTAGAAACTTTTTGAGTGGGAAAATTTAACCATTTGTGAGAGAATTTATCATTTTTAAATTGGTCATGACGCCTTTGTAGTTTTTGTGTAGAGACAATGCGGACGTCTGCACGAGCTCCACACAAAAACCGAGCTAGCCTGATAATTTTCCTTTTTGAACATTATTGGGGTCCACAGGTAACACATGCATGACCTGCAAACCCCCAAGAGCAAAATTTTGAACATAATTTCTCCTCCAAAAATGAATTTAAAGCCAAAAAGGAGAATTTAATCGAATAGAAATGAAGAGAAGTGTGTTGTGAATTACCTAGTTCTGACAAATCACGATTTGAGCAGATGGTTCTCCCGATATCAACTCTAGAACTTTTTTGCCAAAAGCTCTCAATTTCCAACTCTAAAGAAAAAAGGTGAAAATGAATTTATTAAACTCTTTTTTATAGTTTTTGAATGAATAAAATATTATATTTTATTTATTTTTCACTTAAAAAGGTTATTTTTCAATGTTTCTACTTATTGGAAACATGTATGTTTAATCTTTCAAGTTTTTGTGCAGAATACATGTTTTTTTGGTGAAAAGAATTATTTTGATACTGAGTACACTTTTATCACTTTTTCAAGCTCTTGAAAATTATGAAAAAGAAAAACCTGGAGTTATCTTTTAAGCCCTTTTCAGACTCTTTAAATATGAAAATATCATCAAGTACTTGACTATTCAAACTCGTTAAAGGAAATGAATAGTGATCCTTTCAGTATAAGTTTACCCTTTTTCTTGACTGAAATGGATTATTTATGAAAAAGGTATACATTGAATAATCATGGTCAATAGAGTTCTCTCCTATATTATTTTATGCTTTTTCGGGCTTGAGAGACTAAATTTACGAAAAAAAACAACTACTGAGTTTACATATGTTTTTCTTCTGACTCCCTAAAACTTAAAAACACTGAGTTTATCCTATACTGGACTCGTTAAAATTTAACAGTAAAGGACCTGTCGATTCCAAACAAGAACGAACCACTCCTTCTTAAGGTTTGATTTTAATACTAGGTTGGACTCATCTGAAGGATGAGCTTACACAACAAGAAAATGTTATCCTCCTCAAGCTTGTCAAAAATAAAGAGGTAATTGCCAGTAATGGTGGGTGAAAAAAGAGAAAAGGAATCCAGTTATTACCCTTGTTTTAAATGCAGTATACCACTCTTGAACACGACACTTTTTGTCACACTTTTACCTGGGTTTGGAAAATCCTTTGTCTAACATTTAATCAAACCACATTGAAAGTGTTCAACCGGTTTCTAGGTATTATCTTTAGGTAAATTTTTACCAAACCATATGCAGTTTCATTATGCGTTCAAGAGACAGTTCAAATAAACCATTCATTGCAAACATTTGTCTCCATTTTCGTTGACCATCCCTGAGTCAGTCCTTGCAAATATTTATTCAAAACTTGATCTAATGGTTCCATGTCGTAGGCTTTCCTATGATGGGTCACTTTCTATCGACGACAGCTCATTATCTAGAAAGTTGATCTAGAATCCTATCAATACCTTGGGATATGCATGGCCTAATGGCAGGTTTCTCGCCTTCGACGACAAGTTGCATCATTGACCTTCGATCAAATGATTTTGTGAAGTGTTCGACTACAAATTATTCATTCACACTTCGTGGATTGTACTGAGTACTTTGAGAACCATTGTCATTATTGGTGGTTTCTCTCACACTTGTTAACAATTCACATCATTGATTGGTAATCAAGTAGTTTCTACCATGTTCGACTTGGACACAATCAATCACATGGATAGAATCGTACTAGTTTGGGAAGTGGAAATTAAGACCCTGGATCTAGTTTCCACCATCCAGGCTGCGAGGAGTTTTATTATTCATGATACAATAGACCACTTATGACAGATGGTTGCGTCCATGCTGTGTCTACTATTGATGTAATTTTAAAATAATTTCTGTACCAGAACATATTGTTAGTTTTTATCTGAGTATGGGAATTCCTACCTCAGCGTTGATATACATATATATATGTTTGCATTGAATGTTTTTACAAGTTTTTGACCGGTGTGTCCGCAATCCAATCCTCAGAAAGATAAAGCACTTCACTCTTCAGAACTACCTCAGACTTTGTACTTTAGGGGGCAATCTGTTACACATTATTTTGTTACCATGAAATTTGACTGTCTATGTAGGTTCATCACTAGCTATATTATGCTCCCTTAGAGGTAAAAAATGCCAATTTTCCTAAACCAAGTCTTGGAATTGGAGAAAATCTCATTAAAACCCTAAAAAGTATAACTCCACACTTTTCCTAGTTCTTTCCCACAGATCCATGGATATTTTTTCTGTAGCCTGCGGCACATCCCACATTTTTTTCTTATAAAAAATACAGACCCTCGTAAACAGTCAAATAAAGGAAAAAGTAGGTTCTAGAAGCCCAGCTAGATGAATATTCTCCCAACTGGAAGCTTCTAGAGGTGTGATCAGTTTCAGCTTTATCCCTCCACTCATGGAGCTCTATCCCTTCACTCATGGAGTTTATCCCTTGGTATATGGAGCTCAAATCCCTTCATGAGTGGAATCCATTCCCATCTTCATGAAACTGAAACTACCTCCATTTCCCTATAAATTGAGCTTATGTTTCAGTCTCAACAGTAGACACACATGTGGTAATTGTTGAAGAAATTCTCAAGAGAGCATACTCTCTATACTAGTCATTTTTGGTATGAGAATGATCACACACTCATGTCCATAACTTCATGATAGTTCAGATAGAAGAAGGCTTGTCAATCTGAAGGAGGAAAGATTGTTTGAGACCCTGGGAGGAACTTGTGCAACATCAAGGCGACGGGTTGTAAAGTTACTCTTTTCATACAAGATAATACATACGGATCTCCTTCTCTAATTGAGTTGTCCTTGTGTATATTTGAATAATTTAGTACTTGGATTCCTTGATCATTGAGTTAGATTAGTTGTTCTCAATTATTATACGTTGCAGGTGCTTTTAATTCATTTATATGTCTTTGATTACAGGTTATCATTACTAAAGAAGCCTCTTTGGAGCGACTGGATAAAAGGCTGCACGGAACGTTGAGTTTCAAGGTAGGGGCATGTCCTTTTTATTTGTTTATAATAATTTTGAATTGCAAATGATCTAGAGAAAACTATTTACAAATGGATGTTTGTTTCTAGCTATCCATAGGATACTAGGGAGATCACTCATGTCCGCAAGAGGGATTTATCTACATAATAGTTTGATGTGTGCTAGAGACAATAGGTGAGGTCTGAGGGACAAAAAAATAATTTTGAGGGAGTTAGTGCCATAGAGAAGCTCAGTGTCACTCAAGAGCACCAACAAAAGGAATCAAGTCTAAGGGAGCCTAGATCTGTTTGCAGAGTGATGAAAACCATGACAGGGATATAGATGGTATTATAAGCCCATTGGTTCAATTCAGTGACCATTGGAGTTAAGTGTGGAACTTGTAAAATAATTTTTTCCATAATCCCAAAGAGCCAAGTCAAGAGGACAAGAGCTCAAGGAGATGTAGCCCATGATATTCGGGTGAAATCCTAGATTAAATTTTCTGTTATGTGTTGATGTTTATTTTGTGCATTATATTTTTGTTTCACATGTTTAGTTTCACCAAAAAAAAAATGGACTTAGAGCACTTAAACAGTTAAAAAACATACACTTGTTTCAAGTAAAACATTCTGCAAAATTCAAGTACAACCTAGATCTTTTATTTTTTTTAACTGAGTGGGAGGTTCTTGAAAAGAATAACAAGTTATCCAACCCATTTTCAGATCAAGAAATGTGTACAAGTCTCGTCCTAAGGTGACCATTGTTGATGTAATATTATTGGCTCGATATTTCCCTAGGTTCTCTAGATCTAAATACAACCAATGTCTAATGGAACTAGTGACTGATGTCGTATTACAAAGGTCCTCCACAATTATTAGAAGGACAAAATCCTTGGTTCTAATGTTTGGTTCGTGGAATTATTTATATGGATTTATGATATTTTGGGGGGTGATCTCTTAAGGGTGGTTGAGGACTCTCAAAAATATGGTAGAATGCTTTATTCTCTTAAATCTACCTTTATTTCCCTAATTCCAAAATTATATACTCCACACTCTTTTTATGACTTCATGCCTATATCACTATGAAACTAAATTTACAAAGTCATAAAAAAAATGATAGACAATAGGGAAAAAACGATTCTATCCAAAAATGTATCCAAGGAACAATTTTCCTTTCTGAAAGGTTGACATGTACATGAGGTAATATGGGTTTCTCAAGAAGGAATTCATAGTTTAAAATCAAAATGGAATAAAAGGACTGATAATTAAAATTTACCTTTGCAAATCATATCATAGTTAGTTGGATATATATCATATTTCTAATGACCCATATCGACTTTGAAGTAGCTATTATAAACAATGTTATGAGTTACATAACCACGGTATAATTTTCAATACTCATTAATGGGTTGGATTTAATTGTTTCCATTCTCAGGAATGATTGTGATAGGACTACCCTCGATCCTCTCTATTATTTATGCTGGTGGTTGATGGATTTAGTAGGTTGTTAACTGAAGAGAAAAGGAGGTGTGACATAAGGGGTGTTTCTATAGTTGATGATCTCACCATCACTCATTTATTGTTCGTGGTGATATTTTATTATTTTGTGATGAATCAACACATAATATAGAATCCATAAAAGTGGCCCTATAACTTCTTCACAAAGCTATAGGGATGTGGGTATATTTTCATACATCTATTCTCTCCCATATTTTCCTATCCAGGGATGAGTCCGCAAATGCTCATAATATTTTTCATTTTCATTGTAATAATTTTGATAAAGGTTTAAAGTATTTAGGGTTCTAAATATTAAAAAGAGATTAAAGGTATGGAGTTTCATATGGTTGTTTAGAACTAGGATATTGGTTCTCATAAAATATATCTTGGAAGCTATTCTAGTATTTTGGATGTCCTTATCGTGGATCCCAAAAGGAGTTATGAACACTATTTTCAAGATATACTATCAGTTTTTATTGATGGGGTTAAAAGGCAGTTGGGTCTTCACTTGGGTTAAATTAGACAAGATTTACTTTCCAAGCATATGTGCTAGGTGTGGCTGTAAAAAACTTCACCTGTTTGCAAAGGCAATGGCTACGAAAGTTGGATGGAGACTGATATCCATTGATAGTCTATGGATAACTATTGTATTGAGAAAGTATATCGTGACCATTTCTCACTTGAAGAATGAATTCTCTCTTTGAACAAGAAAGGACAAAAGTTTCATTAATATGGAAATATGTCTTATCCTCATTTTCAATGGTTGAGGAGGGCTTGGCTTTGAAATTTAGGAATGATTAAAAGGTGAGGATTAATGTTGATCCTTGGGTGGTATGTGGATAAGAATTTTGTTTTCCTCATGAGTTGTTAAATTTTTTAAATACATATGGAAGGATTACTTTGAACCAAGTGGTTGATAATGCATGTGCATCTACCTGGGCTTAGGGATGGGCATATACTAACCAGCTTAACCTACCAATCGACCACTTTGAAGAATGTAAAATTACATTGTTGCTCTCAATGTATCCCATGTTCCTCTTAGAGATAGGGAATATTATTTATGTTGGGTGCATTCATCTTTTTGGGAATATTCTTCACAATCAGGATAAATATTTATTAGTGATGACAAGAGACAGGAGGAGTTATCCTGGTGGTGGAGAAAATTATTAAAACTTTTTTGCGGAGCTAAATCGCGCTTATTTTAGTGGTGCATATTATTAAATAAGTCCCCACACATGATAATTTAAAAAAAAAAAGATGCATTGTTGGGACCAACTAGTATGCTCTATGTAAAAATGGTGAGGAGACTCTCGATCACCTTTTTTCTTCATACCCTTTGAATTCGGGAGTGTGGAACTCAATAAGAAAATACTTGGGAATCATTTCAAATTGGCAGGGTGGATATTATAATTCTACCTAGAAACACTGGTGGAAACTAGCAAATCCACAAAAGAGCAAGAGTTTTCCCTCACTTATTAGATGGGGAATTTGGATCTCAAGGAACAACAAAATATTATTGATGCAAATATAATGTTGGTAAGCTATTAGTGCTAGCAAGATTCAATCACTTCCAAATTTTAGCTCAACTATGGTTACAAGAATTCTAGGTTCCTACAACTAGGAACTAAACAATGTTTTATGGGTATTGGATCATCATATCCTACTTTCACTGGTCATAGAGTTAATCATAAAATAATTCTCAATAATATTCAATTAAATTTCCTGTTTCATATGCTATCCCATGACAACCTCCATTATCTTACTATAAACCCATTCCCAATCATAACCTTACAAATCAAAATCTAGACTTGACACTTCATAACCATAAATTTTAATTGTAATATCATGTAAGCTACAAACCACAAATCCATACCTTGTTCATGGAACCACTGCTCCTTTCTCATCCATTACTTACCTTCTATAATTTACTGTTGCTGGAACAAAGAAAATTTGTCGGAAATTCCAGAAGCTATCGAATATATTCCCAAACACTTTCAATCTTATTTCCAATATTTCACAACTCCATTATATAGAGATTTTGCATCAATTTACTCTCCAACTTGTTGGGTTATATTCCCAATAGATAGGCGTTAAAATTAATTACTAAGTATTCCAACTAATAGTTCAGAACTAATTTCAACTCCTTGACACCCAAATCAATAGCTGAGCGATCTAATTACTCTGTCGATTTCATGTATTCAACTTTATGTGATTGGAAATGACTCTAGACTATACATTTCAAGGATCCAAAGCACTATAGATTTATATATTTATCAATCCACCATGCACTTAATACCAAACCTCTCTGTAAAGTAGGATACATACCTCCAATGTTTTGAATAGTCAAAATGTATGGCTAGACCACGATTTCCATACGATGTTGGTTATAATATGTTCTAAGGAAGTTAATAATTGGATGGGAGCTATCCGCAATATTTGGGCGCCATCTCTCAGACCATAAATTCAATTTTTATTCTTCCAATTGACTCAACAAACCAATTCGGGGTTGAAACCAAGATCATTTACTAACAACAAACACCTTTCCCTCAGAGATCTGCGTTGTAAACTATGTCCACAATTTGGGGAGCAAGTTCACACCTTAGTCCCTTTGGAATTCGATGTTAGCCCTCCAATTTAGCTATAATTCCCTCATGCATTTTCTTCCTGAACCAAGCTTTGTCATACTTAGCAACATCATTATAACTCTGGTTCTTCACTTCGCTGTCAGATAACATTTTTTTTAACTCATCTTCGTTACCTTTAGAATCTTGATGTTTATAACAATGGTTCCTCAGAATAATTTCGAAGTGGGTTCTTCCAAGAAATATATTCTTAGAGGTAATTTCAAACTTTGCATAGCTTCATGTAATGAATTCAGACGACTCTTCATGAATTCAACTTAAAATCAAATTTCATTCTGTCCCTATAGAATATCATTCGGTCTATCATTAATTTAAACACACAGAGATATTCACATGGTGAACTTCCTTTCATTCATAAATATGTACACACATTTGCTCAGAACTTTCGTTGCTATCTATTTATGACCAGATTTGTATTTATTGGTCTGTTTCCTGCCTATCTCTCTCACTCTGCCCATAGGCTTACACCCCAATCTCTCTTTGCCTCCTCTAATGCCTATGAGGCTTATAAATATATACAAAAGGATTATGAAACTAATTCTAGTTTAGATCCACAATCCACTCAACCATATTCTAAAATTCCTGTAAATCCATTTTTAACTCAACTAAATCCTATTCTAAGATCTCCTAATCGTTAAGATTTTTATGAGATATTTACAAGCCTAATATATCTCATATTCTCAATTATTTCAGAATACTTACATTAAAAACCTCACATACATATTTCTCACTCACATCATATAAAAATATACAAAATTCCTATAAATAAATTAAATTCCTTAATAAACATTACACCCTCTAATTCAACCAAAAATTCAATGATTTTTCGAGTTGGATGCTCCTAGATCAGACTCCTAAGGTTAAAAGAAATCATGATCTTCAGGTCATGTGTCTCCAATTTCTATTCTCCTGGATCCCAGACTTTGTACTGTAGTGATATTTTTGCTTCATTTAGTTGTTGTTCATGTACTCTATTGTCTTTTCTTGCTGCTCCTGGTTTCCATATTTTAGTTTGTAAGACTCAATTGAGTTTTCCTTCAACATTGTTATAGTCCAGCGTTTCATACAGCTGAATTTTTGTCTTCTCTTTATGACCTCCTTTCCTTATGTTTCTTCCTCATAAGCTTCATAAAGTTTTCTATTTCACTATCCGAACTACCTTGTTATTTTTGTATTTTCCTTTGTGTAAGAGTTTTAAAATGAGTTTCAAAACTATTGTTGTCGTCCTTTTCTTCTCCACATCCTTCAAATATGCATCAGACATTTGAATTTCTTATTCTCTGCTTTTCCATTACATAATTAAAACGGTCACATACCCTAGCATATTGAATTTCATGAGATCTTCTTTTCCTTTGTCAATATTTTCTTCTAGCTGCTGATTAAAATTCCATTCTCCTTCATATTTATGGTCCTTGAAGACAAAAACTTGTTCAACCTCATACTACCTTTGGATTTCTCTCTTACATTTAAAAGCTAAGATGTCCTCCATCTCCTTTATTACAACCTCATTTTTATATTCTTCATCACCTGCAAACATACCATTAACTTTACAATTTAAACCCATCTCTGTCTCCTTAGATGTTATAAACATCCCTTCTTCCTTGGTTGTAATTTCTTCCTCACTTTTATGTTGGGTGTGGAGCTTTATTATCTTGTTTATTTTGTATCACAGTGCTGGACCCCTGTACCTTCTGTAATTAAACATTGCCTAGGGGGTCCAGGGGGAAGCTAAAAATAGATGTAAAATTTCCTTGTAAAAGTATAGTAATTTCTAGTCAATCTGGGCCGTTCATTAGGTGGATGATCTGACGGTAGAAGTTATGTTTATTTTAGCTTTTTTTTGCCTAGAAGGCAACCCCTCGCTTGTATGAGGGTATTTTATTGCGGTTGTATAGTGTATGTTTATTCTCAGAGTGAGAAACAGATAGGGAGACTGTGAGAGAGAATAGAGGATATTACAGTGGATCTGTTGTAGATTGTGTCTCTTCATTTTGCTGGATAATAGAAAGGAAGGATTGGTTATTCGGGGTGGACGTAGCCCAAACTGGGTGAACCACGTATATCTGTGTCTCTCTGGTTTTATGTGTTTTGTGCGCTTGTGTTTTCCACATATTTTATGTGTTTCATTGCTCAGTAATATATATATTTCTAAAATTTTAGGCTCTCTCAACCATTCTTCTAGAACTCTAAGCTCTTCCTTAAACTTAAAAGGTATAAAGTAATCTCTGGCCTTTCTCATAACAATCTACAACAATTTTTCTTATTATTGGCTTCCCTTGACAGTCAACTCCTCTTTGTCTACTGCATTAAAAAATTCCTCTAGTTTTCTTTGTGAAATCCTATCTCCCTTTAGATGAAATCTTCAACTAGATTTACTATGCAACACATCTCTGTCTCACTCTTCTTCATAACAAAATTTTATTTTTGTTTTCTTTCCTGAGATATTATAATCCCAGCTTCTCCTTTAGAGAACTTACTATGTTCTTCATTTTTACTTTTTCCTCAATCCCTTTCTCCTCCATGACAGTTTCAAATGGGTGTCTTTTTCCTTTATTAAAACAACCTGCATTCACACAATATTCATTATTATTAAAAACATACAACTTCATGCTTCCATTTTGTGTCTTGACCACCAAATCTTCATGCTGGTCTAAACTTGTCAAACATCTCATAAGATCTTTATCTTGTCCTTCCTTCACATCTTTACTTTCTTCATAAAAAAAAATACCTTGCTCAGGTTTACAAAAGTAAACTTCTTTTGCTTGCTTCCTTTTGCTTACAACTCTAGTATTATGATGAAAAGAATTATCTTCCTTCAACATTGTATGAGACCTAACTGTCTCATCCTTTTTCTTTAAAATATAATTCAGACTATGTATCTCCTCTTCCTCTTCTTTGAAAATACCCAAATATTGTCCATCATCATGTATTACACCTACAAGCATACACAAATTGTTAATTTCAAAATCATAAGTCTCAGTAGCCTCAACTGATGGCTCAAACATCATTGCTCCATCTTCAAGTTCATAAGGAACTTTTTCTTCTCCAACAACTTTCTTTTGTTTTAGCTCAACTCCTTTGAGCTTCTCCGAGCTCAATTAAACATCCATTGTCTTCTCAAGCTTCCTAAGCTCCTTTACTAACTCAGTATTCATTTGATGCTCTCTCTTCTCTTATAGCCTATGCCATTTCACCTTATTTCTCATTACATATCCATACCTCTGGTTTTCTTTACTCCTCTGGAACAACTCCATAAAGAAACTAAGATGGATTATTATCTGAGCCTTTTACTTTATCATACTCTTCATCACTCATCTTCCTTCCCATGCCATTTAATTTGGTATCTTTCTTCTCTCTTATTTTGTTGTGGCTTCTCTCTGAACCTCTGCTATGAATATTAGTAGTCACCTTCTTCTCCATCTCTATGCATTTCCTCATGCTTACTATGAGCTATACTAAGCCTCTAGATTATTAGTTCTCTTTCACCCTGATATAACTACCTTACCAAGATTATCTTAGGTACTTGGTCTTCTTGAAATACTAATTCTCAATCTAGAACCTTCTGAGATTTCTTCTCTTATATTAAAATCCTCAGCTAGAACAATCAGATTCTGCCACACCATTATTTCTCAAGAAGTCTTTTTCGGCTTCTTTCATCATTGCTTCAAAGCTGTGATATACTTGCTGAGATACTCCTCATCTGCTGCTACCTTCACTTCAAACAATGTTAGAAACAAAGATCATTAGCATATTATATCTTAACAAACCTGCTTCTATCAACCGGGTAAATTTCACTACCCTTTAAACCAATACCTTTTACTTCGGCTGATGTGTTAGGATTTCATTTTATCAAATAATTAATGAAGATAATGAACATATCTGCATGTTGTAAAGAAGAGGAACATAACAAGCATTAGCAACCTAAGATAGTGATAACATATTTCGTCCAAGAGGGACTACGTCTCCAGGCCTTGATGTCAAGATGGTGTAGGCCACTGCATTAAGTGCTAGAAAGAGTGATGATGCACATGGATGGTATTTTCTCTATCATACAAGGAAAATTCCCTCACACAAGAGTGGTTGGACCTCTCCACGAGATGTTCTACTACAGGAACTATCATTCACAAAAAGGACTCATATCAGCATGCCAATCTTAGTCAATGGTGACTAAGAGTATCTTGTCGAACATGGCAAGAAAGGGATCTCAAACAGCATAACAAATCCATGATAGAAATTACATCTCACATCAAGAACAAAACAAGATCCCACATCAAGAATTAAACAAGGATCCATACAACATAATGCATCTCATAGAAAAGTGATAAAGAAGTACATGACCACATTGCGTATACCTCACATCCTGGAGCTATCTTAGGAAAAGGATGATAAACTTCTAGATTTGGTTGTACCATCAATCTTGTAGCATCGAATATTCTGAAAACGAATGCTCACACATTGAATGCTAACATCTGAAACTCCACATTGTAAAGTGGCCAAAAAATGGAATGGTCAAATGGAAAATATGAACACACCATCAAATTTGTGGCATCAAATAGTGCAAAATCGACTACCAAATTTCTGAATTCTGACAAAATGAAATTCTGGGGCTACAAGAATCTTTTAGATTCCCCCTAGATTCCTCAAAGATGCTGCTCCACAAGGAATTTGGAAATCTGCAACTCAAAACAGGAATCCGATCTCACCATTGAGATCCTTGTGAAATTCTGAGAAGAATGAGTATAAAGTTGACCTCATTCTGACACCAGTGAATTTCGGCCTCCAAGGAATTTGAAAGATTCCTTCAAGATTCTTGAAGATTCTCATCAATAGGGAATATTCAAAACTGCTGCTCAAAAGGCGAATCTAACCTCGCCATTGCATTCCCTGCGAAAATCTGTGAAAAATGCATATAAATTTCAATATATTTTGACACGGGAAAATTTTACCTCCTTGGAATCAAAAAGATTCTCCAAGCATCAAAAAGATTCTCTCTCTAAATCTATGCACCATCGTGCCTTGAACTACGTTCCTTCCTCTGCTTTGACCTTCCTCAAAAATTGTGCCCACACTTCTCTGGTCTGGCCTGGGCGCACTGGTGAAAAGTAGAGTTTATATAAAATTTTGCTTATAGAGTTTTCAACATGAGCTATTGTGGCTCAATGAAACATGGTTAAAATAGGAATGGAGAGGTAGGGGGATCAAATCCTGACCCCTCACATAAGGCATGCTTGTTTTAATTTTTTTTATAACCACATCTTTAAATGGTGCAAAGAAGGTGTGGGCGAGTCCGCTCCATGTGGCCTGACCTAACCCACTCTACATGCAACAGTTATAAGTTCATTTTATCACACATATACCATATGTGGTATGGGCTCCATTGAATGGTGGTTACGTTGTTTGGTTTTAATATGGTTTCCTTAACCATATTTAATATATACAACAATTTACCATAACAAATTTTGAATTCGTTTGAGTTTTTTTTTTTTAAATAACATAACCATAACCCCTCCAAACATTTCTGCTGGTTTATAATTTTTTGTTGGTATATGGATTTTTAAATATAAATAGTTATAAAAATAATTATTTGAATATTTAAATGATTTTTTTGTTTTAATAATGATTTTTTTTAATGATTTTTTTTGTCCTTTTGTGCAAGTTGAGGACCAGTGGAGGAGCACCATGTGTAAGGGACTGGTAGGCTGCTATGTGGGTCCCACGTGCTCACTGGGATGCCATGTGGCATGTTGTGAACCCTACTCCCCTTGTGTTTTAACAAGACTTCAAACTGCTCTAACTTCCTCATACGAGCTTAGAATGATGCATCCTTCACACCGTTTCGTTCAGGGCGACAAGCTCTTCAATATGAAGCTGAGTTTTCCACATTTCTGTCACTTTGAATTTTTAGCCCTTTATACTTGCCAGTGGTGTCTAAATATACACCTAGATCAATCCTCCCCAATGAGGATATTTTGGTCCTCCAAAAGCATCAGCTTCTATCCATCATCAACTGCAAGCAAATGTCTTTGAAAGGCACATTTCCTTATGACTCATCCACCTGACGTACTTCAGAATTAGAATGCAATTCCAACACCTGAAGCTACTACAACGCAAATGTCTAAAAAGGCACATCCCTTGAAGACTCCTTCACGTGATGTACTTCAGAATTAGGATGCAAATTCCAACACCTGCAACTGCTGCAACGCAAATCTCTGAAAAGGCATGTCCCTTGAAGACTCCTTCACCTCCATCCTTCAGAATCTCAATGCAAAGTCAACACCTACAACTGTTGCGACATAAATGTCCGTTCAAATATGACCAATTATGACCCAAACATTTCCATACTTGCCACGAGTTTACATACTCGGTGGTAAAGTTTACATCAAATAGAAAGCACACCCCAGCTATCATTACAAGGCCAAAAACATCATTATCGCATGGCAAGTGATGGACAACCATTTCATCACTTTTACGAAAGAAATGCAACACATGATTTACAAAGCAAGGCCAAAAATATCATTGTTGCTGAACAAGTGATGGAAAAACACATCATCACTTTTACAGTTAAAAATGAAACACATGAGTTACAAACACGACCATGACACACTACCACATCTAGAAAAACCATCTCTCACTTATCAAAGTGAATGGATCATCTCCCTATGGCATGTTTTCTTGTCAAACAATGGTTTCAACTAGTTCATACACTGACGCTTAGTCCTTAAGGTGATTCTTTGGATGGAGCCTCGAACATGGCTCTTTGATGGCCACTTTGGTTGCAATGGCTGAAAAAGGTCTTCTTCCTCTAGACTTGCTTAACCAATTTATTTTTTTGTTGTGGAGAAGTCTTTTTACGACTCATCCTCCTTTGTACTGCCATTCTTTTCCAACACTTAGATATGACATGGTTATGTAAACCCCAAAAATTAAAATTTTTTCTATGCCATGATTTACGTTCATGATTAGAAACATTCTTATAATCAAAATGAACTCTGGAATAGTGAGACTTGTTATACCTTCCCTAGTGGTCTTTGGTGTGATCATGGTGATGAGAGCTTACCTCAGCTCTTTCACTGCAACATGCACTTCCATGGGATGATGGTGAAGTGTTCCCATAAATCCTTTCTCATGACGATTTCAATAATGTTTATGTGCCTTTGATGTCCTTTGAACATTCTCCTTTAGTGTATCCCAAACCTGCGTAGCGAGGTCTCTGCATAACCTCCAATGGCTAAGTTATGCCTTGGCCATGAATTCCAAGTCCTCCTCCTTTGTATCCCATCTTGGTAAGGAGTATCATGTCGGTTCCTGTAATGGGTATCTCCACACCTCCAACAGAAATGATATCATGCGAAGATTAAACTGAAGAGAAATCAACACAGATTACCTCAGATGTCAATTTGGAAACATGTGAAGAGGCATTCTCTTCGTTGCGCTTCACTTCCTCCAAGGCGCCTGTTGCGGCTTGTAGCTGAAGCTGTAATTGCTACTTCTTCTCCTTCTATTCCTGTAGGAGTGACTTTAATGCCTCATGATCTGCTTGAAGACTTTTGTCGTGGCACTTCAATTTTTCTAATGCCTCTATCGTGGTTTTCAATTGAAGCTGCAATCAATGTTTGTCCTCCTTCTCCTCTTGTAGAAGCGTTTTCAACTCAACATTGTCTATTGCTTGTTTCTCATAAGCTTAATAAAAAATGTCTGCCTTTTTGGACACCCTGAGCATGGTATCATACATGTCTTTTACATCCTCCATTTCTCAACTCAGCGAACGTTCAATGGTTCACACCTGCAATCCAAGTCAACAAAAAGATCGCTCCGATACCACTTGATCTAGGTAAATTTCGCTACCCTTTAAACCAAGAACTTTTACTTCGGCTGATGTGTTAGTATTGAATTTTATCAAAGAATTAATGAAGATAATGAACATATTTGCGTGTTTTAAAGAAGAGGAAAATAACAAGCATTAGTAAGATAAGATATTAATAATGGAGTTTGTCTAGGAGGGACTACGTCTCCAGGCCTCGGTGTCAAGATAGTGCAGGCCACTACATTAAGTGCTAGAAAGAGTGATGATGCACATGGATGGTATTTTATTTGTCATACAGGGAAAATGCCTTCACGCAGGAGTGTCAAGACCTATCCAAAAGATGTTCCGCTACAGGAACTCTCATTCACAAAAAGGACTCCTATCAACATGACAATCTCACTCAATGGTGACTAAGAGTATCCCACCGAACATGGAAACAAAGGAATCTAAAACAACATAACAAATCCATGATATAAATTAAATCTCACATCAAGAACAAAACAATATCCCACATCAAACATTAAACAGGGATCTATACAGTACAATGCATCTCATATCAAAGAGACAAAGAAGTACATGATCACACCACATATACCTCACATCCTGGAGCTATGTGAAGAAAAGGATGATAAACTTCTATATCTAGCTTTATCATCAATCTCGTGGTGTCTAATATCCTAAAAACAACTATTCACACATTGAATGCTGACATTTGCAACTCTAGTTTGTAAAGTGGCCGAAAAATGGAATGGTCAAATGGAAAATATGAATACACCATTAGATTCATGGCGTCGAATAGTGAAAAATCAACTGTCAAATTTCTGAATTCTGACAAAGTGAAATTCTGGGGCTACAGGAATATTTTAGAATCCCCCTAGATTCCTCAAAGATGTTGCTCCATATGGAATTTGGAAATACACAACTCAAAACAGGAATCTGATCTCACCATTGAGATCCTTGCAAAATTCTGAGAAGAATGAGTGTAAAGTTGACCTCATTCTAACACCAGCGAATTTCGGCCTCCAAGTAATCTGAAAGATTCCATCAAGATTCCTGAAGATTCTCCTCCACAGGGAAACTACAAAACCACTGCTCAAAAGGTGAATCTGGCCTCACCATTGCGTTCCCTGCGAAAATCTGTGGAAAATGCATATAAATTTTAATACATTATGACACAAGAAAATTTTACCTCCTTGGAATAAAAAATATTCTCCAAGGATCAAAAGGACTCTGTCTCGAAATCCATCCACCATCATGCCTCAAACTCTGTGCCTTCGTCTACTCTGACCTGCCTCTAAAATCGTGATCGCACTTCTCTAGTCTGGCCTGGGTGCACTGGTGAAAAGTTGAGTTTATATAAAATTTTGTTGATGGTGTTTTCAACGTGACTCGTTGTGGCTCAATGACACATGGTTAAAATAGGAATGGAGAGGTCACAGGATCAAATCCCAACCCCTCACTTAAGGCGTGTTTATTTTAATTTTTTTGATAACTGTATTTTTAAATGGTGCAAAGGAGGGGCGGGTGGGTCCGCTCCATGCATCCCGACCTGACCCACTCTATGTGCAATGGTTATAAGTTCGTTTTGTCACACATATACCATATGTGGTATGGGATCCATTGAATGGTGGTTACGTTGTTTGGTTTGAATATGGTTACCATAACCATAATTAATATATATAACAACTTACCATAAAAAAATTTAAATTCATTTGAGTTTATTTTTTTAAATAACATAACCATAACCCCTCCAAAAATTTCCATTGATTTATAATGTTTTGTTGGTATATGGATTTTTAAATATAAATAGTTATAAAAATAACTATTTTAATATTTAAATGATTTTGTTGTTTCAATAATCATAGTTTTTTAATGATTATTTTTATCCTTTTGTGCAGGTTGAGGACTAGTGGAGGAACGCCATGTGTCAGGACCTGGTAGGCTACTATATGGGTCCCACGTGCTCATTGGGATGCCATGTGGCATGTTGTGGGCCCTACTCGCCTTGTGGTTTAACAAAACTTCAAACTGCTCTAACTTCCACATATGAGCTCGGATTGACGCATCGTTCACACCGTTGCGATCAGGGCGACGAGATCTTCAATATGAAGCTAAGTTTTCCACCTTCATGTCACTTTGAATTTTGAGCACTTCGTACTTTCCACTAGTGTCTGAAGATCCACCTTGATCATTCTCGCTATAAATATTTCAAAAACTTGTTGTTGCCAAATTTCCATGGCCACTCTAAATCGTTCTATCAACTTCCATCTCTTCTGATCTAACCTCTTTCCTCTCTCAAAAAGAGCATTCCCTGCTATGAAACCAAATGATGCAAATATAATGATGGTAGGCTATTAGTGCTACCAACATTCAATCACTTCCAAATTTTAGCTCAACTGTGGTTACAATAATTCTAAGTTCCTACAACTAGGAGCTAAAAATGTTTTAAGGGTATTGGATCATCATATCCTACTTTCATTGGTCACAGGGTTGATCATAAACTATTTCTCAAGAATATTCAATTAAATTTCCTATTTCATATGCTATCGTATGAAAACCTCCATTCTCTTACTGTAAACCCATTCCCAATCATAATCTTACAAGTCAAAATATGGACTTGACACTTCATAACCACAAATTTGAATTGTAAGATCATGTAGGTTGCAGACCTCAAATCCATACCTTGATCATGGAACCATTGCTCCTTCCTCGTCCATTGCTTACCTTCTACAATTTATTGTTGCTGGAACAAAAAAAAGTTTCCAGAACTTCCAGAAGCTACCGGATATCTTCCCCAACACTTTCAATCTGATTTCCAATATTTCACAGCTCCATCAACTGGCGATTTTGTATCAATTTCCTCTCCAACTTGTTGGGTGCTATTCCCAATAGAGATGCATTAAAATAAATTACTAAGTATTCCAACTAATAGTTGGGAACTAATTTCAACTATTGGACACCCAAATCAATAGCTGAGTGCTCTAATTACTCTGTTGATTTCACATATTCATCTTTCTATAATTGGAAATGATTCTAGACTATTCATCGACCATGCACTTAATAGAAAACCTCTCCTTAAAGCAGGATAGTTACCTCCAATAATTTGAATAGTGAAAATGCATGGCTAGACCACTATTTCCCTACGAAGTTGATTTCTATAGGATGTTGGTCATACTCAGTTCTAAGGAATTTCATCATTGGCTGGGAGCTATCTGCAATATCTAGGTGCCATCTCTCAGACCATCAATTCAATTGGTATTCTTCCAATTGACTCAACAAACCAATTCCAATGTGTGAAGGAATGAAACCAAGATTATTTGATAACAAAAACACCTTTCCCTTAGAGATATGCATTGTAAACTATATTCACAATTTGGGGAGCACGTTCATGCCTCAGTCCCTTTGGAATTCAATGCCATCCCTCCAATTTAGCTATAGTTTCATCATGCATTTGCTTCCTGCACCAAAATTCGTCATACTCGAAAACATCATTATAAATTTGCTTCTTCACTTCGCTGACAGATAATATTTTCTTTTACTTGACCTCGTTACCCATCAGAATCTCTTTGTTTATAACACCGATTTCTCATAATAATTCCCAAGTGGGTTCTTCCAAGAATTCTATTCTCAGAGATATTTTCAAACTCTTCATAACTTCATTTAATGAATTCAAGTGACCTTTCATGAATTCGACTTAAATTCAAATTTCATTATGTCCCTACAGAATCTCGTTCTATCATTAATTTAAACACATAGATACAGTCACATAATGAACTTCCTTTCATTGATAAATATGTACATACATTTGCTCAAAAAAATTGTTCCTATCTATCTATGACCAATATTAATTGGTCCATTTCCTTCCTATCTCTCTCTCTGTGCCCGTAGGCTTACACCCTAATCTCTCTCTGCCTCCTCTAATTCCTTTGAGGCTTACAAATATATACAAAATGATTCTACAACCAATTCTAGTTCAGATTCACAATCCCCTCAACCATATTCAAAAAATCCTCTAAATCCATTTTTAACTCAACTAAATCCTTTTCTAGGAACTCCTAATCCCTAATATTTTTATGAGACCTTTAGAAGCCTAATATATCTCCTATTCCAAATTATTTGAGAATATCTACACTAAAAACCTCACATACATATTTCTCACTCAAATCATATAAAAATATAGAAAAATCCTATAAATAAATTAAATTATTTAATAAACATTAGACCCATGAATTCAACCAAAAATATATTTATTTTTTGAGCCGGATGCTCCTGCATCAGACTACCAAAGTTCAAATAAATCATGATCTCCAGATCATGTGTCTCAAATCGATGTCCTCCTGGATCTCAAACTTTTTACTGTAGTGATCTTTTTGCTTCATTTAGCTGCCGTTCATGTACTCTATTATCTTTTCTTGCCACTCCTCGTTTCCATATTTTAGTTTGTAAGACTCCATTGAGTTTTCCTTCAACATTTGTTACAATCCAGCCTTTCATACAATTGACTATTTGCCTTCTCTTTATGCTTCTCCTTTCCTTATGTTTCTTCCTCATAAGCTTCATAAAATTTTCTATTTCACTATCCAAATTAATTTTCTATTCATTTCTTTTCCTTTGTGTAAGAGTTTCAAAACTCTTGTTGTCTTCCTTTTATTCTCAACATCCTTCAAATATGCATAATAAATTTGAATGTCTTATTATATGCTTTTCCATGACAAAATTAGCACTGTCACATACCCCAAAAATCTTCCATTTCATGAGATACTCTTTGCCATTGTCAATAATTTCTTCCAGCTGCTGATTACAATTCGATTCTCCTTCATCTTTATTTTCTTTGAAGGAAAAAACTTGCTCATCCTCATACTACCTTTGGACTTCGCTCTTACCTTCAAAAGCTAAGATGTCCTCCATCTCCTTTATTACAACCTCGTTTGTATGTTCTTCATCACCTGCAAACATACTGTTATATTGACAATTTAAACTCATCTTTGTCTCCTTAGATATTATAAACATCCCTTCTTCCTTGGCTGTAATTTCTTCTTCACTTTTAGGCTCTCTCAACAATTCTTCTAGCACTCTAATTTCTTCCTTACACTTAAAAAGTATAAAGTAATTTGTTACACCATTTTTTGTTCATGTAACCTATTATCATTAGATGGACCCAAGTACATCATGTAAGACCAATTTTACTCCAAGCAAAATTTCTTTCACTATGAAAATAACTTAGTAAATCACCTTTATTAAGTTGTTTATGGTCTAAACAGGGAACCCCATAAGGAAATATCAAATAAATATATATTTGTTTGTTTTTCCTCAAGAAATAATTAGTTAAATAGTAGTTTAATTAATATTTCTGGTTATATTTAACCCAAAACAAAGAAATTAATTAGATAAATCATTATTTATCTTATTATTTTCTAAAGAATAATTGTTTAAATCTTATTTAAATAATATTCTTTGTTAAATATGACTAATTCACCCTTAAATCATTATTTATTTGATTATTACTCAACCATATCCTTAAAATGATAAATAAATCATTTATTTATTTATTATTACTTAATCACATCCTTAAAATGATAAATAAATCATTTATTTATTTATTATTTACAAATAAGGGGGTTTGACTCATGTCAACTTCCTTTTCCCTCCAAAAAATATAATAAAATATTCCATAAAAGTTGGATCTAGATTTGGTTAATAATATTTTAATTATGCACCAATCTCTAGACTAACTCAATATTTTTTTTATAAATAGAAGGGTTTTCCCATTCATTTGTCACCTTTTGTTGCCTAAATATCACTCTGGATCTCAACACTTGGTCTGGCTATTGATCCATAATCATAGACATACTTTTCCATTTTTGTCTGGGTTTTCTACACCATCAAGAGAGAGAAGTTCTAAATCTGAAGTGCTGAGGACTCACAAGAACCCATCCCATTGAGGAGAACAGGGAACACC
The DNA here is from genome assembly GCA_034641835.2 of Pinus albicaulis. NCBI lineage: Eukaryota > Viridiplantae > Streptophyta > Pinopsida > Pinales > Pinaceae > Pinus > Pinus albicaulis. Next base: position 152,559,228 of record CM076584.1, read on the forward strand.
CTCTTGTGTTTTCCTCCCAGGTGCCATTAATAAAATTATTCACTGGATATATTCTTGTCTTGTCTATTGGATCTATGGAGTAAATCTTATTTTTCTACTGTTTAATGTCTTCTAATGCATAGATCTAGATTTTTGCAGCATTTGTCTTGATCATCTAATTGTAGATCTGAAGATATTAGCGGTAATTTCTGTTGTTAGGGTTATAAGTTATGCATAGATAAAGTGGTTTTTTTTCTTACACTTCGAATAAAGATTCATACTAACAACTGGCAACTCCACATGGGTTTATCTTTACGACCGCTGTCATTTTTCTTATCCTTTCATATCCAGCTGCTTCAAACCCTAGGATTTCTCTTTAGCCCCTTGTTTTTCTTATTCTTGATGTTGTTTTTAATCCATAAAACCCTAAAACGATAAAAATTATAACTTCCACGTGTTTTCAGACCCATTGCGCAGGTGACAGACATCAGATGCAGCTGAGACGACAAATTTTTCTGAAATCTACCGCCAAGAGTGCCGGAAGTGTAGGTTGCACTTTTTTGCCCAAAACCTACGACCTGGACCTTCAAGGCGCACTTTACAGCCCAAAAAGTGCGACCTCTACTGAAAACAGGCCAAAAACTACGACCTGGAATTTCTGGAGGGATTTTTATGCAAGTTTTCTGGGTTTTGCTGAGCCTATGTTCAGGGTTGTCTAACCTCCATCTCCGCCCATTTTGGACCTGTTATTTTTATTTTTCACTCAACTAAGTGGGAACCTAGCCCCCCTAGGGATTCAGTACCCTCCACTTTTTGTGGAAGAGTGTTTTTTGTTGTAGGTTGTCTGAAATTTCAAAGTCATCAGACATTTTTTAGATCTGATACCTCATTTTCAGATCCAATTTAGATCGGCTTGTTATCCATCCAAATCTCCTCTTTTAAGCTTTTTTTGGGTTTTCCTATAGGGGGCACTCCGTTGCCTTCCTGGAGCAAGCCTTTTGCCGCCACTTTTTTACAGCAATTTTCCTCTGATTTGTTGTTGTTTTCTACACCACTTTCCAACAGATTTTGTCTTTTAGATCTCTGTCCCTCTTGACCCAAGATCTATTAGCCTATTGTAGTGTGTTTATTTTAGTTTTTTACTCACCTATAGACTAATTGTTGAGAGGCCCACCTGCTTGGGTTTAGATTATTGCATTATTAGCTGTTTATTTTCTGTTTTGCAGGCCTATATAATGTCATTTGCAGGGTTATTTACAGCTATACAACAACACTTTTTCTTTTTTTCTACAAATGTCTAGGTTTAAAAATTAAAATTTACACACTTTTACACACACATCCTAAGCGAAAAAGGGCTTGGTTAACACCGCCAAGAAAAGACTCTAAAACATTGAAATCATTTGATCCTGCACCTCTTTGCCCTTGTTTCGACATTGTAATCACTTGATCCTACACCTTCCTACCCTTATTGGTCTCTTTTTCCTGTGTGTTGTGTTTGTGATTTCACCATTGCGCCACCAAGGCATTTATACTAGAGACTTCTTGGCCTTCATCCTCAGTTTTCGGTTGGAAGACCTACTCCCCCACATAGAGTTTGAGTTATTCCTCTACCGAGTTCGCACACCAACTCTTATTCTGGTCCTTTGGGTTCTCCTTCTCGTCCTGCCTCTGGTTCTCCCCCTGACACCTTCACTATGTTTGGTGCAGGGCCTAATGCTGGTGGTAACCCCGGCCGTTCTGCCAGAAATACCACTAGGGGGACCGCCACGGACACTACCCCGGCAGCACCCTTGCTCCCTTTCATGGCAGGCCTCAGCCTCCCCGATTTTGACCAGTTGATAAATGACCCTATACAACATGATGCTAATTGGCCTAATATGCCAACAAAGCTCCCTTCAGACATCCCAAAGTTTGAAGGTCTTACTGGAGAAGATCCTTCAAATCATATTCTATCTTTCCACATGTGGTTTTTGTCCAATTCCATTACCGATGACTCTGTACATCTTCGGTTATTCCAATGAACACTTACTGGTGAAGCTTCTAAGTGGTATGTTGATTAGGCCCCTTCCTCTTATACAGCCTTTGCGACTCTTGCCCAAGAATTTTTGTCTTATTTCTAGCTCCCCCTTCATTACAACACTGGGACCGAGCTCTTGACCTCCATCCATCAATCATCTGCAACCCGCCTATCCGAACATGTTAAATAATGGCAGAGAAGAAGGAGCCTATATCGAGCCCCTCCCTTCGAGGACCATGTCTACATGGACTGGTTCCTTAGGACTCTCTTGCCGCCTATCGGGAAAGACGTCGCATTGCAATTTCCTCAAACCGAAGAAGCCGCTCTCCAAATTGCGTTAAAATATTACCTGATCTATGCTCAGTCGGGTTATGTTTATACCGTCCTACCTGATCTTCCCAGACCTAGTGGTGCCAACGCACCGGGGGCATCTCACACCACCAATGGTATCGTTGGAGTTCTCTTTAATCCATATGCTCAACCTTCCATGGGCTATGGTTTCTCTCAGGGTGGGGCCAGCACCTCCAGTACTTTTCCCCCTCCCTGTAGCATGTATCCAAGATACGACATGCCACCTCCTTTTGCCCAACCTCCTTATTATCCATATTCACAACCTGGTGCTCCAACTCCTCCAGCACTAGCACCTCCTCCTCCCTTGCCTTCTCAACCCCCGCAACAGTAACCACCACCCCCTTCGGGGCATGTGTACGCACAGCAGGGCACGACTAATCATCCTCCCTCAAAGAGGAAGAGGAAAGGAAATCAGAATCAAGTTGCCTTTGGTAATCATGGACCTAATCAAGGTAATGCTCCTAACACTACAAACCAACAACAAGGCACTTAGTCCAAGCAGGACAGGCCTCTTCGTATGAACAAGCCCTGTTCGTTTTGTGGTGTTTATGGTCATTATATGCACGATTTTCCCCTTCTGCCCCAGATGTGACAGCTATGGGAGTCTCAAGAAACTTTGAGAGGACAATAAGTCATTCCTTCCATTCCTCCCAGCCCTACACCCAGTCAACTGGCTGTGCTTACTGATCCTTTCCCTCAGCAGGGATTTGTGGCTACCCAACCACCTGAAGGACAAGTGGCCACTCAACCTCTTCCATCTGGTTCCCTCGATTACTAGATTTTCATGATGTCCTCTGATCAGCCTTTTGAACCTTCTTCTCCTGGCCCTTTACCTTCAGCTAGTACTCATGAGCACCTTTATCCTCCGAGAACGGTTCCTCCAGGCCTCAACCATCTTGGAGCCGTCCTGCCTGGTCATTACCCCTCTGGTCAGATACCGTTCCTAGCTCCCCCACCAGGAGTGTACACGGTACCTGTTATGGCCACTCTCTCTCTTCCTAAGCTGACTCTTGGGATTCCCGTCTGGTACCTCGATCCTCCAGCTGCCACCCTGCCTGGTCAGCCTAAACCTTATCTTGCTTTGACCCCAGTTCAACTGGTCCCTATGACTTCTCCCACTGCAACAATGCCTTATACACCTCAACAGGAACCGCCTCCCATTGCGACCACTTCGGGTAAGAAGGGCAAAGCTCGCAAGAAGGCATCTAAGGACAAGGACACCCTGACAAACCCTGCCCCTTCTCAACCTCCACAGAATACCACCTAGTGTGCTTTGTGTGATGTTGTCAGTCATGCCACCCATACTTGTCCGGAGTTGCCTCACCTCAAGTCCATGGTCAACGAGACGTTTCCAGAATTTGATATCCTAGAGGTATATGTCACTATACCCGATTCAGTCCCGAAACTCAAACCATTGCGCACAAATCACCCTTGTGCTTTGTGTGATTTCCATGGCCACTACACTCACTTTTTCCCTCACCTCGAAGAGTATCTTTCCTCTTTAGAAGCCTTACACCAATTCGAGGCTGAGCACAATGAGTCAACCACTCCCTTATCCTCACATATTGCTTCAACAACACTAGAAGACACATATGCTCCCATTCGCATTCCCCCTTATGATTTCAATATCATGGGCCCTTGGTCAGAAGTCCTCGATGAAACCTCCCTTGATGTTTCGCTTGACCTCCCCTCGGCACCCTCCCTAGTCTCAACATCGGCAGATCCTTTGTATGCTTCTTCCTCTGTCACCCCTAGTGACGATGCACATGAAAACCTCTCCTCTCATAAGGAGGAGTAAGGTCACTTCACCACGTTAGGTGGTATTTCTTCCATCAGTCACCCCATCTTCTTTTACAAAGATGACATTATGGAAGTAGCCACCACTCTTGACTTTAGCTATTCCCCCTTACATCGAATTCAGGGATTCGAACCACATACACTGTGTGGCCATTACATTGACACCCAATGTTCGGGTAAGGGGGGCACTCATATTGGAGAGACCAGGAGAAGAATTTCTTAAACACTTTCCTAGTGAATCTAGTCGTGAAGACTCTAGTCCCATTATTCTTCCACATTTAGAAGAACCTCTAGAGTCCCATATCACTTCAAGATCACTCTAGGAATGATACCCCTCATCATTCCTTCATTTTTTCATCAGCAACCTAGTCTCATAGACATTGTGGTTGACCAACCTATAGGTTTTCTGGGAGAACATAAGTTCATTATTTCAAATACTATCTTTGGGATATTAGCACCATGTGTGCCAGCCTATAAACTTAAACACCATTTAATTCATATATGCAGTGTCAAAAGAGATTGGTAATCATCTATTTCCTTTTCCAACCTGCGCAACCATACCAAAAATGAATGGTGCACCACATCATTAAACCATGTTTAGATTTCCCTTTTTCTAAATACATTTTGGCATGTCCACAACATGCTTGGGGGCACCTATGCCCCTCAACCATAAAAATCCTAGATCTCAACCAAAAACAGCACTGAAAACCCCTTTTTCTGACAGGTCGCACTGTTCAAGTCATTTCCTGGGACAGGTCACATTTTTCTGCCCAAAACCTGCTACCCAGGTCGCAGAATAGACCCCAAAAAGTGTGACCTAGCCTGTTCACGAGCTCTGGGTACCTAAACTGAACTTTCAATCCACTGAAACAAAAGAGTAGGATTAGGCCTCTTACCTACAACTGATAGATCTCAAATTCCAATGGTCGATTTATTCGCTACAATTGTCGCAAGATTTAAGGCCTCCTCCCCTCATGACATTCACCATAGCTCCACCGGAAAATAAGTGAATCTGGAAGATGCCTTATCAAAAGAAAACCCCTGATTTTTCTTTCGCTTACTGTGACCAAAACGTAGCTCAATTTGACTAACCATATATACCATTGGAAAGATCTCACCAAGCCCTCAAATGGGTATCTATTAGCTTTCTTAATTTGATTCTTCACCAAGACACATTCTTTCCAAGAAGCGTCACTTCACCTTTCCTCAAAATCGAATTTCTTCACTTGCAACACTAGTACTGGGGGCACCATGGGGCCTCCATACTTGTCCACACTCGTGTCGACTTTCATCGTGATTTATCATCTTGTACTCCTTCTTTTATGGTCCCATTCAGACCCTTTACATGTGTGGCAGCACCATCGAGTCACCCTTGTTTAGAGCATCCGAGTTGAGTCATCATTGCTTTCATGGAGTTTATCCCAAGTCCTTTCACACCCCGCTATAGTCCTCCATCCTTCATCGCTTGGTCCCTCTCTCGTGTCTCTCATTATGGCCTTCAGTCCCACTGTCCCCTATCCCTCATGATATTGTGTCAGTCGCTGCCAGGTCATCCATGCTATTTATGCTCTAACAAGGGAAGTCATCCATTCGCTACTCATTTCCCCCCATTTTCATCATCATCATTGGTGTCAGTATGTTAGTCACTCTACTATTTTCTCTCATGCCTTAGTTGAGGATCCCTCATTGCCTCACCTATGGTAGACCTCCTTCTATCGACATCAACTCATTCATTCCAGAAGACAGGTCTAGAGGGTGTTGTACCTTGGTTCCAGCTTACACTTTTGTTCGGTGCCTCGGATCAGGCAAAGGGACTCCTTATTGCCCTTTGACTTGATTTCTTCTCAGCTCTAGCTCCTTTCAGCATAATCGAGATCTGTATAATTGATGGTTCAGTGATGCAGAAACTGACATCGATGATTCCAGGGTGTGTGTGAGATGTCTCAGCCCTCATGAGGGGGTGGCCCTACAGGTAGCCCCCCACACACTCAGATGACATATTCATTACAACCTTCGATGCAACTCCATACATTTGATGATGTCGGCCTCAGCCGCTTGCAGCGCCTTTTTTTTTGCATGTATCAGTCAGATTTTTAGATCCCTTTCCTATTTTCAGGGGCATCTGGGTTGTATTTATATCTCATGTACTCAGATATTATTTTACAAGTCCTGGCTGTTATCCCAGGCACAATATGTATGTGGGATTCATTACCGTGTTATCTATCTGGCTCATGTTTAGGCCAACATATGCTTTATTATTGTATTTTGTGGTTTTCCGGGTGCCTTATTGTTTGTACTATTGCCTCGGCGGGCATAGGTATGCCTCCCCCGCTGCCTACAAGTACTCACTCATCAAAAAGACTTGTCGCACCTGCAAGTTACCTCCTCAGGGTCTAGTTCTTTCAGCACTTTGGTTTACCTTATACTTCTCTCTCTTTGACTTCCCCTTCGATGTCTAGTGATTGAGTTCTTACAACGTACTTCGGTCATACGATTAGCTCCTAACACTTGCACGCTCGAGGGAAATCTGTTACACCATTTTTTGGTCATCTAACCTATTATCATTAGATGGACCCAAGTACATCATGTAAGACCAATTTTACTCCAAGTAAAATTGCTTTCACTATGAACATAACTTAGTAAATCACCTTTATTAAGTTTTTTATGGTCTAAACAGGAAACCCCATAAGGAAATATTAATTAAATATATATTTGTTTGATTTTCCTCAAGAAATAATTAGTTAAACAATAGTTTAATTAATATTTCTGGTTATATATAACCCAAAACAAAGAAATTAATTAGATAAATCATTATTTATCTTATTATTTTCTAAAGAATAATTGTTTAAATCTTATTTAAATAATATTCTTTGTTAAAAATGACTAATTCACCCTTAAAATATTAAATAAACCATTATTTATTTGATTATTATGCAACCATATCCTTAAAATGATAAATAAATCATTTATTTATGTATTATTACTTAATCACATCCTTAAAATGATAAATAAATCATTTATTTATTTATTATTTACAAATAAGGGGATCTTAATTAAGTCAAATTCATTTTCCCTCCAACAAATATAATAAAATATTCCATAAAAGTTGGATCTAGATTCGGTTAATAATATTTTAATTATGCACCAATCTCTAGACTAACTCAATATTTTGTTATAAATAGAAGGGTTTTCTCATTCATTTGTCACCTTTTGTTGCCTAAAGATCACTCTGGATCTCAACACTTGGTCTGGCTATTGATCCATAATCATAGCCATAGTTTTCCATTTTTGTCTAGGTTTTCTACACCATCAAGAGAGAGAAGTTCTAAATATGTAGTGCTGAGGACTCACAAGAACCCATCCCATTGAGGAGAACAGAGAACACCCTTTTGTGTTTTCCTCCCAGGTGCCATTAATAAAATTATTCATTGGATATATTCTTGTCTTGTCTATTGGATCTATGGAGTAAATCTTATTTTTCTACTGTTTAATGTCTTCTAATGCATAGATCTAGATTTTTGGAACATTTGTCTTGATCATCTACTTGCAAATCTGAAGATATTAGCAGTCATTTCTGCTGTTAGGGCTATAAGTTATGCATAGCTAAAGTGGTATTTTTTCGTACACTTCGAATAAGGATTCATACTAACATAATTGTTGGCCTTTCTCATAATAGTCTCCAACCACTGTTATTCTTTTTGGCTTCCCTTGATATTCAACTTCTCTTTCTCTACTGCATTAACAACTTCCACTAGTTGTCTTTGTGAAATCCTATCTTCCTTGGAGATGAAATCTTCAGCTAGATTTCCTATGCAATGCATCTATGTCTCACTCTTCTTCATAAAAAAAAATTCTTTCTTTTTTCTTTCCTAATATATTAGAATCCCAACTTCTCCTTCAGATAACTTACTCTATTCTTCATTTTTACTTTCAGAAATCATGTTATCAAGCCCTTTCTCCTCCATTACAGTTTCAAATGGATGTTTTTTTCCATTATTAAAACAACCTGCATTCACACAATATTCATTAGTATTAAAAACATAGGACTTCATGCTTCCATTTGGTGTCTTGACCACCAAATATTCAGGCTGGTCTGAACTTGTCAAACATCTCACAAGATCTTCATTTGTCCTTCCTTCGCATCTTCACATTCTTCATCAAAGAAAATACCTTGCCCAGGTTTATAAAAGTAAAATTCTTTTACTTTCTTCCCTCTGCTTACAGCTATAGTATTATGATGAAAATAATTATCTTCCTTCAACTGCGTGTGAGACCTAATTGTCTCATCCTTCTTCTTTAAAATAGAATTCAGATTTGTCTCTCCTCTTCCTCTTCTTTGGCAATACCCAAAGATTGTCCATCATCATATATTACACCTGCAATCATACACAAATTGTTAATTTCAAAATCATAAGGCTCAGTAGCCTCAATTGATGGTTCAAACATCATTGCTCCATCTTCAAGTTCACAAGGAACTTATTCATCTCCAACAAGTTCCTTTTGTTGTAGCTCAACTCCTTTGAGCTTCTTTGACCTCAATTGAACATCCATTGTCTGGTCAAACTTCCTAAGCTCCTCTATTAACTGAGTATTCATTTGATGCTCTCTCTTCTCTTGTAGCCAATGAAATTTCACCTTCTTTTTCATTACATATCCATACCTTTGGTCTTCTTTACTCCTCTAGAACAACTCCATCAACAAACTAAGATGGATTCTTATTTCAGCCTTTTGTATTTCATACTATTAGTATGAATCTTGATCTGAGGTGTACGAAAAAATACCACTTTAGCTACGCATAACAAACAACCCTAACAGCAAAAATGACTGCTAATATCTTCAAATCTACAGTTTGATGATCAACACAAATGCTGCAAAAATCTAGATCTATGCATTAGAAGACATTAAACAGTATAAAAATAAGATTTACTCCATAGATCCAATAACCAAGACAAGAATATATCCAATGAAATTTTTATTAATGGAACCTGGGAGGAAAACACAAGAGGGTGTTCCCTATTCTCCTCAATGGGATGGGTTCTTGTAAGTCCTCAGCACTTCAGATTTAGAATTCCTCTCTCTTGATGGTGTAGAAAACCCAGAAAAAAGTGGAAAAATATGGCTATGATAATGGATCAATAGCCAGACCAAGAGTTGAGATCCAGAGTGATATTTAGGCAACAAAATGTGAAAAATGAATGGGAAAACCCTTCTATTTATAACAAAATATTGAGTTAGTCTAGATATTGGTGCATAATTAAAATATTATTAACCAAATCAAGATCCAACTTTTATGTAATATTTTATTATATTTGTTGGAGGTAAAAGGAATTTAACTTGAGTCAAATTCCCTTATTTGTAAATAATAAATAAATAAATGATTTACTTATCATTTTAAGTATGTGATTAAGAAATAATAAATAAAGAAATGATTTATTTGTCATTTTAAGGATGTGATTAAGAAATAATAAATAAATAAATGATTTATTTATCTTTTTAAGGATATGGTTGAGTAATAATCAAATAAATAATGATTTATTTAATTATTTAAGGGAGATTTAGTCATATTTAAAAAATAATATTATTTAAGTAATGTTTAAATAATTATTCTTAGAAAATAATAAGATAAATAGTGATTTATCTAATTAATTTCCTTGTTTTGGGTTAAATATAACCAGGAATATTAATTAAATTGTTGTTTAACTAATTATTCCTTGAGGAAAAATCAAATAAATATGGATTTATTTAATGTTTCCCCATGGGGTTTCCTGTTTAGACCATAAACAACTTAATAAAGGTGGTTTACTAAGTTATTTTTCATAGTGAATGCAATTTTACTTGGGGTAAAATTGGTCTTACTTGTTGTACTTGGGTCCACCTAATAACAATGGATTAGATGACCAAAAAATGGTGTAACAGATTGCCCCCCAGTGTGCGAGCGTTAGGAGCTAATCGTATGACCGAAGTACGTTGTAAGAACTCAATCACTAGACAACAATGGGGAAGTCAAAGAGACAGGATTGTAAGGTAGACCAAAGTGCTGAAAGAACTAGACCCTGAGGAGGTGACTTGCAGGTGTGACAATTATTTTGATAAGTGAGTACTTGCTATAGGCGGCGGGGGAGGCATACCTGTGCCCGCCGAGGCAATAGTGCAAACGATAAGGCGTCCGGAAAACCACGAGATGGCATAATGCTGGCATAAACATGAGCCAGATAAACAAAACGATAATGAATCCCACATATATATTGTGCCTGGGATAACAACCAAGACTTGTACAATAATATCTTAGTACATGAAATATAAATACAACCCAGATGCCCCTGAAAATAGGAAAGGGCTCTGAAAATATGATTGATACATGCAAAAAAAAAGGTGCTGCAAGCGGCTGAGGTCGACATCATCAAATATATGGAGCTACATCGAAGGCTGTAATGAAGAGGTCATCTGAGTGTGTGGGGGGCTACCTGTAGGGCCACCCCCTCATGACAGCTAAGACATCTTACACACACCCGGGAATCATTGATGTCAGCTGCTGCATCACTAGACCATCAAGTATACGGATCTCGATCATGCTGAAAAGGAGTTGGAGCTGAGAAACAATCAAGTCAAAGGGCCATGAGGAGTCCCTTTTCCTGATCCGAGGCACTGAACAGGAGTGGAAGCTGGAACCAAGGTACACCTCCCTCTAGACCTGTCTTCTGGAATGAATGAGTTGATGTCGATAGAAGGATGTCTATCATAGGTGAGGCAATAAGGGATCCTCAACTAAGGCACGAGAGAAAATAGTAGAGTGACTGACAGACTGACACCAATGATGATGATGAAATGAGGGGAAATGAGTAGCGAACATACGACTTCCCTTGTTAGAGCATAAACATCATGGATGACCTGGCAGTGACTGACACAATATCATGAGGGATAGGGGACAGTGGGACTGAAGGCCATAATGGGCAACACGAGAGAGGGACCAAGCAATGAAGGATGGAGGACTATAGCGGGGTAAAAAGGGACTCAGGATAGACTCCATGAGAGCAATGATGACTCAACTTGGATTCTCTAAACAAGGGTGACTCGATGGTGCTGCCACACAGGAAAAGGGTCCAATGGGGACCATAAAAGCATGAGTACAAAATGGTAACTCACGACGAAAGTCAACACGAGCATGAAAAAGTATGGAGGCAACATGGTGCCTCTGGTACGAGTGTTGCAAGTGAAGAAATTCGATTTTGTGGATGGGTGAAGTGGCGCTTCATGGGAAAATGTGTCCCAGTGAAGTATCAAATCACTAAAAACTAAAAAATACCCATTTGAGGGCTCGGTGAGAGCATTCCAATGGTGCAGACGGTTTGATAAACGGAGCTACAGTTGGATCGCAGCAGGCGAAAGAAAAAAAAAAAAAGAGGTTTCTCTTTTAATAAGGCATTTTCCCTCCAAATTCATTCATTTGCATGTGGAGCTGTGGTGAATGTAGAGAGGAGAGAATGCCCGAAATCTTGCGGCGATTGTAGCGGACAAACCGACCATTGGAATCGAGATCTGTCAATTGCAGGTAAGAGGCCTAACCCTACTCTTTCTTTTCAGTGGATTAAAAGTTCATATTAGGTCCCCAGGGCTCAGGAATAACCCCTCACTCCTCATGGCCAGGTCACACTTTTTGGGAAAAAAGTGTGACCTGGGTAGCGGGTTTTAGGCAGAAAAGTGCGACCTGTCCCAGGTTTGGGCCTGAAAAGAGCGACCTGTCAGGGAGGGGTGTTTCTCTGCTATTTTTTGGCTGAGCACTAGGATTTTGTGATGAGAAACAGTATTTCCTATATGTTTACTGACAAATATGATTTTTTTGTGCAAATATGGAAGAATTACGGATTAACTGGAGAGAGAGAGACCTAGGCACATTACAGTCGGAGATCTAGGGGGATCAGGGTGTTTGCAGTGCTTTTGCTAGGTTTGGGGTTCTAAAGTTTGTGGAGAACCCTTTGATGAGAGTTGGGGAGCCCTTATTGGCCCAGATTGTCAGCTATTGGGACCGAGACCATGAGGTATTTATAGTGCAGGGGCACTAGATCGAGTTGACGGTCCAGGATATATATTTCCTGACTAATCTCCCACCACTTGGGATGGTAGGGAATACTTGGCCAGTATTACCGTGTGGACGGAATATCATAGATTTTGTAGAGCGCCATTGTTGGCCAGTTCTCCAAATCAAGGGGACTCGGATACCCATCAGGGATTTGGAGAGGTTAGAGACCCGTGCTGTGGCCGCAACGGTGCTGCGGATCCTAGGAAACCAGGCACTTCATCACATCACGGGGGGGAAAATGATGCATGTGGAGAGTGTTTTGAGTGGGACCTACTATGGGTGGGCCCAGATGATGTTGTCGTCATTGAAACGACAGCTGTCGCTATGTAAGTGGAACGTGAACCATGACTATGCATATGGTACAGTTTTGTGCTCTTTCTTCTTTGAGAAGATCCCGACACTTTGACCTCGCATACAGCTCCCAGATGGGGGCCAGAGAGAGCCTAGGATGCACCAGTGGGGGCGACTACTGTGTAGAGGAGGAGGTGGAGTAGTTGGATGGGTGTTCCGTCCTGATTTCTTTGTTCATTGGGATAAAATGTCGCTGTATATAAATGACTATCCCTATAGTGGGATGAGTTATTGTGGGGACCCGAATTTGCCACTGCCGCCTGCTCGTGTATGGGGACCCGATGGTAAGTGAAAAATTGCTAATATCTTATGTGTATGTAAATTTTCTAGAATACTATATGTGGTACTAATTCTTTTACTTTTGGTATGCGGATACAGCACCGGTAAAACCGGTCGGGTACATGGGACGACCTGCAGTATCGGGGGCCGCAAGATCTAGTGGAGCAAGGGCATAGCACAATGATGATGCAGCAGCCCTTCTGGAGGATATCCGTCATAGATGTGAGAGGCTTCTGACCAGTGTTTTGGAACACGGCTGGCAAGACTTAGATGATCGGTACATAGAGCCATGTATTGGTTTACTCTCGGAATGGCAAGGGGTCATGTGGCGCATGGCGATGGCCGGACAGGGCATGCGTGATCTACGAGCTGCAGGGGTAGATCCATTGGCTTGGGACCCTCCAGATAGTGATTAGTGTGTAGGGGCAGGTGGTGCCCCCAGTTTTGAGTTTTTGTAACATGCTATGGGCATGTCATATGTATCCGAGTTGATGAACTCTAAAACATTTTATACGACACATACTATGGATATGCATCGTTTTGATATTTTTATGTTATTGTCTTGTGTTAAATGTGCGTTTTAAATGCCAATCCAGAATGTGATTTGCAATGCTATCTACATAGTGATTTTGTGCTCTAGGTACATGACTGAAAGTAATGATTTCAAATTCACGCATCAAAAGCGTCACTCGTAAATATCTTCTGAAACGGATAAGATTATGCACACGATATGCACCATTCAATTGCATGACAAGAAGCAGGGAATCTAAAAGAACATGAAGGTGGAGGATGCGATGTGAAAGGGCATCGGCTAATAAACCTCGTACAACATCATATTCGGCATGATTATTGGTAGCAGTACCAATGCATACACCGTTTGAAAGAACAAGCACATGCAAAGGGGTAAAAATGGCCCAACCTGCCGAGGCTAAATTCTAGGAGTAGCGACTTGCACCATCGGAAAAATCGATATACGGTGTTGAAGGGGGGTCCCTCTGAAAGGTGCCATAAGACAATAAATGGGAGGATAAAGAACAATGCTGGCAACCTGAGCGCACAGTAGAGATCGAATGCACTCCACGGAAGGGAGTGATCTGGGTAGGATGTCTACTTCCCACATGCCGCCGGTGAGGGGAAGTGTGGGAGCTACTGGAGGCATAGCTTGAGTTCAGGCTGCATAAGTCACCAAGGGTATGGATGATGGCATCCCGTTTATGTGTGGGAAAGATGAAGTCAGGGGTGGACGTGGCTTCCGTGATGTCGTCATCAAAACAGGAGGTGGAAGGACAGGAGGAAGGGAGACCACATGACGCAGCAAGGCTACCTGACTCATCATCATGAGAAGAAAGACTCACATGTGCATCGTCGCGGGGGATGACGTAAGAAAAAACAGATAAAGGATCCACTGATGTTGAGCCTGGGGTGTTTTCTGAAAGGGGGTCAAGCGAAACAACAGGAGAAGATTCAGAGGGAGCTTCTGTCGAGGGTCTAAAGGATGATGAAAGGTAGAGGATGGTGGCCGCATGCTCCGTCATTTCAACATCAGGGGGGGAATGTCAATAGGAGTGGATAAATCCTCAGTCTGGCCTACAGCATATTGTGCAAGCACGGTAGAAGCGGATTGATTCTGTTCAATCTTGTACTCCCGAACTACCTCCAAAGAGGCACGGTAGTGTGTAAGGCGGGGAAAATGATGGGAGTAATGGCCACGGAGACCACACAAAGCACAAGGGTGTTTGGTGTGAATAGTCTTGGTGTTCTTGGTTGCGGTCGATGAAGAAGCAGAGGTTTCAGGGACCGTAGAATTAGGGAACATGACATTAACCATGGGCTTGATGCGGGGCAACTCGGGACAAGTATGGGTGGCATGACCGATGAAATCACACAAAGCACAGGGATTTGGAGGCGGAGAAGGTGCAGGGTCAGTTGGTGTATCTTTTTCCTTTGAGGCCTTTTTGCGATCTCTGCCCTTCTTACCTGAAGCGGTCGCAACAAGAGGTGGATCCTGTTGAGGTGGCTGAGGCACTGTGACAACGGGAGAAGTCAGGGGGACCAATTGAACCGGGGTCAAAGCAAGATAAGGTTTAGGTTGACCAGGCAGGGTGGCGGTTGGAGGATCAAGGTACCAAACTGGAAGCCCAATGGTCAAGTTAGGAAGAGAGAGGGTGGCCATGACAAGTGCCATATAGATGCCTGGTGGAGGGACTAGGAACGGTATTTGACCGGAGGGGTAATGGCTAGGTGGGATGGGTCCTAAATGGTTAAGGCCTGGAGGAACCAACCCAGGAGGATAAAGAGGCTCATCAGTACCAGCTAAAGGGCTAAGAGGAGGAGGTCTAGAAGGCTACATCAAAGGGCTATGAGATGACTGCGGAGGGTGAGGGGGCTGATGACTAGCTGAGGTGGGCCTCTTGAGAGAAGTCCAAGGCGATTGCATCATGCAAAACATTCGATGAGATGGGATCAAATATGGGAGGAGGAAGACCAAGGAAAGTACCAAGCAAGGAGGATTCCTTGTAGATGTCGAGTGAGACATTGGTCAAAGGGTCGACAGTTTTCTTATTGGCCACCAAAGAAATAGTGGACTCAAGGGAGGTCTGAGACTTTGGTTCGTAATACGTCAACTAGTCAATGGTGGCTATCTTTCCATTATGGGGGAACGACATCTTGCGGTGGACCGCGGAAGGGACAGCAGACATTTCATAAGTGCAGCTACGACCCAATAGAATGTTGTAATCTAAGGGGGCGTCTATGACTTCTACGTCAATGCAAACCATCTTGCCCACAAGAGTGATAGGAAAATTGCGGAATAAACCAATGGGCTTGGAGGCATGGCCATCCCATGCTCGGAGAGTGATCATGGAAGGAGCCAACTCAGGAGATTTGATTTGTTTCCAAATCGAAGTGAACATCACGCAGGTGGATGCCCCCTCATCAATAATGCACCGAGAAATGTTGGCGTTCCAGATCTTGACTGGGATTTGGAAAGTGACAGAAGCAGGGAGAGGAGTATGTTCCAACCGGTCAACATCAAAGACAATCAATCAATCCTCGGAAGGATCCACAGTGCCCACGGCAGATAGAAGTGATTTTCGTTGTGAAGGGCACAACTGGAGGAGTTCTAGCATTGAAATGGCAGCAGGGGATTGTGCCAATTCATCGACTATGCTATACAAATGGGAGGCTTTGCCAGAAGCAGCATTTTGACCGAGTGGTCCCTTAGGGATCTTGGTATGAACCTCCGCCCTAGGCTGAGGGATCTGTAAGGGACCCTTGGGTGTCGAAAGAGGCTCTGTAGAGACTGAAGAAGGTGGCTCAGAGACAAACGTAGCAGTAGGCTTTTTGTACTAACGGGACTGATTCTGGAGATTGATGTCTACGGTTGAAGGTTGATCGGATTTCATCATGAGAATCTGGTCATCAGGGGTACCAGACGGAAGAGGTTGGGTAATAGTGTGGTAAATAGGAGGTTGGGCAAAGAGAGGAGGCATGTTGTACCCTGAATACGTGCTACTAGGAGGGGAAGATATGCAAGAGGTGCTTCCCCCCCCCCCCCTGAGGAAAATCAGAGCCCATGGGAGGTTGAGCAATGAGAACACACACACGACACAAAGGAAAAAGAGATCGATAAGGGTAGGGAGGTGCAAGATCAACTTATTAAAATGTCGAAACAAGGGCAAAGAGGTGCAGGATCAATTGATTTCAATGTTTTAGAGTCTTTGCTTGGCGGTGTTAACCAAGCCATTTTTCTCTTAGGGTGTGTGTGTAAAAAGTGTGTAGATTTTAATTTTTAAACCTAGAAATTTGTAGAGAAAAAGAAAAAAGTGTGCTATATAGCTATAAATAACCTGCAAATGACAGTATATAAGCCTGCAAATCAGAAAATAAACAGTTAATAATGCAATAATCTAAATCGAAGAAGGTGGGCCTCTCAACAACTAGACTATAGGTGAGTGAAAAAACTAATCAAAACACACTAAACAGCTAATAGATCTAAGTTCAGAAGGGACAGGGATCTAAAGGAAAAAAATTTCTGGAAAGTGGTGCAGAAACAGCAACAAATCAGAGGAAGAATTGCTGTAAAAAGAGGTGGTGAAAGGCTATCTCCAGGAGGGAAGCGGAGTGCACCCTAAAGGAAAACCAAAACAAAGCTAAATGAGGAGATTTGGATGGTTAAAATTGGATCTAAAGGTGAGGTGTCAGATCTGAAAAATGGCTGAAGACTCTGAAATTTCAGACAACCTGCAACAGCAAAAACTCTTCCACAAAAAGTGGAGGGTACTGAAGCCCTAGGGGGCTAGGTTCCCACTTATTTGAGTGAAACAGAACAAGTACAGGTCCAAAATGGGAGAAGACGGAGGTGAGACAACCCTGAACAGAGGCTCAGACAAACCTAAAAAACTTTCAGAAAAATCCTTGAAAAAAGTCCAAGTCGCAGTTTATGACCTATTTTCAGCAGAGGTCGCACTTTTTGGGCAATAAAGTGTGCCATGGAGGTCCAGGTCGTAGGTTTTGGGCTGAAAATTGCGACCTGCACTTCTGG
Organism: Pinus albicaulis; assembly: GCA_034641835.2. Classification (NCBI taxonomy): domain Eukaryota; kingdom Viridiplantae; phylum Streptophyta; class Pinopsida; order Pinales; family Pinaceae; genus Pinus; species Pinus albicaulis. The sequence goes on from CM076584.1 coordinate 152,576,622, forward strand.
CACTCTCGACAGTAGATTTCAGAAAAAAAATTCGTCTCAACTGCGGCTGATGTCTGTTACCTGCACAATAGGTCCGAAAACACACGAAAGTCAGAATTTTTATCGTTTTAGGGTTTTATGGGTTAAAAACAACATCAATAAAAGCAAAAACAAGGGGCTGAAGAGAAATCATAGGGTTTGAAGCAACTGGATATGCAAGGATCAGAAAAATGATAGCGGTCGTAATTGTAAACATGTGTGGAGTCGCTAGTTGTTAGTATGAATCTTGATCCGAGGTGTACGAAAAAATACCACTTTAGCTGCACATAACAAACATCCCTAACAGCATAAATGAATCCTAATATCTTCTGATCTGCAGTTAGATTATCAAGACGAATGCTGCAAAAATATAGATCTATGCATTAGAAGACATTAAACAGTAGAAAAATAAGATTTACTCCATAGATCCAATAGACAAGACAAGAATATATCCAACGAAATTTTTATTAATGGCACCTGGGAGGAAAACACAAGAGGGTGTTCCATGTTCGCCTCAATGGGATGGGTTCTTGTAAGTCCTTAGCACTTCAGATTTAGAATTCCTCTCTCTTGATGGTGTAGAAAACCCAGACAAAAATGGAAAAATATGGCTATGATAATGGATCAGTAGTCAGACCAAGAGTTGAGATCCAAAGTGATCTTTAGGCAACAAAAAGTGACAAATGAATGGGAAAACCCTTCTATTTATAACAAAATATTGAGTTAGTCTAGATATTGGTGCATAGTTAAAATATTATTAAACAAATCAAGATCCAACTTTTATGGAATATTTTATTATATTTGTTGGAGGGAAAGGGAATTTAACTTGAGTCAAATCCCCTTATTTGTAAATAATAAATAAATAAATGATTTATTCATCATTTTAAGGATGTGATTAGGAAATAATAAATAAATAAATGATTTATTTATCATTTTAAGGACGTGATTAAGAAATAATAAATAAATAACTGATTTATTTATCTTTTTAAGGATATGGTTGAGTAATAATCAAATAAATAATGATTTATTTAATTATTTAAGGGAGACTTAGTCATATTTAACAAAGAATATTATTTAAGTAATGTTTAAATAATTAGTCTTAGAAAATAATAAGATAAATAGTGATTTATCTAATTAATTTCCTTGTTTTGGGTTAAATATAACCAGGAATATTAATTAAATTGTTGTTTAACTAATTATTCCTTGAGGAAAAATCAAATAAATATGGATTTATTTAATGTTTCCCCATGGGGTTTCCTATTTAGACCATAAAGAACTTAATAAATGTGGTTTACTAAGTTATTTTTCATAGTGAATGCGATTTTACTTGGGGTAAAATTGGCCTTACTTGTTGTACTTGGGTCCATCTAATAACAATGGATTAGAGGACCAAAAAATGGTGTAACACATACTCTTCATCACTCATCTTCCTTCCCATGCCATTTACTTTGGCATCTTTATTCTCTCTTCCTTTTTTGTGGATTCTTTCTGAACCTCTTCTATGACTATCAGTAGTCACCTTCTTCCCCATATCTATGGATTTCCTCACACTTACTATGAGTTGTACTAAGCCTCTACAATAGTAGTTTTCTTTCACCCTACTACAACTACCTCACCAAGCTTATCTTCACTACTTGGTATTTTGGCAATATTGGTTCTTCATCTGGAACCTTCTGAGCTTTCTTCTCTTATATTCCAATGCTCAATTGGCATAATTAGGTTCCACCACACCGTTCTTTCTCAAGAAGTTTTTATTGGCTTCTTTCATTATTGCTTCAAAGCTTTGATCTACTTGCTGATATACTCTTCATATGCTGTTACCTTCACTTCAAACAATGTTATAAACAAAGACCATTAGCATATCAGATCTTAACAAACTTGCTTCTCGCTATCAATATTTCAAAAACTTGTTGTTGCCAAAATTTCATGGCCACTCTAAATGCTTCTATTAAAATTCCATCTCTTTTGATCTAACCTATTTCCTCACTCCAAAAGAGCATTCCCCGCTCTCATACCAAATGATACAGATATAATGCTGGTAGGCTATTATTGCTACCAAAATTCAATCACTTCCAAATTTCAGCTCAACTGTGGTTACAAAAATTCTAGGTTCCTACAACTAGGAACTAAAAAATATTTTATGGGTATTGGATAATCATATCCTACTTTCATTGGTCACAGGGTTAATCATAAATTATTTCACAAGAATATTCAATCAAATTTCCTGTTTCATATGCTATCCTATGACAACCTCCATTCTCTTACTGTAAACCCATTCCCAATCATAACCATACAAATCAAAATCTAGACTTGACACTTCATAACCACAAATTTGAATTGTAAGATCATGTAGGCTCCAAACCAAAAATCCATACCTCGATCATGGAACCACTTCTCCTTCCTCACCAATTACTTGCCTTCTATAACTTACTGTTGCTGGAACAAAGAAAATTTGTTGGAACTTCCAGAAGCTACCAGATATCTTCCCCAACACTTTCAATCTCATTTCCAATATTTCACAACTCCATCATCTAGCGATTTTGTATCAATTTCCTCTCTAAATTTTTGGGTGATATTACAAATAGATAGGCGTTAAAATAAATTACTAAATATTCCAACTAATATTTTGGAACTAATTTCAACTACTGGACACCCAAATCAATAGATAATTACTCTGTATATTTCACATATTTGACTTTTTGTAATTGGAAATGACTCTGGACTATACCTTTCAAGGGTCCAAAGCACTATATATATATATATATATATATATATATATATATATATATATATATATATATATATATATATATATATATATATATATCAGTATACCATGCACTTAATACCAAACCTCTCCTTAAACCAGGATACTTACCTCCAATGTTTTGAATAGTCAAAACATATGGCTAGACAATGATTTACATATGATGTTGGTTATACTATGTTCTAAGGAATTTAATCATTGGTTGGGAACTATCTACAATATCTGGGTGCCATCTCTCAGACTGTCAATTCAATTGTTATTCTTCCAGTTGACTCAACAAACCAATTCCAATGTGTGAAGGGTTGAAACCAAGATGATTTACTAACAACAAAAACCTTTCCCTCAGAGATCTGTGTTGTAAACTATATCCACAATTTGGGGAGCAGGTTCACGCCTTAGTCCCTTTGGAATTCAATGCCAACCCTCCAATTTAGCTATAGTTTCTTCATGAATTTTCTCCCTGCACCAAAATTCGTCATACTCGGCATCATCGTTATCACTCTACTTCTTCACTTCGCTGACAGAGAAACCTTTTTGTTACTCAGCCCCTACCTATAAAAATCTCGATGTTTATAACAATGAATTCTCAGAAGAATTCCCAAGTGGGTTCTTCCAAAAGCTCTATTCTCAAAGGTAATTTCAAACTCTTCATAGCTTCATTTAATGAATTTAGGTGACTCTTCACAAATTCAACTTAAATTCAAATTTAATTTTGTCCCTACAGAATCTCATTCTGGCTATCATTAATTTAAACACACAGAGACAATCACATAATGAACTTTCTTTCATTGATAAATATGTACACACATTTGCTCAGAACTTTCGTTCCTATCTATATATGACCATATTTGTATTAATTGGTCCATTTCCTGCCTATCTCTCTCTCTCTCTCTCTGCCCGTAGGCTTACACCCCTATCTCTCTCTCTCTCTCTCTCTCTCTCTCTCTGCCCGTAGGCTTACACCCCTATCTCTCTCTCTCTCTCTCTGCATGTAGGCTTACACCCCAATATCTCTCTCTCTCTCTGTAGGCTTACACCCCAATATCTCTCTACTTCCTCTAATGCCTTTGAGGTGTACATATATATACAAAAGGATTTTGCAACCAATTTAGGTTCAAATCCACAATCTACTCAACCATATTCTAAAAATCCTCTAAATCCATTTTTAACTCAACTAAATCCTATTCTAGGATCTCCTAATCCCTAAGATTTTTATGAGATATTTGCAAGCCTAATATCTCTCGTATTCTCAATTATTTGAAAATATTTACATTAGAAACCTCACATACATATTTCGCACTCACATCATATAAAAATATACAAAATTCCAATAAATAAATTAAATTCTATGATAAAAATTAGACCCTCTAAGTCAACAAAAAATACAATGATTTTTCGAGCTGGATGCTCATGCATCAATTATAAGACAAATCTACTACTCTTAAAAAAATTTCCACGCAGGCTATTTCCAGTTTCTCTCTTCTTTCTACTATTAATCGTGCACACAATCCTCGTAATATAACCACTGAAGTAATAGACCATTCTTATCCATAGGAATTATTTAACGAGGTTTGTCTAAGGGGGGGCACCATTTTTTTATACCTTCAAGAAAATCATTTTTACAAACTTCAAATTGGGTTGGGAAGAGACAAAAATAATTATTCTAAGTTAATTTGACACAAGATTCTTCTTTCACTTTCTATTGAGAAGGGATGTCATGAGTTGGATATTTTTTGTGACTTGATGATTGTTTTTTTTTTTTTTTTTTTTGTAAATTCCATAGTACCTTTCCATTTTCTATTATATAAAGCAAGTTTTTATACATATTCATCAGTTTTTGGTAGCCTCAACCTGCCTGAAGGAAACTAGGTCTGTTGGCCACCTCAGAGAGTTATAAGCTAACCAAAATTGGTATTGTTTCTTCCTTTTACTCACTGCTAAGATTACTCTACTATGTCCATAAAATTTGCATTTAAAGCAAAAACTATACATACTATTTTCAAAAATCATTCAAAATTATCGAAGCATTATAGAAATTATCCATATGATGAATCTATAGGTGCTATATCTTTAGCAGTAGACCCTGGCATCTCTGCTTGCTGAATAGTTTGAAGTTGTTGCTCAATCCTTCCAATTCTTGCATTTTGTTGGAGTTGAGTCTTGGACATTTCATGCATATCCTGTTTAATTTGTTGAAGTTCAAAGAGCACATAGGAATTAAGTTTCCTTTCTTGCATGCTCGTCATTTCTCTTGCTAACACACATTTTATCTTCCAGTATGTCTTAATTGTTTGTTGAAATAGAGACACTCTACCCGTTGTACTCCATGGATCATAAATAAAATCTATCATGCCCTGTTGTTCTTGAATGTCTATATCTTCTTCATCACTTTGTTTCTTCCATCCATGAATTGTTTTGCGAATTTTCTCAGGGGTATTTGCTTCATAAATATTTGCTAAGTTTCCAGAATATTTTTATTGCTTTTCTGACCTATTTTACTAGTTTTCTGGGCTAATTTTAGTTTGATGTATCTATTAGCAGATTTTCGACTAACATTTCTTCCTTTTGTCATCTTACCCCACTAAGTCTTCGCCAACATTGATGATGCTGAGCTTCAGAACCTCTAATTGTCAAAACCACTGTCTGTGTCCAAAAACTCTTTGCTATTTGAAGAATGATGTTTTCAACTTCAATTATCTCTTTGCAACCCAAAAGCCAGCGCGTTTTTCGAGTTCCAAACCTCAACATGCAGTGAATGCAAGGGCGGAAACATGGTTCATTCATTATGTGATCATGGGGGAGGTCTTCATAATGCTCTATTTAATGGCCCTCTGGCAGCCTTACCAACCTTACCGCGTGTCAGGGCACGTGGTATGGCCACCCAGCCTCTTCTCGACTTGACACCCCGAATGGGGATCTCCTGTTAGATCTCTGTCAATGATAATTTGCAGAGAGTGTAATTCTGTATCCCAAATTATGGCTCTTGGTGTAACATCCAAGTGTCTTTCTGTATTGTTACAACCCCAGTTAGCTAAATAATCTGCCGCCTCATTACCTATTCGGCGAACATGTAAAGGTATCAGATATTGGATTTGTTTAATTAGCGATCCAATTTCATGAATTAAGTTTGCAGTTCGCCAAATTTTTCTTATCTTTTCCCATGTTGATCCTTGCTGAAATTTACTTAAAACCCTTATAACCATAGCAGAATCTCCTTCGATTATAAGTCGTTGGTAATTTTCTCTTTTTTCTATGATTAATCCTTGTTTAACTGCTGTCAACTCCGCTTCATTATTAGTTGCATGACCCAAATCCATAGCATATACTCGATAGGCTTCACCTCGGGAGTTTCTAAAAATCCCTCATATACCTGATTGCCCTGGATTTCCTTTTGATGTGCCATCAAAATTAAGTTTAATGAGTCCATTTTGTGGTACCTTCCATCTACCTTGCAGATTTTATCGAGGAGGTCTATATTTCCATAGAGTATTTGACGACATTTGAGGTTTTAAATTTAAATTGATCTTTATTTGAGTTTCAATTCCTTCCACCTTCCAGTCTTCCTCCATCCATTTTTCTATAAGAATTGTTTCTCAGATATTCTCTATAAGTGTCTCCCATATTTGGGCACTGTTTTTTTCTTCTCCTCTAAATATGCACTGGTTCCTTTCTTTCCAAATACCCCAGAATAAGAATCCAATAGATAATCTCCATGCTCTATTCAAGACTCCACATTTAAAACCTCCTTTTCTCTAGCTGATAATGGTTGTATTTATATCTGTATGATCTATATCCATTTGTTTGAATGTGCTTTCCATTTTCCTCCATATGAGATCTATAATTTCACATGTGTTGAAAATATGTTCTATTGATTCATTTGTTTTCCTACACATGTTATGACGCATACCACATGCCCTGACACGCGGTAAGGTTGGTGACGCATACCATGTTCCCTGACACGCGGTAAGGTTGGTGACGCATACCACGTGTAAGTGCCACCCAGCTTCATAAGAAGTCATGTTATGACGCAATGTTGTATTCATTGAAAATTTGTGTTTTTGAAAAAACAAAATGTGTTACAACAATCTAGACAGAGTCTACTTTGTTTTCGTCATATCTACAAAGCCAATGGATGCATATCATAATTACTAGAATTTTTTGAACTGGTCCAATACTAAAAACTGCATATTTTGGATATGTTTCGCGTCGCAAGAAATTTCTTAACATATAAGTTATAAACTAAAAATCTAAAAGCTACCCATTAGAGACGACAGACCAATGTAATGCCCCATAATTTTTTCAATTTTTTTTACAATGTATTTTGGGAGATACAAAATTTTGATTTCACTGAATCACAATGACTCTCAGAAATTGTTTGCACCCATTTTATTAGAAAAATAATTAAAATTAATAAACGTTTATGAAATTCCATAAAAGTTATATTTCCTAAAAGTAGATTCAATTCTAAAAATTCTTGTCTTGGTTCCGACAGTTAATTAGCAACCTTTCATGGAGTTTAATCAGTGCAAAGTTGCAGAACCGTATTCAGAACCTGGTTTTTGCGTAATTGGTGACGCGTTAGTTCGGACGAACATTTAATCTAAGTTCGGCCGAACTATGTTTTCCGTCGTAGGCTTGTTAAATCTAACGTCTTAATAGTTCGGCCGAACTTTTAATAAAAATTTCGGCCGAACTATTGTATAACTTTCCGTCGGTCAGAAAGTTTTGCGGAGCCCCTACTAAAACACATTTCGCGGCAATATAAATTGCCGCGAAATGATTCATAATTTTCGCACATTTCACACATTTCATCTCATTTTATAAAGATCTTGGTTTGGGTTCAAAAAATTATCTTCAAAGTTTGGGTTTAAGAGCAGTTCTTGGAAGCAAATTCATTTTACAGAGAATTTTTTTGGAAGACAATTCTTGAAGGCGGCCTGATTTTGGCAAAAATTGTTTTGAACTTAAGAAAAATTCTTGGACGTACATTCAAAAGACATTTCTTGGAGGGATGTACATGTTTTGAGTTGAAGTAAATCTTTTGAGCTTCGTTTCATTTTTATAAGACATTTTTCTCTTGAATTTTTTAAAGTGTTTTGGATTGGAATATGTATTTTTTGCAAAAAAATTACACTGAATTTTTTTAAATTAAATCCTTTGTGATATTTTTTGTAATTGATTTATTGTATAATTTTTTGAAGGAAATTTTTTGAACTTCATACCCTATTATCATGGGAAATTGAAGAACTTGTGCGAGAAAATATGATCGAAAAAGAGACCCTGAGGAACATAGAGAAGAGACAAGACAATCTCGCAAAAGAAAGTTAGAAGCCCTCTCAAATATTGAAGAGGAAAATCAACCTCAAGCAGAAATTGAAGCAGGTACATAAATGTAAATATTATGATCTATTGATATATTTAAAATTTTCCTTATGTAAAATGTGAAGCTTAATTTTTATTTAATGAACTAATTTGAAAAATATTTTGTTTAATGTAAATAGACAGAAATATTTCTCAAAATATTGAAGAAGAAAATCAACCTCAAGCAGAAATTGAAGCAGGTATGTAAATGTAAATATTATAATCTATTGATACATTTAAAATTTTCCTAATGTAAAATGTAAAGCTTAATTTTTATTTCATGAACTAGTTTGAAAAATATTTTGTTTAATGTAAACAGACAAAGATATTCCTCAAAATATTGAAGAAGAAAATCAACCTCAAGCAGAAATTGAAGTAGGTATGTAAATGTAAATATTATGATCTATTGATATATTTAAAAATTTTCTAATGTAAAATGTGAAGCTTAATTTTTATTTGATGAACTAGTTTGAAAAATATTTTGTTTAATGTAAACAGACAGAGATATTCCTCAAAATATTGAAGAAGAAAATCAACCTCAAGCAGAAATTGAAGCAGGTATGTAAATGTAAATATTATGATCTATTTATATATTTAAAATTTTCTTAATGTAAAATGTGAAGCTTAATTTTTATTTGATGAACTAATTTGAAAAATATTTGAAATTTTAGATATATTTATTAATTTAGTTATTTATTGAATATGTACTATTTTTTGGAATATGTACAGATGAAATCACTATCAATAATGAGATGTTAGAAAATGTTGACACTCACACATATGGAGATAAAAACCCTGACCATGTTATACGATATCGTGTTAACTGCATTTTTGAAAAGTATTTCTTAAATGAGCGGGTGACAGTTCAGGCTCAAATGTTGAAATGTCTCCTATCATTAAAGAAATTAAAAGAAGCTACGACACTATTGGGTATTCGAAAATCAACCAAAGATAAAAAAAAATGAAGGAAGAAGTGATAAAAAATATGAGTAGTGCTATAAAGTCAATTAAGAAATCTAGAGAGAAAAATGTTTCAATTATATACGTATCTGAATGGCAATGATTTCTCAAGTACTAGAAAAATGGTTGAAGCCCAACATCCTGGCAGAAACCTTTAAGACCTAATGAAAAAATTTACCTAAACATCAAAAATTCGGTTGCAAATAGATGTAAATGATGAACTGCTTGTTGGAAACTGTTGTAGGCAACCATACAAAGATAGACTTGGAGAAAATGTTAAAAATAATATATGAATATTGGAAGAACAATTCGCGTGTTTCACCCACTGCAAGACATGTGATGCGAAGAAGAATAGCACGAAATCAATACGAAGAACATGAAAAACATCTCGTGGAAACCACTCAAATAGAGTTATTCAACAAGTTCAAAGAAGAGAATCGTCAAATTCAAGTTTCACTCAGTGCTTTTGTTCAACAAAAACCATGGTATGTAAAACCTATCACCGTACGCGACACTTGTTGTTGCCGTTATCATGTGGAATTTGAGTTATATTATGACACATTCCTTGATTTAGGTAGAACATTATGGAAGGATTCACCTCCTCCTTCCACTATCCGTGAATTCATATCTCAAATTCTATGTGAAAGAGAAAGCGATGAAATATTTTACAAAAAGAAATGTGTTGGTGGTAAAAAATGCGATGATTGTGGAAATTTGACTAAATTTCAAAACAAATATCGTATTGATATAAATGATCAATCATTGTCCAACATGAAAGTGAAATGGAAGATATATGAATATATCGATACATCGATTCAAGGTGCAAATAGTGTTAAAAGAATTGAATTACTAGAAGACGAAATTTTTCTGATAGACTTTTTGAGAAAGTTTGAGGCAGAAATTTACAAATATACCAAGCATTCCCATAGAGCTCGATGGCAAGACTTGCAATTCAAAAAATCTCGTGAAGTTTTTCCACCAGGGACCATTTTGTCAGTGATTGATTTTGCAAAAAACTACACATTTGTTCCACAAAAAGAAATTCAGAGTGAATACTATCATTCTGACCAAGTCTCCATGCTCGTCCATATTCTATATAGACATGCTGAACAAAATGTCGATCATATAGAAATCATGAGTGAAAATCAACATATCATTAAAGAATATCACTTTATATCAGTGACGATCATATACATGATACATGTTTTGTACAACATTGTTTTGGAAGAATTTATGATTCATTGAAAAATCGTGGAATAACATTCAATGAACATTGGATATGGTCAGACGAATGTGCAGGTCAATTCAAATCTGCACGATCATAGGATGGGATGTATTTCTTATTCATAAAAACTTGCATTCATTGTTGAATTTCTTGAAGCTAGCCACTGGGAAGAAGAACATGATGGTCTGAAGACATGCATAAATGCAGGTATGAAGAATATCAAATGAACCACTCTTACCGTAGGCTTCGTGAGCGGCGAAGAAGTTGTTGAATGGTCACATCATTGCCTCACCACCATGAGAAGAGCCACATCAAAGGAAAATTAATGAAGGTACATTCAATTTAATTTATATTGAAATCTAATTTTAAACATTATTTATTACAATGATTATCTTTGATCATATATAAATTGTATTTTAAACAACATATTTATATTCTTGTTTTAATTTTCCATATAGTTTTTTTTGGCATATTAGGGTCGAATATGTAGATAGATTTATTGTAAATGATGCTAAAACAATAAAAGGGACTTGAAAATTGCATTCAATTAAAACAAATAAGTACCGAAATATGTTTTCATTTGATAAAAGAAAATATTCTTTTTTTGTGAAGTTTACACATAGATACGCTTTACAAAATCTAATAACGTTTAATGAAAAAATGTATGTGAAAGATTAGAAATCGAAACACTCTTGAGCTAAATCCAAAGGAAAAATGCATTGCAATGTTTGAAGAAATTGATCAGAGGAAACTAAAGTATCATCAAGATGGTTATCGAATTCCGATCTGTTAGAGAAGGTAACATTTGAATTACTTTCTAATGATTTAAAGATCTAGAAATAAATTTAAATATGTATAATTTTGTTAAGTTTATTTTATTGTGCAGGAGATGTTTTTGTTGTAATTGCACCTATTGAAAACGATGAAAATGTGAAGTATTATTTGATGCCTTGCACTGAACGAAAAATAAAATTATTACAAAACTATAATGATCACGGATTTCAATATGACAGATGGTCTATTATACTGAAAGGTTATTTTTTCAAACAAACTCATCAAAGTGGAGACTTTGTTTACTTTGAAGATTATGAACCCGATTCCATAACTTGTCAATATAGTCACTTGGTGTGTGTAGCACGCATAAAGTTGATAGAAGTTCAATCAAAGAAAAAATAAAAAATTAAGAGATGGAATATGTCAAAATCCAATCATGAACGAATTATTGAAGATGGAATTCCATTAGAATATTTTGAGTGAATTGTCCAACAATTTATTCTCTTTGGATTAAATATGTTTTATAACTTCCAGTAATCAACTAAAAATTGAGTTGTTTATGTTATTTGTGCAAGTGTTTGCACATGTACAAATTGTTTTGGTACACGCACGTGCTCTAGTATCAATTGAAAGTAGCTTTTCTATACATGTGCATTGATAATAAAAATTTTATATGTATTGGGTATATATATATATATATATATATATATATCTGTGTGTGTGTGTTATAGAATGAAATTAATTGTTCTAGTTTTACTATGTGCATTGACGAAAAATTATTTACGTACTCAATATATATGTTCTAGAATGCAATTAAATGGAACTAGTTTTCCTATGTGCATTAATGAAAAAATAGCAGGATTTTCTGGTAAAAAGTATGGACACAATGTAAATAACTCATCTGTAGTATATTTTTGTACGAAAATTCCTTTCAGAAAATAGACTCGAAGCACTTCTCCAACTTTTGGTCGGATTTGACCCACATCTCTAATCCTGATTGAAAATCTCGTACAAAATCTACTTGTCTAATGGTTGGATATGTTCAATGTGAATTGATGAAAAATCTTACTTGTCTTGGATAGATATGTTCTAGAATGCACAATTAATTGTTCCAAGTAGTTTTTCTATGTGCATTGAAGAAAAACTAGTTGGATTTTTTGGTAAAAAGTTTCAACAATGTAAATAAATCGACAAGGCTACCTATTTGAGTGCATTAACGACATTGACCCAAATTCAACAAACATATATATGTACTGGAGACTTATATTTCCAATCAAAATTAAAGGGATAATTTGTACATATATCTACTTCTTTAAACTCCATTTTCAATTAGAGCTCAATTGATAGATGGTTAATTGCATTGAAAAGCTATGTTCTTCCTATTGGAAATTTTTTCATTCAAACAAAACTACATGGAGAGATAAAAAGCAATCTTAAAATTTCAAATTTAATTCAACCATCCAAAAGGGATTTGCGCAACATTACTTGACATGCCATGCCAATTATAGTGAACAACTATCCAATAGAAGCATTTAACATTATATACCACATGTGCCAAATGTAGATTGAAACCATCCAAAACTTTAAAATTTTGATAATATATCGTGCAACATTAAAACATTAAACATCACATGCGAAATGTAGATTGAAACCGTTCAAAACTTGAGTTTAAAAAAATTTAAATTATATATAGATCGTTACTTCACATGACATGCCAATTATAGTTCAACTAGATCCAATAGAAACATTTAACATTATATACCACATGTGCAAATGTAGATTGAAACCATCTAAAACTTTAAGTTGTAGATTGAAATCATCCAAAACTTTAAGTTTTAAAAACCTTTTGATTATATATTGTACAACATTAAAAAAACATTAAACATTTAAGTTCATTAAATATCCCATGCAAAATGTAGGTGAAACCATCCAAAACTTGAGTTTTAAAAACTACATGCCATGCCAATTATAGTTCAACTATCCAATAAAAACATTTAACATTATATCACATGCCAAATGTAGAGTGAAACCATCCAAAACTTAACTTGTAATTTAACAAAAAAATATAGATCACAACATTACTTCACATGCCAAATGTACTCCAAGCATCCAACACTTAAATTTTAAAAACAAAACAAATTATAACTCTTAAATTTTAAAAACAAAACAAATTGTAACACATTTCATTACATAACATGCCAAATGTAGTTTAGATGAAAACACTAATTTATAGATGACAACATTACTTCACATTCACATGCCAAAAGTACTAAAACCATCCAAAAATTAAATAAAACAAATTATATAATAACAATGTAATAAAATATGTCCAAAAATTGTAAATCTCACTTGAGTATCAAGCTGTATCAAGTTTAACAAATTTTAAAACCATCTAAATTTTGAAATCAAATCTACTGTAAATCATGTCCATCAAATGGAGGATCTAGCGTCTTCCCTACTAGGGTCTCGATCACGCACTATCACAGCCAGATAGGAAACCTACATACACAATGCACATGTACTTGAACATTAAAATTTGATGTTTTAAAAATGAATGAGAATATATATATCTAGACTTCATATAAAAAAACAAAAAAAATATAACAAAAAAAATCGTGCAATACCTCGTAAGGACACCCTCTCCATTTTGATGAACGGAGTTCTCCCATAGGAACATGCACAATGGTAAAACACAATATACATGCGAGTTATATATATATATATATATATATATATATATATATATATATATATATATATATATATATATATATATATATATATATATATATATATTAAAAAATTTCAAATGAAAATGCACGTGTACATATATAAACTTATTTTCAATAATATTAAAAAAAAGTTAAAGACAACTTGTTCAAATGTTGTGGATGTTCCTATCTCCATCGCTAGAGTCCATGGATTAAAGAAATATTCTATAGGAACCTAAATTCAAAAAATTTAAAATAACTCAAAATATATATATATATATATATCTCAATTTTTAATGGAACTTTTTGAGGTGGAATATATATATATATATAACTTTTAAACATAAATTTTAAAATTGAAAAATTGTCCATACTTGTGGCTCATCTCCTAAGGAAGTAGAAGGTACATCTCCCAAGCAAGAAGAAGGTACCGCCATCCCAAAAACATCGGACGGAATCAGTATCTATTAAAACATTTTATCATTATATATACATAAATGTACATGTGTGCACAATTATTTATTTTAAAATATCACTTAAAAAAGCACTACTTGATTTCCAACATATCATGATGGTCAGACCTACTATCGTTTGAACCGGAGGCTCTGACGTGATATTAACATTTTAGTACATCATGCTTGAAAGGCGCAAATGGAGTGTTTTAACATATAATCATACATTTTTGTTGAATTAGTATTACATACAAATAAATGTATACATGTAGATACATGTATTTGTACAAATTGTACATGTATATGTAAAAATAATTTCAAACCTAAGGTCACTAACATACATTTCTAGTGCCCTCTTCCTCATGAAGAATTAGGTCTTGCAAACCATTGCGACAATTTTTTGCATATATTCGGAGATCTTCAACATTCACGTTGTCAATCTTTTCATCTTTACAATACACAAAATTGGCGCGTGCATTTTCACGTGCTCCTTGTCGATTTAAACAAACATCGACTCCACCCAATCCGTTGTAAACATTGTCTATCATAACATCTCTTGCTTCTTGACTTATTTGAGAAGTCACATCCATCTCTGACCGTAGATTTTTGACCCGAAAAGTTCGACTCACCAATGGCGGCTCAGGGCGAGGCAACTCCACATCTCGCTTAGCGCCCTTATGATCATATAATCGACCTTTCCCCGAGCCAAAAAATTCTGACGGAAGGTCATTGTAGTTGGGTTTCATACCCAAAAAAAATTCTGCGTAAAAAAATTGTGCAAAATAAACAGGAACCTCGTTGTTCCATGGGAGCCTTCCATAGGCCGCAAGGTGCCTATCATACAAATAGGGAGCTATATTTGGGTGCTTGAAATATTGCACCTTCAACATTTTTCTTTTTATTTTAAACATAATTAAACATTGACTTGGCCACTTCTCTTGAAACTTTTTGTTTTATGTCCTCCCATTTATCGGGACCCATCACTGTTTCTTTTCTCTTTCTCATCAGTTCTACAAATTAATCGGTCATTGGCCCAAGATTTTTGTACACATTTACCATTTCACCCAATGAATTTGTAACTATTTCAAGGCTTTGTCGACTCTCAACAGGTAGAGACACATCCACGAGATCTCTTTTCAATTTTGCATGAAGGCTTTCACACCTTTGTAAGGTGCATTCCGCCATGTTGGTCTCCCATGGTATATCAGTAATCTTGGCCAGATAAGTTGTGCTGGGTTGAAAGCCTTCTTCTTGAACGTAGCGGGCTGCCCTGTGTCTATTTTAACCACTAGCTCGAACATTTTCAGCCTCTGCATCAACATATATAAAATTTCGTATATTAGAAAAAACACGTGTAAAAAAAGTTGTACAAATTTAATGAAAAAATATTGAAATTGATGTCAACCTTGATGTTGTTGGTTAGCATCATCTCCAACTTGACCCTGCTGAGAACCAACCCCAGAATGACGTTGTTGAGAACTAGACCCACAGTGACCCTGTGGAGAACCAACAACTGTTGATAGGCCTTCGGGGGAATAAATATCAGCCCCTTCCCGCAACCTGCTACCACTCATACCTCGACCGGTTGAACCTTGACCACTCTCCATGGATGGAGTAGAAACCCTTCTCCTGTTGCCTCCTAAAAATTAAAATATGAAACTTATTAACAACTAATTTCACTCACAAATTTAATAAAAAAATCAATTCCATATGTACACACATGTATGGAGATTTAATATTATATTTAAATACCGTGAACATCCTCCAATCCCTGAACCTCATAGCAAGTTAGAGTTGATCTTCGTCGTTCATCCTCCATGATATATATATCTATGGTGGACATTTACACAAAATAGATTTCAAAATCAATTTGTAATTTAGTGTACACAAATTATGTAGAACCTTACAACTTTCAAAGCAATAATTGATCATGTGTGAAACTAAATTTGTCGAAAAGAAATTATAAAATGATAAGTTCACCAAATTGCGGCTTACATGAGGTAGGAGCACACTTGGTATAAAATTTACCACTTATACACTTTAGTTTGTGGGAGAAATGACACATGTACATAGTTTACCTTAAAGTTGTTGTGTTTTATGGATATTAAAATGAAGAACTTATATTTAGATCCATTCCAGAGATTGACTATAGGGGCATTTACTAGATATGTCACCTTTTATAAAAGACGAGATCTAGAGGCTACCTGGACCTTTACAGACTCTACCTATAGAACTTGTAAAATTAAACACTAGAGGCATTAGCAATATCAAATAACGTTTTCATGCTTAGACATGGGAATGTGTCTCTTTCGCTACGCAAAAAAATAGTTCAAGGTAGTTAATCTTCATAGACACGTCATCAAGCAAGTCAATGTGATCATCCCCAACTTACTTTTCATGAAATTAGGCTTGGAATCCTTTACAACCTGGTGGATGGAGTTGAATGGGAACTAGGTCAAGGCCTTTACAAATACATGCTAGTGAATAAGACTTACTAGGTTATGCCAACAAATAAAGTGGCAGAAATGTTTTCTCCTCGAGGTTGTCCAATTGGGTGTGTAATACCAACTTCACCCATTTCCTAACGGGTTTATCTCTTAGGTTACAAATGTCTTCCACCTTATTAGTTATATATTTTTCAATTTCCCGTCGATTCCTTGAATTTTTTCTCCTACCATCTCCCTCTCTCACTCCCGAAATTATTGTCATCAAACATGCCCCATTGAGGATCTGGAGAAATGTTTGCACCATACTTAGAACTGTCATTGTTGCTAATTGAAATTGGAGTCATGTATACTAGATTGCTTGCTTGGTAATCTTACTGATACAGTATCACGAGATAGTTTGACTGTGATGATGTCTCAGGGTTGGAAACTGTAAGTGTAATTTTCCTTAAATCTTCAAAAAAATAGAGAAAAAATGTCATTTTTGATCATTTTTTATTAGCTTATGCATATAACAGATGTTATCACAATTGCAACACAATCATGTTCCATGAGCATGAATTATGAATGTCGCAAGCCAAATTGCAAGGAAATTTGCATTCATTTTAGGCCAAAGAAGACTATGACATTAAGGTCCATGCTAGAAAAAATTATGCAAATAAGGTTGCTAAGTCTTGTTACTTACCATGTGTTTCAAAGCCATAATGAAGGTTGGCTTTGAGAGTGTCCTCTCAAAGCCCTGTCTTGAGATGAAATTTAATTCAATGTCTCTTAGAGTTGCAAGGTGAAATTGATAGAACTATTTGATTTCTTTACCATAGATGGATATCTCCTTTCATCTAGATACCTTTCTCTACATCTTCATTCCAAATTAAGTGTTCTGATTGCACCATGCCATTACCATGTAATTTGGTAGTCTGCTAGCTAGACCTATCAAAAATAAGGTTGTCATACCAAACTATTTCACTTGCTCAACTCAGTGACCATGACTCTCTTCTCACATTCCTTACCATATAAGATCTTCAATTGTACATGTCACGCAAAGTTTGGGGTTCTAGGTCTAAACCTATTAGGTAAAGTTACATATTTTATGTCATTGTGGTCCTTAAATTTGGAGGTGTTCCACGAAAAAATGAGCATTAAATATGGATGAAAAGGATTTGTTTTAACTTTGATAGAATTTCATTGGAATTGCTAAATTTCTACGTGACATCCCCTTACTAGCTTTGCTTAGAAGAAAATTTTTGCGGGAGAAATTGAATTCTTTTGACTTATTTTTGGCATTGAAGTTTGATATATAGTAGTTTTTATGACTCCATTGATGACCTTGCCGAGGAATTTGATGCACACATATTGACTTTGAAGATGGTTTAGAAGATGTTGAAGTTGTAGATTTTGGTGTTGTCGCCGAATGTTTCTTTGTTGTTGGACTTGATCAAGACACAATTTAACTTTACAAGAAGATTGAAGACCTTGAAGAGGTTTTAGATTTTTTTGTTCTCATTGAAGGTTTTTTGTCTAGAGTTTTGTTTCTTAAACCATAATTTCCATAGGACATTTTTGGTGAATAGATTCTTGACCTTGATGAGAGGATATGATACGTTGAAGAGGGTACATCTTTTGGTGACATCACTAATTGTTTCTCTATTATTATGTTTGTTAAACATCTCGCTTAGGGCGAGGCAACTATATATTATTGCCCAGAGTTTATGGGACATAAATCAATATGTAGAAATATGCACTTGGTTTTTATAATTGGATAGAAGAATGACTTAAAATTACCTCGTATGTCTTCTCATTTTAGAGCTCAAATTTTTAGGAAGGATTTAACTATCCACCTTTCAAGAATCACTAGAAGAGATTGATAAAGAATATAGGAAGACAAAAAACTAACCAGTGATGTAATAAATGGATTTCTTGTGAGGTAGATTGGCATATGGAATTTTGGTAGCTAGAAATTTTCCAAATAAGTGAATGTATTTGAAAACCGAACCTCTAGTTTATTTTGGTTTAGACAAGGTCTATAATTTGAAAAGTGAATTCCCTCCTTCTTCCTCTTACATGGCCAATGATCAGAATCTGGATTGAGCGAAAAAAATTTCCAAAATAAAAATTTTGCATTTTATTTGTTGTACACATGAGTTTTTAAAAGCTAATTAACTCATAAATTTCTCACAAAATACACTTAAAGCTTGACACATAAACCCCTTCCAAATTGGCTAACTTTAGACTCGATCCTAAACACATTTTTGTTGCCTTTAATGAGGCCAAAACCCGATAAACTAGTTTGTCCATATTCAAATCAAGTTGGTATCAAAGTACAATTTAGCTCATTTTAGTCAAGGTTAGTTAGAAGAAGAATTAGTTATTGGTTTTGTCTTCAATTTCCTCCAAAAATGAATGTGTACGTGCTTTTGAGAGACACACTAGAGAATAAGGTCCAAATTTTCAATGAAAATGTGCTATGAAAGTAAAGGGTTAAAGGCAACCATTTACAAGGCATAGTTAATACAAGGCATAGTTGAGCCAAATGTTGTTGAGGAAGGGCCTAATTATTTGGGTCTTGGTTATGGAAAACATGGAGAATGCTCCAAAGCCAAGGAGGCACATGAAGCTGTTCCAACAAGGAATTTTATTTCGTGTTCATTACCTCAAGCATGTGAAGTTTGTGTTCATGATGAATGGAAAAGTTTGACACCCACTTTGCAAGAAGATGTTAATAAACATGCAGCTAATGAGAATGTAAAAGAAGAGGATGTTGAAAGCTCTATCTAGTCATTGAATTCATTGCTATTATTTAGAGGAGAGCCACTACCTCATCAAATTCACCTCCTCAAGAAGGCGACAATGGTGAATGTTCAAGGTATAAATTTGCCTTTAATCAAATTTCACATTTCCATAATCGATGAGGGTCAAGATGATTCACATGATGAAGTGCAGCTAAAAGAAGCCCCATTGAAATGGTTTGCTAATAGATGGTTAGATTTCTTATCCAATTAAGGCCTTGCATGTATTTTGATGTTTCATTAATTTCTTTGCAAATTCAAAGTATGGTGCATGTTGCATGAAGCAAGATGTTGAAAGTAGAGTTATGTTGACACACTTAAATGCAACAAATATGGAAATTTGTACATGAACTATTATTTGACTTGAGAGTCAGTTGTTTGAAGAGGCATGTTTTGTCGACTTGTGTTTGGTTGATGGTTTTGTACACCAATATGTAAGAGTACATGGAGATATTCACATGATGTGAATTTTTTTTCTTTGAAGGAGAAAAATGATATGTCAACGAGCTATGTTTCTTGCATGATGGGTTTTTAGTTTGATGGTTTTGTTTGTGACAAGACGTCACAAGATTTTGGGAAGGTCCACTCTTGAGCGAGAGCCTCATGATTACAACCTAATCATGAGAATCAAATGGGAGTGCATCCTTATTTTGAAAACAAATAGGGTTCTGAGCTACCTAGGACTCAAACCATTATTTTTAAATTTGAAATATCATGGTGTGTTGTTTCAATGCCTGAATCCACAACCCTAACATAAATTGTTTTATTCTTTTTTTGCAGGATTTAGTTGGTTATATTAAAAGTCAGTTGAATTTAAAATTCTTGGATTAGTGGCATGAACCAAACATATTGTACATGTATTAAATAAGGAATTTTGCTCTCCCAATCATTTCTAAATCACCCATATCACCAAGAAAATATGTTTTAAAAGAACATACTTTGGTATGGGAAAGACCTTAGGTTTCAAATATTATAAGAAGGTTTTTGATATGGTTGAGAGAATGTGGAAAATAGAATCCATAAACAGATTATTTTTCAAAACGTATTACTTTCAAAGTATCAACAAGGAACATGTACAAGGGTGTTCAATGAATTAACGCTATTTATTTAATTTCCATGATGTACATATCTTACTCATAATTTTAACAAATTATTAAATAATGATCTAGATTGGATAATTATATTATTTGTCATATATTTTGATGCTTATAGAGTGAAAAAACTGAAAGAATCAACTTGTAGGTTCATTTTAATGGTGGGTGGAGAATTGGGGTCTAAAACCTTTTGGAGTCATTTTGAGGCATTAAATGGCATTTCTGGGGGTCAAACAATTATCCCTTGTGCCGAAATCTTGACCATTATTCTACACTTAAAGACATATCCAATGGTGCAAGAAAAACATCAAACGAAGTTCATTCAAAATTTATGCCTTTAGTAAGTTGACCTATCATGTTGACCACCATGGTACGAGAGAATGACATCTTAGCCCCATTACTCATGCATGGCAAGCTAGCTACATGTGAAATTTTAACAAGACTCTAAAAGGTCTAAAATCACAAACCTCGTTAATGGTTGACAGAGTCAAATCTTACACCTAGTTGGCTATCACGCTATGTTAAATACTTGGCCACTAGGAGGAATAAGAGTTCCATTTTGTGTTATTGTATTTTGTTCCATAGTTGAAAATACAACTAGGAGTGTGAAGTTAGAGAAAAAAATGTATGAAGTTAAGTTTTTATAGCAACCTTACACGCTAAAAGTCTTAGCTAACTCTAGAGAGATTACCTCTTTCTTTGTACTCACATATTTTCCATACTAGAAAAGAGAGTAGAGCATGTTTACATTTTAGTGTTGTTTTTCTCCCATAAGGATTTCCTAGGGAAAAAGGAGTCTAGAGCATCATTACTTTTTAGGGTTGCTTGTCTCCCATATAAGGATTTCCTGGGAAAATAATTGTGTTGATTGTCTAGAGATATGTATGTGTGTGTTTCATTATGTTCTCTATTTCTTACGTTGTGTTTCATTATGTTTTTATATTTCTTACATTTCCTATTGCCACAGTGTACATTTATATCTAAAGAGTCCAAAACCTCATTCAAGACCATATGTTTTGTTGATGTAGTTTGATTGGTTATATTGCATTGCTTTTGCAGTTGTTGTTGTGGGCCTCACCATCTAGTGATTTTAGGTAAAAAATTATTTACATGGAATTTTGAAGTATTCTAGAATGTTTATTATTTATCACTACTAGCCTTGGTGATTTAGTTGTTTGTTTTGATGCTGCATGGTTACCCATATTTAATAGTTGTTCATGTTTAATTCATTGTTAAGGCTTTTTATTGGCCTATGAGGATGTATTTTTCTCAAATCCATAATGGCTAAAAGAATGAAATTTATCTATGAAAAAGAGAGGTCATATGGAAAACAAATTGTTTACAAGTGTTCTTTTGAACCCATAGAACTTGCAACCCCAATATGGATACAATACTAAGTAATACATAGCCTCCTCATCTAACTTAGCTAGGGATTTGCAATACTATATTTGAGTTGGCTAGCTCCATTTCAAGATATCATAATGTTAGATTATTATTTCTATAGACTTTGATTATGGTAGTAAAATGTTACAAAAAATGGGAAACTACAAATAATATTATTCTAGATTATGTAAAAAGGACATGGTAGAGATTATCAAACAATATTAAACTTTTCATAAATATTTTAGATATAAATACATTTTCTAATTTTGATTGTAAATTCCAAGGCTTAAAGAAATCATTTTTCTAATAATTTTTTTTTTAATTAATAAATAAAAAAGAAGCATTATCAATCAAAATCACATCCAACATATAATAAAAATAATAAAAACAATTTAAAACTTCATACACTATGACATTACTATGGCAAAGAGCATAAAAATATATGTAAGCAAAAAATCCTTTTATATAATAATGGAGAGCTTCAAATATACAAGAAAAAAAATCTTTCATCCTCCTTGTATCCTAGAGAAAGAGTTGCTCAAACAATCATATTTTAAACAATTAAAACTTGGAGAAAATCATCTATTTTTGAATTTCAATTAAATATAAAAAATTAGTCAAATATTTCAAATCTGTTTTTTGGCTAGTTGCAGAGTGTAGGTCAATTCTAGCTAGAGAGAGACTCCAAGAAGGGGTTTCAAGACAGAGCAGGTTTCCAACATTCCAGTCAAAAAGAGAGGCAAATATTTCCAACAAAAGAGGCAAGAACAAGTTCCCTAGTGGTAGTGCTATGTAACCCAATTAGTCAGTGCATGTTGCAGGCAAGATTGCGAGTAGCTGGTAGTCTCCAAAGAGAGTTTCTATAGGTAGAACGAGTTTCCCAAAAGCAGTACTACACATTTTATTAGGTAGGACTGCATCTAGCATGGAGAAAATCATCTGTTTTTGAATTTCAATCATATAAAAAATTAGTCAAATATTTCAAATTTGTTTTTTGACTAGTTGCAGAGTGTAGGTGCAATTCTAGCTAGAGAGAGACTCCAATAAAGGGTTTCAAGACAGAGCAGGTTTCCAACATTCCAGTCAAGAAGGGAGGCAAATATTTCCAACAAAAGAGGCAAGAACAAGTTCCCTAGTGGTAGTGCTATGCAACCCAGTTAGTCAGTGCATGTTGCAGGCAAGAGTGCAACTAGCTGGGAGTCTCCAAAGAGAGTTTTTAGAGGTAGAATGAATTTCCCTCCCTCTCAAACTACTCCCTCTCACATCTTCCTATTGAAGCAAGCCTTTAGCCCATTGAAAACTTGGTTATGACTAGGCATTTTATGTATAAGAAGGAAGTTGAACCACATCGAAGCCAAGAGGTTCACAAAAATTGTTTTTAACTATAGCCAAAGCCCCCACCTTTGGCTCAAGAGGAGATGACATCAGGAAAAATTTTAGGGGCTAATATTAGTAGGTGGGCTAATTTTCCATGCTTTTTCCAAAAAAAGATTAGCCAATTTCATTTTTTTCGAAAATGATTTGCCAAAATTTTATAGTAAACCATTATTTTACCTTAAAAATGGCCAAAAATATTATCTCAACTAATATAAAATCATTGGAAATCTAAATATTTCTACAAAATATCACAATTTGCATATTAGGGACTAGTAAGATTACCAAGGTTTCTAAACTTTAAGATAAAGTAGCATCCTTGATGTTAGTTTTTGGCTAGATGATTAGGTATAAAGTAAGAAATAATTTTGCAGTATATTGATAATATTAAAAATAATATTAGTTCAAGACTATTGGTCAGTTCCCAAAATAATGTGAGATGGAAGCATTTGATACATTTGCCACACTCAAAGAGTTGAAAATGGAAAAAAAATTCTCTTATATTATCTATCATATACTCACATTTGATCTATTAAAACTCTTCATGTTTTTTAAACGTAAAAACAAAATAGTAAAAAATTCAGACTAATCTCTTACTTCTTAAAGTACAACAAATATTTTTTAATTTTTCGAAATAATAATTAAAAAATATTTAATTTCAAAATAATTATTATTTTATTATTTATAAATAAAATTAACAATAAAATATGTTTATAATGAACTGTTGTGAATGATAATATAAAAATTGTTAAATAATTTTAATTTTACTCCAATCATTATATAAATTAATATTATTCATTAAAAAAATACCTTTTAATATTTTAAATATATTGAAACCTCTACTATCAAAATTTCAAATAAGCATTTTTATTCCTTCTTATACAACACTATGCCAACACCATGCTAACAAAATTCAAAGAAGACACAACTTCAAAATTTTACAGAGTTGAGATCTCAGATGCTACCACATCAAAACGTTGTGGATCTCACAGAGTCATCTAGAAGCATTGTTACAAAGTGTTAGCATGATAATCGATGGAAAGGCTGAGAGGATGGAACAAATGTACACAAAACAAATTTCTATTCATAAAAATTTTTCCATACATAGTTACTGAGTTTCTGTTTTTTGGTCCTTTTATTTTCATATATATCTCACAATGATCCAACCATAAACACTTAATTTACTAAATATAAAAACAGGAAAACATACACTAATATAAACTGAACTCTAATTAACTCTGCATTGCATGCATACATATGAGGGCAATGGAGTAATTTACTATTTAATTATGATGTATAAAAGATGTTGTAATGGTTATTTAGAGAGTCATTGATCTGCCCCACTAATTCATATCATAATGCTTTGCTTCCTTAACAACGCTCAAATGTATGCATTTTCTCAATTTTTTGTGTGTTTTATGTGAATCCTTTTGTGTGGTAAAGATCTAATACTCTCCCCACTAAGTCCTTAACTGGAGCGTTTTCAGATTTGTTACACATTGTCAAAACTAGTAAAACGTTAATATCCAGGGTGGTCATGGAGGAAACTATATAAGCTCAACAATGAAGACAAATTAGGCGATAATTTGGGAAATCAGTAGTTAGGTTTTTTAGTGCAGAGGGCCTCTTGTTAGAGCAGGCAAACGTTCACTTATTTGGTTTGTTTTGTCTTGTCATTTCATTTCTTGATAGGGTGCCTCCTGCTCAAATGTTTAAGAACGGATTACAAGAATACGCACAGAAGAAATCTTTGTCATTGCCTGTCTACCACATTGTGAATGATGGCTCTGACCATCTTCCACAATTTAAGTGCAGTGTGACAATCAATGGAAAAAAATATGAATCCCCTCCTGGTTTCAGCCGCAAGAAGGAAGCACAGAATGCTGCAGGTAAGGAAGCTGTAGCATATTTTCAAAGGCAGGGATTTAAGTTTAAAGTAAGTTTCACTTCTACCCAGATGCTCAAGACCATTTTTAAAAGCTTTTTTTTTTAATATTTGGCATCTATTTTTCCCATTATCTTTTTTAGGATTGTATCAGGTTTATTAACAATTTTAGTGATTTTTATTTCAAATATGGTGGATGTTAAGAATTTTAGTGATTTTGTTTGAACATGGTAGAGTGTTCTGTAAACTTACCTAATCTATTTGCTGAGAAGGAGAGAAAACGACCTAATTGTGTCCTTGCTGAGCTTGCTTCAATGCTGAACATGCTTCCTCCTACGTATCACTTTATGAACTCTGTCACAGCAACTGTGGAGATTAATGGGGCTTCCTACACTGGAACTCCAGCAGACAGTCAGAAGGAGGCTTCAAACAAAGCAGCATTTGTAGCAATTTGGGCAATTGAGCCCCATCACTGTGATTTTATGGGCAATGGAAAACATTCCAGTCAAGAGTTGTCTCAAAGAACGAAACAGCACAAACGGAAGAGGAGAATTGGCACAGCTTGACACAAGATTGATGTGTGACAAAAGAGTTTTGTTCAAGTTTCGAAATTTTGATTTTTGTCTCACTTCATTTCTGTTTAAATGGATTGATTTTAGCCTATAAGGATATTTAGTTATACCTATTATGGCTCTAGAAAAATTTTAACACACAGCACCAAAATTTTAATACACAGCACAAAAATACATTTTCATACATTTTTAATACACAACACAAAATTTTAATACATTTTTTTAATTCAGAGCACAAAAAATTTTCGAGCGTAACATACCCGACGCAGCAGTCGACGAGCACGGACGGCAGGAGCACCAGGGCAGCCGGGAGGAGCAACAGTGCGAACAGAGCGAAAAAAGTAAACCACAGTGAAAGCGCGCAAACAACGAAAACGATAAACCACAAACATTCGCGGGTGATTTATTTATAGAAAATAGTTCGGCCGAACTATTTTAAAAGTAAAAGTTCAGCCGAACTCACAGTTCGACCGAATGTTTTTAGCAGTTCGGCCGAACTCACAGTTCGACCGAACGTTTTTAGCAGTTCGGCCGAACTTTTGTTGCCAGTTTTCCAATCTCCAACAAAAATTTTGTTTTCCCGCGCCGTCAATGTGCTGTCAATCTAAACGGAAACACGAGTTCGGTCGAACTTTATAAGAAAGTTCAGCCGAACTATTACAAAGTTCGGCCGAACTTTTTAAAATGTTCGGCCGAACTATTGTTGAAAAAAAAAATCGGACCCCGATTCTCACAAAAGTGTAACCCAGCTTCACGTTTCCACCCACCTAGGCCATGCATTCCTCTCTTCTACACATTATCAGCATTCCTTTCATTTTCAGAGATTTTAACGAATGAATTGCTTCCTGTATAGTAATAATTCCATCTAGGATTTGTCTCCTAGTAACAAATCCTGTCTGCTCCAGAGAAATGAGATTTGGTAGAAGAGGTTTTAATATATTTACCATAATAGTGGATAAAATTTTGTAAATCACATTACATAATGCTATGGGACAAAATCCTACCAGAGTGTCCGATTTTTCCTGTTTAGGGATCAGAGAAATGAAGGTCACATTGAGAGCAGGTATACTTTATGATATCTCCTGGATTCCTCTACCACTTCCCAAATGTCTTGACCCATAAATTTCCATGCCACTTTGAAAAATTCAGCCCTAAACCCATCAGGGCCTGGTGCTTTATTCCTTGGCATATTCATAACTACTTCTTCCACGTCCTCCATACTGACTTCTCTTAATAGAGCTAAGTTCTGGTCTCTGGTGACGACTGAAGGAATGTGTCTTATTATTTTGTCAATAGCTTCTTGTCTATTCTGATTTGGCTCTGTAAAAAGATTTTTAAAATGATCCACCAGCTCCCTTTCCATTTCCTCATGTTGAAGGAGTCGATTTCCATTCTGATCTTTTAAAGAGAAAATTATATTATTCTGTCTCCTTTGTATCATGGTTTTATGGAATAAATTTGTGTTTCTCTCCCCTTCCTTCAACTATTGGATTCTAGATTTTTGCTTCCAAAAAATTTCCTGTTGATGTCTTCGTTCTTCAAGGAGACTAAGGGTATTTCCTTCTCCTACTATCAGATCTTCTATGCTCCCATTCAAGATCATATGTTGTTGAAGATCTTTCATTTTTTCCTTTAATCGAATCTGTTCTTGATGGATATTTCCAAATTCTTCCCTATTCCATATTTTTATTTCTTTCTTTAGATGTTTCAATCTAAGCTGGAAGGAATGCATCTTATTTCTTCCAGGAATTCGATTAGATTCCCACCACTGTTTAGCTTTTTCCAAAAACTTTGGATCTCTTAACCAGAACAATTCAAATCTAAACGGTCTATTCTTAGGTCCTTCTTTTACATCTATGTCTATTCGAATCAGCCAATGATCTGATCCTAAGGTTGGTAGAATTTCTGCCTCATAGTATACATCTAAACTAACTAGATCTTCCGAGGCTAGAAAATGATCCAACCTAGATGCTATTTGATGTCTTTCAGCGCGTCTATTATTCCAACTGAATTTCCCATTTACCGTGGGGATATCTACCTATTGGAGATCAGTTAACAAATCTCGAAATAGATCCATCTTCGGATCTTCTCTCCTTATTCCCCCTTTTGTTTCATTCAGATTTAGAATCATATTAAAATCTCCTCCAAGAAGCCAGTATTTTTCTTGATGCATCATATTTAAAGTTCTTATAGTTTGTATAAAATCCTCTCTTTCCCCAGGAATTGGAGGCCCATAAACTGCTGATATTAATATCTTTTCTTTTGATCCAATTTGTCTGAAAGAACCTGATAAAATTCTAGGAAATGTTATCCAACCCTCCACTACTATTTCTTAAGGATTCCATAAAACCGCAATTCCTCCTGTCGTTCCTCGTGAATCAATTGCCATTGCCTCATAACGCGGTTTAAATGTTTGAAGGATGTTTTCAATTTTCTATCCTGAAACTTTTGTTTCTTGGATTAACATAACTTGAGGTTTTTCAGTTTTCAATCTTTCTTTTAAATATCTTTGTTTGCCTTTACTATTAAGGCCTCTTATATTCCAGGAAAGTACTTTCATTGAGTAACTTTAGGGATTGGTTGGAATACTGTTGTTAACAACATTATCTTACCTGTATTTATCAACATCTCTCCCACTAATTGTATGGATTCCTGCAAAGTCCTTCCTCTTTTCTTCGTTCCTTTTTGGGGATTAGGTTTTTTAGCAGCTTGTTCAATATTTTGAACTTCTTTTTGCACTTGAGCAGTCAAATAATGTTCAAAAGTTTCTTTATATAATTTCTTTTGCTCTACCGGAATGAACTGATCATCAACATTTCTCCATTCATTTAGTAAACGTTTCAAAACCCTTTCCTCCGCACTTAACTCCTCTTTGTTTTTCTCTACAACCATTGGTGTCTGTTCCAATACACTATTATCTTCTATCTCTGTATTATCCTGCATTGCTTTCCTCTTTCCAGACTGGGTTTTTTGATTAACTGCCTCCCGAACAAGGCATGCACTATCTTCTTTTTCATTTGACAGCTCTCCTTCTTCTTGCAAGACTTCATACCTATTTCCTGCGGGATTGATTGAAGACTTCTGCGGTGGGGTATTCTGTTGTGATGCTGAAGATCTATTATTTCTTTTTTTATTTGTAACTGTTGTGAATCCATCCTCCCTTTTTCGACTTTTCTCAGGGTTTGATGTTTATCCGTTTAATTGCTGCTCATTTACATTTAAAGGACAGGACTTATAAAGATGTCCATATTCATGTCAACACCTGCATCTGAATGGGATATGCTCGTAATCCAGGAGCTGCTGCCAAAATTTTCCTTCATATTCTAACTCAATCATTTCCGGCAATGGCTCTGAAATGTTCATATATACACAGATTCTGGCAAAAGAGGTATAACGGCCACGTTGAGTTGTATCTGCTATTTTCACAAATTTGCCTAGAGAATTTCCTATACCTTCCAGAATATCAGGATCCCAGAAGTACATTGGGAGGCCAAACAATCAGACCCATACTGGTGCTGCAAGAAATTGTTCCTGGTCTGGATTATAACATTCTTCCCACTGTCTAAGAAAGAGTCCTGCACTGTTATAAAAATATGGGCCTCCTTCAAAGATTCGTTCTTTATCTAACAGGTTAGTAAAAATTACTGTAAAAAACCCTCTTGCCCCAAATATTAGATCAATATGACCTTTGGGCTGCCATTTTATTTGTATCCATTTCAATAAATCTTTTTCTGTAGGCCAAATACCAATAAACTTACAGATTGATGCATGATCTTTCATATAACTTTTGTATTCGTCCAATTTGTTGGCAGGAATGATGAATCTTGGTTTCTTCACTGCTCTTGGTAAGAATTTCCCTCTCTTTTTTGCTTTCCAATCTGCTCCCAAGACCGGAGTCGTTCGCTGGGAGCCTCCTTGCTGCTGTTTTCTTGATTGTTCTCCACTAGTTACGTTACAGTAGGAGGGGGATGATCCCCCTCCTGAATTTTTCGCCATCGTCAGCCCAGGCATGGACATCGAGATGCAGGCTTGTTCTAAGTTTTAAGAAACCCTAACTCCTCTACTCATTGGCTTCTTGGAGCTCCATCACAAGAAATATTCTATTTTTTGGAAGGAGTGTCTTTATGATTGTTAGAAATTGGTTTAAGGAGACTTCAAGATGTCACATGCACACAATGCACCCAATCCTTAAGGAGATATTACATGAAAAACATGCTTTTGATCGGATCTCATGTTGTCATATTTACTGGGAAAGAAACTGCATTGGAGAATCATATCTAAAGTAGACACTTTTCATTTTTGGGCACTTCGAAAATATTATCACAAGAATATTACAAAGGGTATGCAAATGGAAATATAACAAATATAACATGATTAACTAAAATCTACCTATTTTTTTATCTCTCTCAAAAGATTTCTAAGTGATTGACAGGAAATGTGTGTAATTTTTCTTTTTATTTTACATGTATCTTTTGTTGATAGACATCCATTTATCTTGTACATGATAAGGAACTTTTGCACACTTGTTTTTTGATTTCTTTCGAATGGTTTTTTAGCAAATTTTTTAATGTACATTACTTAATATAGTTAATGTAATTTTTTTTTTCCATAATAGAAATTATGAATTTTTTCTTTGAAAAAAAATGGAGAGACTTTTGTTATCTTTGAGTAAAAAAATTTAAAAACATACAAGACTATATTTGATTTTGTGACAAGTATTAAGATTGAGAAAAAAATTGAAATGCATATCACTTAAGTTGTTAAGTTATCTATTGTTGTCTTTGAGTAAAAAAATTTAAAACCATAGAAGATTATATTTGATTTTGTGACAAATTGTTTGTATTAAGATTGATTTTGTGACAAGTATTAAGTTTGAGAAAAAAAACTGAAATGCATATGACTTAAGTTGTTAAGTTATCTATTGTGTCACCAATAGCATTGCCGCTTATTTTATTCAACTTTATTCTCTAAAGGAACTACCTCTAAAAATTAGAAATAGAAATTTCAATATTATTGAAATTATTTATGGCCTTAAAAATGTATTTATGTAAGTTAGAAGTCCAAAATGTTACTAATATAAAATAATGATATGTAATAAATTTTAATAATAAGAAGTTTTGATGGGAAGTTCAATTCATATCATTTAAGTTTGAAATTATACCATAAGAAAAATTGTGTAAAAAATTATAATTTATATTTGTGGATGATAAATTAATAGTGGTCAATAGGAAAATTGAATCCTATAATCTTATTTTGATATGAACTAATAAATTGAGATGTGAAGTAGATAAGTTAATTACTAGATTAGTTAGAAAGAACTGCATAAATTTTTGTGGGTGGTAATACCTAGTAAGTCTACTCATTTACAATTTACTCTGAGAAAAACATAAATAATGGTGGGATGTAAGTATCTTTATGAAAAGCCTTGCTTAAATTATGGTGGAAAGTAATTGATAATAAATATGTTATTTACAGTAAACATATTTCCAAGATTTTATTTTTAAAATAGTTTTTTCTGCAAATCTTAAAAATAAAAAATCACTACACTAATATCCATAAATCATGATGAAAAATCTTGTGTAAATATTGTAGCCATATCCATAAATTATGACAAAAAAATATGAGATAGTTATTTAGATAACATTATATTGTGTAAATTTTACATTAAAATTTATCCATTTAAATATTTAAAAAATAATTTTAATATTATTAAAAAAATATTTATTTTTTAAAGTCATATTGATTAATGTTAAACCAATAATACTAAACATCCAAATCCCTTAACAAATACAAATTAAAAATTAAAAATTAAAAATTAAAATAATGCAATAAAATATACTCAAATTTAGAGATTTGTTTAGATAATCGAACTTTTGTCGTATGCATACGTGATCTCTACACAAAAACAGATCTATTCATCGAAATGTGACTTTCTTGATTGTACATATGTTCAGTTGCCGCTGGCCCTGAGCTTAAGTCGATTGCGGATTGGGTGAAGTCAAATTTTGACCACTATATCTATCACATGTTATAATATCAATATTTTGGGAATTCACCATTGATTTAATGTTATTTTTTTAATCGAACATCTGCTCAGTAGCTATAATATGTTAAGTATTGATATAATGTTATTTTTTTAATTGTACCTCTGCTTAGAAGCTATAATATGTTAAGTAAATTGCTGATTTAAGGAATATAGAGAGACTAGGTCAAATTTTAACCTTTATAATATTTTGAGAATCAGTAATTCATTTTAGATAGAAGTTTTTTGGATTAATTATATGATTAGGATTTGGTGAAGTTTAGAATCAGCTAATATAATTCAAAATGATAAATCAGATTAGTTAATTTGAAACATAAACTAAATTCTAATAATATAATCAATCCAAAAAACTTTTAATAAATCACAAAATTCTTATAAAGATACCTTATATTAGTGAAGGCCAATATTCTGGAAATTAACAGTCTACATGCCCTTCTGCTGGTGAGGGCCCACAATCATACACCCTGTGACTGTGACAGAATGCAACAGAAGCCTGGGGCATTCAGGTGTCTCATGTCTGTCCATCTAATTTAAAACAGAGCATCAGACCCCGAGCATAGCCAGAGCCATTAAACCCAACCAGCAGAAACAGTGTCTTAAAGGAAGAGCCCTTGCTTTGAAAACTGCTGGGTAGAGACTGAGCTGAAGGCCACGGATCAATACGTGCGAGGCAGAAAGAGGAGACGAGACACCCTATTTACAAATACATCACGATACAATTCGGCATTTACTTTGAAAATTCTTTGTGATTATAAATATCTCTGCTATGGCGAAATTACAATATATCTTCACCAAAGATATAAGCGATCCTATCGACTATCCAAGATTTACTCACATCACTATCGAGTATACTCTCCGGCATAAGAGACGATCTGCAGAGAGGACACGTTGTCTGACGATGGTCAAGCCACTTGTCGAGACAATTCCTGTGAAATACATGATGGCAATTACACAATTCTCTGATTTGCTCCTCTTCCTTCAAGGAGTTCAAGCACACGGCACACATGAGATCATCCCCTATCCACTCACACAATCTCTCTGCAAACTCCCCGAATGTTACAACGGGCAAGTTTTTTCTAATGGTATTAGCAGAGATTGAAGGTCGAACAGAAGCGGAGTTGATATCAGGGAAATCTGGCGAGGAAGCGCCGTCAAGTTCTCGAGAGTCGGTTACTCCAGCAAAATGAAGAGCCCAATTCATGGCAGCCTTTATATAAGATAACGTGAATGCGAGGTGAATCAGCAGTGTGGGGATAGCCAGACCGTAGAAGCCTGCAGGGAATCCCATGACCTAAAAAGCTTGAAGAAAAGCCACCACTAATTCAAATGCTCGGAGGAAACCCAATACAAACACCTTAGTGTTTCATGCTCCGATGCCTTTCCGTGAAGCCTCTCTAATACGCATATCATTGTAATATAGAGAGCAGGTCAAGTGTGAAAGGGTTGAACGTTAACGAAGTTCGTAGAAGAATCTTGGAATCGAAGCAACTCCAGGTCATATGTGATGTGGAAGGCTTGAATGTTAACGAAGTTCCGAGAAGAGTATTGGAATTGAAGCAAATCCAGGTCATACATGATGCGAGTGAGTGGAGAAGAGATGATGAAGAGATCCTCGCCCCACTCCGCAACTGCAACGGATATCCAGGACAGCGTATAATGCGAGACAAACACGGAAAGACAGCCTTGAAAAAATTATTTTTGGAAAAGGTTTAATGGTTAATAATGTGTATTTTTTCTTTAAAACTATTTTCTCTTATGAGCGTTTCTGGACGTTTTAAGCTCATAATAAGATTATTAAATGGCTGAGTGTATGTTTGGCCAATTTAAGTTTTTAATGAGATTGTAGAAATGTTTTGAAGATTTTCATATTAATTAGAAATTTCGCTAGGAATTTATTGAAAAGAGAAGCTTGATTGTAAACTTTGCACAATAGAAGTGTCCTAGAGGATTTTTGAGGATGCTGAATCTATATATAGAGTCAAAAAACCAGTTTGAATAATAAAAACCAAAATTTTACCTCAAAATTTTTCATTCAGACACCTAAAAACTTCAAAAAATCACACTAAAAACAACTCCTTATAGTATCGTTAAGTTTGGTTTCATTTAATAGAAACTATATCTAAAAAATAATTGCAAACAAAAACCACGGCCTTCTCTTTATCCAAGCTAGATCACGTTAGAGCGCGGATATAGGGTTCAAGTCCCCAAGTATGATGTGTTTTTTCTTCTTAACAACGAAGATACAAATGGTGGGTTTCTTAAAATATAATATACGATTAATGTTGTTTGTTTGGGTTTTTTTTTTTTTAATTATTAATATTGAAATTGGTTTTGTTTATGAGGTTTAGGATAGATGATGATTGAGTGTTTAGTTGAAGTATGTTTGATGTAAAATTAGGAGTTCAATTTTCTTTCTGGATCAAAATGATATATTGGACACATGAATAGCCAAAATTACCACAATTTTTATATAATATTTATATATAACACAAAATAAGGTGATATTTTAAAAAAATAAATGTTAAGAAAAAGAGACATGTAGATATAAAAGCTGATGTTAAAAAATAAGACATGTACATATAAGAATTGATGTTAAGAAAACTAGACATATACATATAAGATTAAGTATTTATGTGGAAGAGAGTGGATCCTATAAATATGAAGAGTTAGTAGTATTGATATAGTTAGAAGTGATAATAATTATATATTATCATAAGTTGATGTTAATAAAAGGAAACATGTACATATAAAAGTTGATGCTAAGAAAATGAGACACATATCTATAAGATTAAGTATTTATGTGGAAGAGAGTAGACGCTATAAATATTAAGAGTTAGTAGTATTTGATATAGTTAGAAGTGATAATGATTATATATTATCATATTTCTATAGTATAGCCATATTTATAATTATAAATATATGAAAAAGTAAGAATGATGTATATTTTAATAACTATTAATGATTATATATTATTATATTTTTATAGCATAGCAATATTTATATATATATAAGTAAATAGTTATAATTATTAATATATGAAAAAGTAAGATTAATGTATAGTTTAATTATTAGATGTTTTTTGTTTTCCAAAATCAAAAATAAAATTTTGGATGAGATTTTGATTTTTCATGGTTTGAGATGTATTTTTAAATATATAATTTGGATTGTGCATATTACACAACTCACACTCAAAATTTCAAGAAATTTCTATTAGATATTTAGAAAATATTCAAAACTTTAGATAGATAAAATTAAGAGAAAATGATTATATGTTAATTTTAATAAAACTTAGGAAAAAATGGAAAAAGTCACATATATATAAATTTAAGAAAATGTGATTCTTGAAATGAAAGGGATGTGATTTATATATATAACATAATATCAAATGAAAGTGAAAGTTATGTTATGATATTGTTGGATAGGTTGATGTGATAATAAACACATTTTCCATTCACATAATAAGTATAATTATTAACATAAACCTTCTAAGAAAATGGGGAAAGATACATATAAGTTTTGAAAGATATTATTATTTTATTGAAATATGTGTGTACACTACACTCATATTTTTTCCAAACAATGTAAAAGATCAAAATAAAGAAAAGATGCCTCTTTAGGAGAAAATCATATTTTATTCTTCAATTTCATATGTATAGATATATGATTTAAATAAGAAAAAAAGAGTTCCCTACAACTAATTAAGAGTGCTCCATTTCTTAATTAATAGAAAACAAATAAGAATAAGAGAAGCAAAAGATAGAATAAAGCATAAAGTCTCACAATATGTGAGATCACACTTTATTCCTCAAATGTTTGATCAAACATTACATATATAGAGACTCTTAAACAAGTTTTGGACATTCTGGATCCTAAGAAATTAGATCTAATATAATAAAAATAGACAACAACATAAATAACAAATAAACCAACTCATAACACAAACTAGGAAGTAAATCAACTCAACAACCAACACTACTTTTTTACATTATTCTAACATTAAAAACTTTCTAATAATATTCTAATAACATAGATAACCTTTTAAATAATATTGTAATAACTTAGATGAAAAATATTTATAAATAACAAACTAATTACTCTCATTTAAAATTGAAATGTACCCTTATTATTTAAACAAATATTAGAGAGATTTTTTATTTAAAAATAAAATACAATACCAATACCATTATTTTATAGAAAGAACAATAAAATATTTAAATAATAAATTAAATTAAAAAAAAACAAAGCAAAAGATCCTAAATTAATACTACAACCACCCAATAACTCATATGTATATAACCGTAATTTATACAATTATGAATATATATATATATATATATATATATATATATATACAAATTATCTTATTTTTATTTAATTATATTATATTTAATTTTTTTAATGTATTTAAGGTTTAGAAGTAAAATAGTTTTCAAATTTTCTCAGATAAATAATATTTAAATTTCTTTTCGTAAAATATTAATACGTTTATATGGAAAAGTAATTATTTTCCTATACCTATTTATTTAAACTGAATCGTATCATATATTTCGATAGTGATCGACATCTACATAAGCTTTTAGGAAAGGGACATTACAATTACAAATTTATGTGAGTATTTACTAACACGTAGGATGGCTTAATGAATATGGGCCTACAAAATTTGCTTTAAAATTATTAATTTTCCAAAGGCGTTTATATATTGGATGAGGGTTTGTGGACTTTTGAACTCAAGGGTGAAGAAGATTTATAAGTAAGAATTTAGTTGATCTTATTTTTTATTTAATAATAATAATAATATTTAAATTTAAATTAATAAATATTATTAAACAATATTATTATTAAATATAAATATTGTTAAAATAAATAATAATATTATAAATAGATAACAATATTTTATTAAATCATGGTTAATTTTTTGAGTTTATTATTTTTTTAGGTTTATAATATAAATTATTGTTAAGTATGATCCATCATAGTCAATTATTGTTGAATGTCGTATTGTGACAAGGATTGTCTTAATATTAAAATCAACCATGGTCAATCATGCTTATTTTAGTGTTTATAATATTTATCTTATGATTTATATAATTTGGGTTTATAATATTAATCTCTTAGGTTTAATATTATTCCCTTGGGTTTATAATATCAATCCTTTGGGTTTATTACTCCCTTAGGTTTATAATATCAATTATTGTTAAGTATGATCAATCATAGCCAACCATGGTCAAATGTCGCATTGTGACAAGGATTGTTTCAACATGAAAATCAACCGTGGTCAACCATGTTTATTTTAGTCTTTATAATATTTATTTCAAGGTTTATATACCTTGGGTTTATAATATTAGTCCCTCGGATTTAATATTATTCCCTTGGGTTCATAATCCTTTGGGGTTTTGGTATTAATCCCTCAGTTTTATTATTCTATTTGGTTTATAATATCAATCGTATGGGCTTATTATTCCCTTAGGTTTATAATATCAATAATGGTCAACTATCATCAATCATAGCCAACCATGGTCAACCATGGTCGAATGTCATGTTGTGACAAGGATTGTCCCAATATGAAAATCAACCATGGTCAACCATGTTTATTTTGATGTTTATAATATTGATATTAGGGTTTACATACCTTGGGCTTATAATATTAGTCCCTTGGGTTTAATTTATTCCCTTGGTTTCATAGTCCCTTGGGGTTTTGGTATTAATCCCTTGGGTTTATTATTCCTTCGGTTTATAATAGCAATCATTTGGGTATATTATTCCCTTTGGGTTTATTAATTAATAAAATTAATTATAATAATCATATTTACACTATCAACCACATTTACTAATGTGGTTGTGCTAGTAAATATATATGTTATTGAGTGGTTGTAGTATTAATTTATGATTTTTTATTTTTTTAAATGAATTTATTATTTAAATATTTTATTGTTACTTCTATTAAACAATGGTATTGTCCTTTGACTTGTAAATAAAAGATGTTGGTTATGATCCTTGTTTAAATAATAAGTGCACATCTCAATTTCAAATGATAGTAGTCATATTGCTATTTACACAACTTTTCATCCATGTTATTACAACATTATTAAAAGGTTATTAATGTTAGAATAATGTATAAATGAAGTCTTCTAGACTTGTGAGTTGTCTCGTTGATGGGTTGTCCTGTGATAAGTTGTACTCATAGGTGGTTGATGGGTTGTCTTGTGATAAGTTGTACTAATAGGTTGTTGAGTTGGTTTATTTGTAATTGGTGTTATGAGTTGGTCTCTTTATTATTCGTGCTATTGTATATTTTTAGTATATTAGATCCAATTTCTTAGGATCTAGAATTTCCAAGATTTATTTAAGAGTTTCTATATATGTAATATTTGATCAAACATTTGAGAAATGGAGTGTGACCTCACATATTCTGAGACTATGTGGTTTATTCTATCTTTTTCTTCTCTTATTCTTATTTGTTTTCTATTAATTAAGAAATAGAGCACTATTAATAGTTATAGTGAACCCTTATTTTTCAAGCTACATCATGTCATTCCAATTTACTCTCTTATTTTTCTTATTTAAATGTGATATCCATATATATGAAACTGAAGGAAAAAATTGTGATTTTCTCCCAGAGAGTTGCCTTCTCATGAGTTTCATCTTTTACATTGTTTAGACAAAGTATAAGTGCAGTGTACACACATATTTCACTAAAATAATTATATTTTTAAAAACCTATATGCATCTTTCCTCATTTTCTTAGAAACTTTATGTCAATAATTATACTTATCATGTGAATGAAAAATGTGTTTATTATCATATTCACCTATCTAATAATATCATAACTTAACTTTCACTTTCATTTGGATAATATGTTATACATGATTCTCATCCCTTTCATCTCAAGAATCACATTCTCTTAAGCTTAAATATGTGTCTTTCTCCATGTTTTCATAAGCTTTATTAAAATTTCCATATAATTATTTTTTCTTATTTAAATTTATTTGAAGCTTTGAATCCTTTCTAAGTATTTAATAGAAATTTCTTGAAATTTTAAGTGTGAGTTGTATATGCACAATCCTAATTATGTATTCAAAAATACATCTTAAACAATGAAAAATCAAAATCTCACCAAACATTTTATTATTAATTTAAAAAAAATCTAATAATTAAACTATCCATTAGTCTTAGTTTTTATGTATTAATAATTATAACTATTTAATTTTAAAAACATATATATCAATTTTTTCTACTATCTAATAAATTAATATTTATAATTATAAATATCACTATTGTAGAGAAATATAATTATTATCACTTCTATCTATATCAAATATTACTAATCTCAATATTTATAGCGACTACTCTCCTCCACATAAATATTTTGTCTTATATGTATATATATGCCTACTTTTTCTCAACATCAATTTTTAAAAAATATCACCGTATTTTGTCCTATGTATGGATACCACCTTTTCTCACATCAACATTGTAAAAGATATCGAATTCAATTTCAATATTAACAAGGGCTACATAGTAGCTAGTACCTCTCTCTTAGTTTAAATATAGTTACTTTGCAATTTGATATGCGAATGATGGATTTTTAAACAAATACCACACATAAAACAAAGCGAATGAATAGTAAAAAATGGTTCTCCAAATTACTATATATGTAAGGCCTAATTCACAATTATTATGTGAAACTGACATGGCATAGAATAGAAATAATTTACATTGTTGTTGGAGATTTCCTCAAATAGATGGATCAAAAATATTATTTTATTCTCGAAATCTTGTAAAACAATATAAATAACTATAAAAATCTTCAATCCTATATGGTTTATATTTTTTCTCTTTAAAATATTTTAAAAGAAATTATGATTTTTAATTAAGTAAAAAAAATATTTAATTAAGAAAAAAAATTATTTTTAAATATTTTGATTTGATATTCATGCCTTGTCGATAATCTTGATGTCCCTCCTATTATTCCAAGTTTGGTTGGACCACCGACTAT
The DNA here is from genome assembly GCA_034641835.2 of Pinus albicaulis. NCBI lineage: Eukaryota > Viridiplantae > Streptophyta > Pinopsida > Pinales > Pinaceae > Pinus > Pinus albicaulis. Next base: position 152,616,467 of record CM076584.1, read on the forward strand.
CTCTCCTTCAATGCCACCTTTGGAATCGGCTTCGCTGCATTCCTCTCATGATCTCGTGCATGAGGATTTCCCAGACTCCCCAAAAAATATTGTTGGAAGCAACATTGAATCCTTATTAGGTAACCCAAAGCTTGACTTAGCGACATTAAATTTTTTTGAAAAAGCTTCATCGGACCCTCATCCCTCCATATCCCCTGCAACGGCTTCTAGCACCATTGTGAGGAAAAAATCCAAGGAAGGGTCAAGACACTTTAGGGGTCGCCTCAAGAAAAAATCTTTATTCAATGATGATCCGCATGATTTTCAGGATGTTACTATTTCTGCTGTTGATGATATCCAGGCACTTAGAGCTAACGACCCTGAACAAGTGACAAAATGAATTCTATCTTTTCTCTCAATATCAGGGGGATGGGAGACCCCTCTAAGTAATTGTGCCTTTGGGATATGTTTTCTGACATTTGACCTTGTGTGGCTCTTTTCCAAGAAACACTATGTTCTCGCTCTAAAGCAATTGGTATACTTGTAAGCATTCGCCCTGGCGGGCATGCCAGAGGTGTTGACTCTGTTGGAAAGGTTGGGGGCATGATGGCCATATGGAACCCTTCTATGGGTAATTTCCAGGCTTTCGATTTTTTTGGTGGTATATTGCTTGCTGTCTCTTTTAGAGGTTTGTTTGAAAAGATTCAAGTTATCAATTTATATGTGCCATGTTATAATCGAGCCTCTTTTTGGGAGCGCATGATGTCTTCCAGGATTTTAAATGCTGGTAATTTAATTGTAATCTGTGATTTCAACTCAATTTTGGCTGCAAACGAGTCTTGGGATCGTAAGTATCGTATAGACCCGTTGGCCTACCAAACTGATAGGATTTTCAATGATTATTGTATGATGGATGTTCAGCCTTCTCCACTTGTTCCGACCTGGACTAATAGACGTCAGGATGATGAATTTATTGGAAAGTGTTTAGACAGGGCAATGATAAAGGAGTCCCTTTTTCACCTTCTCGGAAACATGAGGTCTCAAGTGATAAATTCAACAATATCATACCATATGACAGTGGTTCTTTCCTGGCACTGTGATCCCAAGAGATTAGGGTTACCATTTAAATTCAATAGAATTTGGCTGGATGACCCTCAATTCAACAATATGGTCATAGAATTCTAGTGGAATAACGATTCATATGATGGTCTAATTGGGTGGAAAAAATTTTCTGAAAAGCTCAAGAGGTTAAAAATTCTTGTGAAGTCATAGGAAAGGAAGAAAAAAGAGGATTTGAGGCATGAGTTGGATGATCTAAAGGTGAAGGTGGAAAATATTTATGATAATAGGATGGTGGTTCCCCCAGACTCGAATGTATATATCATTTTGGATGGTCTTGAGAGATGCAAGTTGGAAATCCTGAAGATTCAGGAGATGACCTCGAAGCTTAAAAGAAGTATCCAGTGTCTTAAGGAGGGGGATCTGAACACTAGATTCTTCCATCAAACTACAAACGACCGTAAGAATGCAAATTCAATTTGGGATATTGAATCAGAAAATGGCTTCAAGATTGTTTCTATAGAAGAGATTCAACATGAGGCCTATAATTACTTCTCGTAGTTTTATAAGGAGGATCAGGATATTGACCACCATAGCTAGACATGGGTCCTTGAACAAGTGCCACATATGTTTGATCATGTAAGAACAAGTGCAAATGATTTTCTGGGGAAAGAAGTCACTAAAGGAGATATCAAAGTTGTTATAAAATCCTTTTCCCACGATAAAAGCCCAGGCTTGGATGGCTGGCTCGCTGAATTTTTTATACACTTTTATGAATTGATGGCGGATGAGTTTCTTTTGTTCAATGAAGAGGCCGGAATCTTGGGCTTCATCCCTGGCGACATGAACTCTACATTCCTGGCACGTATTCCTACATCATCAATGCCCAAATCCTTCTCTAATTTCAAGTGGATATCCTTATGCAACGTAGTCTATAAGATTTCATCCAAAATCATTGCAAATAGGATCAGAGGGGTTATTTCAACCTTCATATCTGATGAACAATTTGGGTTTTTAAAGGGTCAGTCCATACATGACACAGTGGCAACTGCACAGGAAGCATTGCATTCGATACATGTGAACAAAATTGAGGCACTTATAATGAAGATTCACCTTTATAAGGCATATGATATTGTTGACTGGTCTTTTATCAGACTTATTCTCCTTAAGGTGGGCATTTCAATGGCTAATATAAGATGGATCATGGCTTGTATCTCCTCCATCAGGTATGCTCTCATAATCAACGGGTTGCCTTATAAATTCTTTGTGGTTGGGAGAGGCCTCAGATAGGGATGTGCTCTGTCTCCTCTCATTTTCATTCTCATAATGGATGGTTTTAACAATTTAATGAAGATGGATAATAAAGAGGGCTATTTTTCAGGGCTATATTTCTCCCTTATTGTTTGTATTACTCATTCTTTGTTTGTAGATGAGTTAATTGTATTTGGCAGACTCCTAAGAAATCATTGGTTCTATCTTCATTATATACTCATTCGTTTTGGAGCTGCATCTGGTCTTAACATCAACAAACAGAAGTATTTTATGGCATTTTAGAATGGATATCTAAATGAGATCAATTATTTTGCGGAGTTTATGGGGGTCCAAACTAAACAAGTAATGGGGGGCTTCACTTATTTGGGGTTCAGACTGAAACCTTGTGCCTATAGGGTGATGGATTGGACATGGCTAGTTGATAAATTCAAAAACATGATTCTTAAATGGACTAATAAGTGACTTTCACTTGGAGGAAGATATATATTGGTACAAGGTGTTTTAACGCATTTTGTGGTTTACTGGGCACATCTCTTCTATCTACCAGAACACACTGTTCATAAAATCAATTCTATTATTTCCCAATTCATTTGGCCCCGCTCTTTAAAGGTTAAAAAAATCCATCTTTGCAGACTGGACTATTTGGCCACCCCAAAAGCTGTTTGGAGGTTGGGGTCTTTTAAACCTCCGTGTATTTACAAATTCTCTTATCATAAAGTCTATCTCGCAAACATTAAAAGGACAAGGGGTGTGGTCTCTTATAATTCGCAATAAATATGTAGTTGAGGACTCGATTCTTCAACTGTACAGGGGCTGCATTATCCATGTGAAATCGACATCTCAAATATGGAGGAGCTTCCTAAAAATCATGACTTTATTGGCGGCTCGCTTAGTTTGGTATTTCGGTAATGGCCAAAAAATTACCCAGGGATGTGAGAGGATTCAGAGTATCGATGTTGGTTCTTCCAGAGAGGCATGGTTAATTCATCGATTGGCACACCGTGGGATTTTTTTCTTATCTCAGGTTATATTATGTTGGAATCATGGATCTCAAATTTGGAAGTTTGCAAAACGGTTGGGCCTACACTACAGGGATGTGGATGCATGGAAAATATTGGTGAATCCGCTCTAGGTTGTGGGCATGTGCTTCCATGGCGATTGTGATCAAATAATATGGGACGAGAATATGGTTGGTGAAGGTCTGAAAGTTAAGGACATATATTTCAACATTATTTTCTAGCAGCTGACAATCTTGAAGCTGGAATATCCATACCAAGATTTTATTATTTGGCTGGTTACTGTGGCGAAGACAAATTTTGATGTGGGATTGTCTCAATAAATGTGGCTTGCATGGTCCAGGGAGGTGTCCTCTTTTCCTTTCTCATGAGAAAATGACTTCTCATTTGTTCTTTTCCTACTCTTTCAATTTGAAGCTATGGTCTTTGTTATCATTTTTTCTCTTGGTTCCTGACTGGAGGCCATTTTATTGCATCAATACCATCTAGGTATGGGGTGCTAACAATGGAAAATTTAAAATGTTGCCTTTCTTTCTGTTTTGGGAGATTTGGTGTGCGCGGAACTATCTCCTATTTGAGGGGAAGCCTGTCAATATTTCTCAAATACATGGTTCTATTATGTCTTGGTTGGCTGTTCGACCTTCTCAACTTGTGTTTGATAAGGAATTATCTATCTGCATTCGCCCTCATTCCATTGCTATCCCGAAAATATTTTTTTAATGGTGCTCAACAAGGTGGGATATGCGGATGTGGGGCATGGATTAAACTTAAAGAGTCAGAAAGGTTTCATGTTTTCTGGAATGGTGGGAGAGGATCCAATAATAAGGTAGAGATTATGGCTCTTTGGAGTGGGCTCATGGTTGCTTACAATCTAAAGCAGTCCTTTGTTCATGTCTATGGAGATTCAAAAGTCATCATTGAAGGAATATATGGTGAATCTCTCCTTCGTTTACATGGTTTAGAAGGGTGGATTGATCTGGTGAAATATCTCATGTCCAAGTTAAACGAACCGTCTCTGCAACACATATACAGGGAGAATAATTCTTGTGCTGATGCCTTGTCCAAAACAGGTATAATACTCCCTTTCAGCGATATTCATATTACAAATTAGGACACACAGGTGATCATGTATTTTGACTTCCCTTGCCTTAATGTGTTTCTTTTTCTTCTGCAAGCGAGCGAGATGATCAAGCGAGCCAATTTTCTCCCTTATTATCCTCGGGTTGTTGTCTAATGCTTTTCCTATATATTCGTATTTTTGTTGTCATATGCTGGTTTCTTTTTGATGGTCGAGGTTTGCTACTATGATACATCTGAATTAAGAGTGTCGAATTCCTCTTTTTCAAGTCCTGGACTGTTGTCTTCCGACCTTTCCTGCTCAGGGATCGAACCTGCTCCATTTTGTTATTATATAGACAATAGTCTAAGTGGAACGTTTCTTTTATGTTGGTCATGTTATAATATAATGTAGATAATGTCAGTGTGTTTATTCTCTTGTACTGAATGGAGACATTGTTTTTCTTCTATGATGAATCTTCATTGTGATTTCCTCTAGTAGGACGCTCACATGGGATGGGAGTATGATGTTCATGTTTTCTCATGGTCCTGGTCTCACTGATGCCAATTGAATATGTATCGACTATGTATTGTTTACTTAAAATAAACAATGTTTTTTTAAGAAAAAAATATATACTTCCAACTTAAACATTTTAAATAAAATTTTCAATAAATCGAAAGTTATATAATTGAAACTTATATAATTATTTAATTAAATTAAATGTTTTAAATAAAATTTCAATAAATAGAAGGTTATATGATTGAAATTTATATAATTTTTTAATTAAATTAAATATTTTAATTAAGATAACTGTTTTTGAAAAACATAAATTATATATATATATATATATATCAATGTTTAATGGAAGATTTTCTTAAGACCTTAAGATTATATATATATATATATATATATATATATATATATATATATATATATATATATATATATATATATTTATTTATTTATGTATTTTGATTAAAAAATATATATTAATAAAATATAAAATTTTATATTGCATGCATCCATACTTTTAGATATAGTTTCTAATAAATTAAACTAAACTTAAGGACAACATACTGTTGGTTTTGGAACTTTTTTTTCAATCTCGTGATTTCGAGGCCCAAATATTATGTCATGTGCAAATTGATGTTCCATGTAGGAATTTACAGGGTAAGTTACGTAGATCAAGAATCAAAGGTCACCGCTCACAAACAGATCACAAATCAGTACACCAGTATAATCACGTGGTTAATACCCTCAAAGAGGGAAACAGTCCACGCCCTGAGCCAACGTGGCCACTTTAGGGAATTTATTAATATAAAAGAAAAGTTACATATGTTTCTCTCATAAACGGTTACCAGAAAAATGACCCTCCATGCTCTTTAAATAAAGATCATGGACCAATCGGGTGTTAAGCCACGAATCAAGTGCCGTTAATACCGAGGTCAGAGATAACCATCGGATCACTACAAATCATGATCGTCGGATTATAAGTTATAAATGTATATGGTAAAAAAACACACTTTACCTAACTCTACACTAGACTAAGTTATTCTTAACTATTTCCTATGTGTCGGAATATCCTAACATCCCCCCTTAAGAACAACTTGGGATAGGATTAAAGGATTTACAAAGGTGACACAAAAGAAGCCTATTTCCTATATGTCAAAATATCCTAACATTCCATACATGCAATTAATTAAATTGAATGATATCCCACCAACTACGCGTAATGTGCCCACCCAACAATCCTTAAAAGATTTTAAAAGAACTACTCCAAAATTAATATAAGAGAATTGTTTAATTTCAATTTAGAATTATTTGTAACGCTAAATTATTGTGAGTGTGCCAACTCATGCTCCCCGCTCACATGTTCATGTCTTTAATTGATTAATATCCAAGCAACTACGGCAATGTGCTTAGATTTAGATTTCAGATTCTTGGGATTTTGTATGATTTTTTATAAATTTATTTGTAAAAGTTTAAATTTGCCATGATTTTCATAAGTGCGCAAAGAACTAAATATTTAACTTTTAAAAAAATTAATTACAAAATTAATACATATGGATTAAGGTTAGTTTAATATTAATCAATATACTTTAAAATATTTAATTTTTAAAAAATAAAAATTTATTTTTCAATAATATATAAAGTATTTAAATTTTGCACAATATAATGTCATATGAATAACTATCTTACATATTTGAAGTCATAATTTATAAATATGATTCCAATATTCATGCATGACTTTAAATATTTTTGTATTAATTTTCTATTTTTAGACTTTGGAGAAAAATTATTCAAAAATAAAAACTTTGAAAATTGGGTAAATAACATATTTACTATCAATTATTTTTTACCATAATTTAAGCAAGCCTTTGCATAAATATATTTATCAAGTGTTACTTCCACCATTGTTTATATTTTCCTCATTTTATGTATATTAAAATTGTAAATGTGTAGACTTACTAGTTGTTACCACCCACAAAAGATTATGCAAGTCCTTAAAGTCCTTATGAGTAAGTAATTAACTTATCCACTTCACATCTCAATTTATTAATTCTTGCTAAAACAAAATTATAGAATTCAATTTTCCTAATCAAACACTATTAATTTATCATCAACCAATATCAATTACAATTTTTAATAGAATTTTCGTGAGAATATAATTTTGAACTTAAATAATAAAAATTAACTTTATTACATATCATTATTTATATTTATAACCTCACTTACATACATACATTAAAGCCATAAATAATTTCAATAACATTGAAACTTGTAATATTTAGGGGTGGTTCTTTTACAGAGTAAAGTTGAATAAAATAAGTAGAAATGTTATTTGTGGTTCTTACAATCATAATAGAAGTCCTTTCATATTTTTTTTGAGAATAAAATATTAATTTTTCTATTATGAAAAATGAAAATTACATTTTGGGTACATTCAAAATTTGGCTAAACAACAATCCAAGAGAAATTAGAAAACAAGTTTGTAAAACTCCTTATATTATGTAAAAAAAAGAAAATGTCTATCAAGTAAAAAATAAGTGTAAAATAAAAGACAACATTGTATACATATTCTCACAGTCACTTGAGAATAAAAGATAGGTATATTTTTAGTCAACCCTGTTAGTAACCTATAAATATAGGATTCATAATTTTGACTTGACTGATGGTAGTCTTGTAAATATGTACAAACTTTGCTTTCTGCAAGTTATTTTCTCATATTTTGTAAAAAATAAAAAATAAAAAAAATCAAAAAGAGGGTAAAAAGTCCTAAAAGAAAAATCAAAGGACTTAGAAAAAATAATATACCCCAAAAGAAAAAAGATGAATAAAACATGAAAGTGTGCAAGTCTAAATGCCACTACTTTTACCTTTTGCAGTTGATTATGGCAGAGTGTCAATAAATGCCATAGTCTGTGATGAGTTGAACAATTTAATCTTGACTTGTCATCTTTCAATTTCAAATGTTGTAAATAGTGAATAAAGAATCGTCATACAATTTAATCATGACAATTTAGTAGTTAAGTAGAGAATAAAAGAATCCAATAGTTTAATCTGAATTCTTGGATGCAATAAGTGTAGAATTAGATAGTTTACTGCTTTTTAAAAAATAAAATGTTGTAAGGTTTCTAGTTCAAATGCACGTGATTAAAATAGAAGGAAAAAATGTTAGAAGATAATGACTGGGTAGGTAGAAGTAGGTGGGAAACATCATTGTAAATATATTTCACCGAGCTATAAATAACTAATTTCCCTTCCCCATAGCAATTTGATATTCTAGACTGACAGTCAAAGAGGCTCAAGGCATTTCCTTGACTTTTGTTGGGACCGGACCCAAGGCTCAAAGATTGATTAGTTGAAAATATTAAGTTTCTATATTAATCCCTGAAATTTTCATCATTCACCCCTTCATGCACTCATCACCATTTAACTTCATAAGTGAGAACTCTTTTCTTACTTAAATGTCACATAAAGGCCCGTTTGATTAACCTCCTCCATTTTACAAAACATAATACCCTCAGAAACATGATATACTAAGTAAAAAGTGAATGAGTTATGAAAATAAAGCTTTACTCTAATTTTCACTTTCCTCAGTTTTATTTATGAATTTTTGAGTATTTATTGTCCCTTTTCATATTAACACTTAATATATTTTATTAACTCCCTATCAAAATATCCTAGTCCTATTAATATAACTTCTTTTTATTTAATAACCCAAAAACCCCCTTATTATATGCTTTTGTGTCAAAGATATTAATCACATGTTGAAATAACATCCCGAAATTACCCATTTGACACAAAACTACCCATAAAAAATATTCCCGCTCCCCTATAGTTTTAGAACTTGAAATAAATCTAAAACTATATAATAAAGTTAAAATGAAACAAAGGCGCGGAAAATAAATACCGGTACTCCCGTTCCCGTATTTACCTTTATCCAAGGTTAACGCTTTAACCTTACCCCTTTCTCCTTGTATATATCCCTTTACCAAAGTCCGAACCTTGGTTGAAATTTATTTATACCACCCCATTCTATTTATAAACTCCTTTTATACATAAACTTCATCAAATAACTATGTGCCTTCACATTTATTCCCATCCCTCCGATTATCCTCATTTCATTAATCTGACGGTCCAAATCTAATGCGATAAACCATTCCCTTGCCCCACCATTCCCCATCGCATTAAAACATGACCGTAGATCTTCGCTTATCAAATCAACGGCTAATATTTAACTCGGTTCCCACCTTTCCTCCCCCCGCAGCTTCCCAAGAAATCTCTACCGTTCGCATCGAGCAATCAAATCCGATGGCGCGTATTCAATATCGCATAACAAAAGTGATCGGGAAAATTTTGTAAAAAAATTTGCGATAAAAGTTGTTTCCCAAAACCACCATACGCTACGTGTCGCAATTCTAATGGATCGCATTCCAAAAGTGAAAAACCATTTACCACCTAGAAGCAATGCGATCACCACTAATGGTTTCGCCTTCAAATACGAAAACTGCTCCCGCCATTAATTTCAACCTGTAATAAATGTTATGTATATTGATAAAACTTAAGGTTTAAACCTTAGTTTTTATTATTTGCATATCATTTGCGCCTTCAACCTTCAGAAAACTACTCACGGACACCATTGCTAAGCCTCTGCTGACCAATTTTCCTACCTGAAGCTGATTTCCCCTCTGAAATTCGACTCCGAAGACCCTCTACGCCTTCTATCAAACAACTGCGACCCGTTTGAAGACTAGTACAACCTGGAAACCCTCTTCGACCGTAACCATACCTGTTCAAGGTATTTCCGTAATCCGACCTGCAAAATTTTAATTTCAAAGGACAAAATTAAAACACTTTGAAAATATAAACCTTCTGAAAGTATTCAAACCTTGAAAAAAAAGGGGAAACCCTGTCAAATTTTTCCCAGAATTTGCCACTTCTGCCTGAAGAGTTTTTAACCATCCAAAAGCTATTTCCACTGTTAAAATCCATTTGAGTTACTATAAAAATCCCTTTCCAGTCTTCTGCACATTGTAAATATGTGTTTTCCTCATAAAATCCTTGCCCAGATTCCGAATTTTCCCAAAAGCAGCTTAATTGACCTTCTGTTTCCAAAAAGAGCTGAGAAAACAGTCTAATCTTGCTCAATTTCATTTAAAATGACAAAAAAGCAGGTCACCCCTAGGACTGGAGGTCCCAAACCTTAGAAGCTTGCATCCAGCAAGCTTCGAAATCCTAAACCTTCAAAAATTGATAAACCTACTCCTGCCCTAACTACAGATTCCCCTAAAGTAGTCAGACCTTTGTAGCCACCTCTCTCCTCTGAAGAGAACCGTCCTTTGATTGACTTAGAGTATAGAATTACTGATGCTACCTTAGAGATTAATCTATTTGAAGTACATAGCTCGTGTCATGAAAAAATTGAGAAGAAAGTTGCAAATGATATACCTGTATGGGACTCCAACTTGCCTAAATAGGTGGTTCCCATCACCCATCATGCTCAAGATTTCATTAGGTTGTGTCAGTTACACTATATCCCTGACCATAGATGCATGGTGAACAAAGATAATAAGGTCCTATTTTACATAACTACTGAAGCCATCAATGATATGCTCCAACTAAGCCATGATCCACGAGCAGTCTCATTGTCCATTGAAGATTTGACTCAGATGTATTTAGACCTAGATTTCCCTAGGAAGTTTATGATCCTCCAAAACTTCATGCCTAATCATGTTAACCTTCCTAAGGTAAATCCACCTTATGATAATTTTGTTTTCCCTGAGGGCTCTAGACAAATCATTTCCATGCTTTCGTTCATTCTAGGCTATGCTAATGATGAGTTTACATATGCCTCCATTCTAGGTTTCCTCTCTACCTTGTCTCTAAGACAACATCCAAAAGTAGTTTTCAACTTTTCCAAATTCATTGCTGATAATATGCATTATCAGTTGATTAAATTACCTGATGAAGGAGTATTCATATATTCATCATATCTATTACATCTCTTCCTATTTTTTCAGGCAGACAATTTCCCAGTTGCATTACAAAAGATGGATGTGGAAGGTAAACCTCTTTCAGTGATATTATGGACTTCTCTACTCAAGAAAAACAGTAGTGAATACAACTACAAAGACTTCAATGATTTGTTTACTAAACTTGCCATGAGTTTGTTGAACAAAGCAGAGCCACCAAGGATTAATGAAGACATCAAAAGAATTTTACAGTTGTCTGAAAACTGTAAGGTAGGAGACTAGTATTTGTATGAAAATCACACAGAAATTAGAGTGTATGGTGCACTCCTGGCTCCCTACAAATTACCTAAGTTTCTAACTACCAGGATTTTGCTTTGGAGTACTTAAGACAGATCTTGAATGTAGATGCATTGAATTTCATAGCCTCCAAAAAGAAAGCATAGTTCAAGCTAAAAATTCAACTTGGCCCCTTCATACCTTCCCAGAGAATTTCCTATACCTTCCAGAATATCAGGATCCCAGAAGTCCGTTGGGAGGCCAAACAATCGGACCCATACTGGTGCTGCAAGAAATTGTTCCTGGTCTAGATTATAACATTCTCCCCACTGTCTAAGAAAGAGTCCTGCACTGTTATAAAAATATGGGCCTCCTTCAAAGATTCGTTCTTTATCTAACAGGTTAGTAAAAATTACTGTAAAAAACCCTCTTGCCCCAAATATTAGATCAATATGACCTTTGGGTTGCCATTTTATTTGTATCCATTTCAATAAATCTTTTTCTGTAGGCCAAATACTAATAAACTTACAGATTAATGCGTGATCTTTGATATAAATTTTGTACTCGTCCAATTTTTTTGCAGGAATGATGAATCTTGGTTTCTTCACTGCTCTTGGTAAGCATTTCCCTTTGGTTTTTTATTGCCAATCTGCTCCCAAGACCGGAGTCGTTCGCTGGGAGCCTCCTTGCTGCTGTTTTCTTGATTTCTCTCCACTGGTTACGTTATGGTAGGAGGGGGATGATCCCCCTCCTGAAGTTTTCGCCATCGTCAGCCCAGGCATGGACATCGAGATGCAGGCTTGTTCTAAGTTTTAAGAAACCCTAACTCCTCTACTCATTGGCTTCTTGGAGCTCCATCACAAGAAATATTCTATTTTTTGGAAGGAGTGTCTTTATGATTGTTAGAAATTGGTTTAAGGAGACTTCAAGATGTCACATGCACACAATGCACCCAATATTTAAGGAGATATTACATGAAAAACATGCTTTTGATCGGATCTCATGTTGTCATATTTACTGGGAAAGAAACTGCATTGGAGAATTATTATCTAAAGTAGACACTTTGCACTTTTGGGCACTTCGAAAATATTATCGCAAGAATATCACAAAGGGTATGCAGATGGAAATATAACAAATATAACAGGATTAACTAAAATCTACCTATTTTTTTATCTCTCTGAAAATATTCCCAAGTGATTGAGAGGAAATGTGTGTAATTTTTCTTTTTATTTTACATGTATATTTTGTTGATAGACATCCATATATTTTGTACATGATAAGTACCTTTTGCACAACTGTTTTCTGATTTCTTTCGAATAGTTTTTTAGAAAAATTTTGAATGTACATTAGTGAATATAATTAATGTAATTTTTGTTTCCCATAATGGAAATTATGATTTTTTTCTTTGAAAAAAAATGGCGAGACTTTTGTTATCTTTGAGTAAAAAAATTTAAAAACATACAAGACTATATTTTATTTTGTGACAAGTATTAAGATTGAGAAAAAAATTGAAATGCATATCACTTAAGTTGTTAAGTTATCTATTGTTGTCTTTGAGTAAAAAAATTTAAAACCATAGAAGACTATATTTGATTTTGTGACAAATTGTTTGTATTAAGATTGATTTTTTTGACAAGTATTAAGATTGAGAAAAAAAATGAAATGCATATGACTTAAGTTGTTAAGTTATCTATTGTGTCACCAATAGCATTGCCGCTTATTTTATTCAACTTTATTCTCTAAAGGAACCACCTCTAAAAATTAGAAATAGAAATTTCAATATTATTGAAATTATTTATGGCTTTAAAAATGTATTTATGTAAGTTAGAAGTCTAAAATGATAGAAATATAAAATAATGATATGTAATAAATTTTAATAATAAGAATTTTTGATGGGAAGTTCAATTCATATCACTTAAGTTTGAAATTATACCATAAGAAAAATTGTGTAAAAAATTATAATTTATATTTGTGGATGATAAATTAATAGTGGTTAGTAGGAAAATTGAATCTTATAATCTTGTTTTGATATGAACTAATAAATTGAGATGTGAAGTAGATAAGTTAATTATTAGATTAGTTAGAAAGAACTGCATAAATTTTTGTGGGTGGTAATAACTAGTAAGTCTACTCATTTACAATTTACTCTGAGAAAAACATAAATAATGGTGGGATGTAAGTATATTTATGAAAAGCCTTGCTTAAAATATGATGGAAAGTAATTGATAATAAATATGTTATTTACCGTAAACATTTTTCCAAGATTTTATTTTTAAAATAGTTTTTTCTGCAAATCTTAAAAATAAAAAATCACTACACTAATATCCATAAATCATGACGAAAAATCTTGTGTAAATATTGTAGCCACATCCATAAATGATGACAAAAAAATATGAGATAGTTATTTATATGACATTATATTGTGTAAATTTTACATTAAAATTTATCCATTTAAATATTTAAAAAATAATTTTTATATTATTAAAAAAAATATTTATTTTTTAAAGTCATATTGATTAATGTTAAACCAATAATACTAAACATCCAAATCCCTTAACAAATACAAATAAAAAATAAAAAATAAAAAATAAAAATAATGCAATAAATGTTGGAATTTTTGGGAATTCCAGGCAAACAGTGGAGAGAATATAAACTCCCCTCTACAACACAGAGATGATTAAAACAATAAAATTGCAGACAGAGATGGCATGAAATTCTTTCTTCTGTTTCATTAATAGAACTTAAAAAAAAACTGTTACAAATTTCTTCCTCAGCAGTGAGGGATTCACAAAATATATTTGACTGCTACAAACGCAGTGCACTCAAACAACTCTCTGTCTCTCAAGAACACACTAACAGTGCTTTCGTTCTTCTTGCTGTGTTTTCTTTGCCTGCGGGCTCTCACAGCGGTCACACTAACAATACATTTTTATTTTTTATTTTTTTACAAATGCGCGCGGGCCTTTTCTCTTTTTATATGGCGCGGCGGATACAAAATCCATAAAACTTTGAATATGGCGCGACGTATGAGTGGGGACCACTACATAGTCGGCCAAATTGCGATATTGCGACGTGCGATGGCACAACATCGCAACTTTAACATTTGCGATGACAAATTGGATGGGCGGAATAAGCAAAATGCGATATTTGCGATATAACGCCACGTGGTCTTGTGGACCCACGGGCCTCGCTGCTGCGGGAGGGCGCTTATAATATAATTTCAATATTATGTATGGTAAACGTTCCGCTTGCGGAACTCTACTACATTCACAAGACATTTGACAATTGTGATATGCGATGTTGCGATGGCGCACATCGCACATCGCGGATTTCTATATCAACAAGACACTTAAGTTCTGAACTTGCAAAACTGCGCTTTTGCAATCTTGCGCTTCATAAGTGACTTCCACCTGTTTAATTCAAATTCATTCATTCTGGTTGTTGAGGGCATTTACGCCCGACTTGACCATTTTTAATTCATTCTGCTCCTCCGTAGACAAAATCTTTGATCCACTCCAAAAAGAAATAACTTCGCCCATCATCCATTTAATCTATCTGCTATCTTGGCTGCAGCCCATATCAAATTAATTTCTCCTTACGGATTTCTCCATTCCTCTTAAATACAGAGTGCTGCTCACTCAATCTTCTGTTGCCTTGTACTTTGTTCTTCCTGTCACTGCCATATATCTGCTTTAGGGGTGGTTTTTTTATTTGGGGTATTGGTGAACAAGAAAAGTTCTCCTAGATCAAGTCTATTGAATAGTTTTTCTCTTTCCTGCCATGAATCTTCCCAAAAAATTACAGTACTTCCTTCCCTTACTTCCCAAAAACTATGCTGTCTAATTAGAAATCTGTTAACTGCTGCAAGATTCTAGATAGTGGATCCTTTTGGAATAGAATCTATTTTTATTTTTCCTGATACTGACCGGGGCATACCATATTTTATTTCCCAGATCATCTTCCATAAATCTTGTCCTCCTTGGATCCATCTCCACCAGAGTTTTTCTCCCATTACTTGGTTTAAAATATATTGATACCGAAGGCCTAAACCTCCTACCGTTTTTACTTTGATTAATTTATCCAATGAAAGAAGAGCCCATTTCCTGCAATCCCGTGCACCTTGCCAAAGGAATTTTTTAAACATATTAACTAGAAGATTGCAAATTCTTTTCGGGACAGCTCTGCCTGATAATTGATATATAGGAATATATTGAAGAACATATTTTAGTAAGATTAATCTCCCAGGAGCATTCAACACTCGAAATGCCCAATTATGCAGTGTTTTCTCCATTTTGGTGATAGGGTCT
The DNA here is from genome assembly GCA_034641835.2 of Pinus albicaulis. Classification (NCBI taxonomy): domain Eukaryota; kingdom Viridiplantae; phylum Streptophyta; class Pinopsida; order Pinales; family Pinaceae; genus Pinus; species Pinus albicaulis. Next base: position 152,631,909 of record CM076584.1, read on the forward strand.
TTCCAATTAGCAATACTTAAAGGTGTAATACTTAATGGTACTCCCAAATACTTCATAGGAAAGGTGCCTATATTAAATCGAAATGTTCTTGCTAAGAAAGCTTGAGTAGCATTGTTAACATTAAAAAAGTAAACATTTGATTTATAAGTCTTAACGAGAGTACCTGAGGTGTCCACGAAAAGATACATAATTTGTAAAATGGCTTTAGCCTCTCCCACAAATGCCTAGCAGAATAGAAGAATATCGTCGACAAACTGTTGGTGAGTCAGAGAAAGAGTCGGTCCCCATAATTTTAAACCTTTGATCTTACCTTCTGCTAAGTGAGCCTTAAGTAATCTTCCCATACCTTCAGCTGCTAATATAAAAAGAAAATGGGAAAGGGGATCTCCCTGCCGGAGCCCTCTAAAGATATTAAAAGGCTGAGATGGAATGTCATTGAGGAGAATGGAAAAATTTGGAGAGGTTATAAATGAATGAAGCCACTGTAACCACCTCTGATCAAATCCAAAAGCTTTCAAAACTGCAATCAGATAAGGCCAACTAATCCGATCATATGCTTTAGAAAGGTCCAATTTTATCAGCATTCCTTTCATTTTCAGAGATTTTAACGAATGAATTGCTTCCTGTACAGTAAAAATTCCATCTAGGATTTGTCTCCCAGTAACAAATCTTGTCTACTCCAGAAAAATGAGATTTGGTAGAAGAGTTTTTAATGTATTTACCATAATAGTGGATGAAATTTTGTAAATCACATTACATAATGCTATAGGATGAAATCCTACCGAAGTGTTCGAGTTTTCCTGTTTAGGGATCAGAGAAATGAAGGTCACATTGAGAGCAGGTATACTTTACGATATATCCTGGATTCCTCTACCACTTCCCAGATGTCCCGACCCATAAATTTCCATGCCGCTTTGAAAAATTCAGCCCTAAACCCATCAGGGCCTGGTGCTTTATTCCTTGGCATATTCATCGCTACTTCTTCCACTTCCTCCATACTAACTTCTCTTAATAGAGCTAATTTCTGGTCTCTGGTGACGACTGAAGGAATGTGTCTTGTTATTTTGTCAATAGCTTCATGTCTATTCTGATTTGGCTCTGTCAAAAGATTTTTAAAATGATCCACCAGTTCCCTTTCCATTTCCTCATGTTGAAGCAGTCGATTTCCATTCTCAACTTTTAAAGAGAAATATCTTTTATTCTGTCTCCTTTGTATCATGGTTTTATGGAAGAAATTTGTGTTTCTCTCCCCTTCCTTCAGCCATTGGATTCTAAATTTTTGCTTCCAAAAAATTTCCTCTTGGTGTCTTCGTTCTTCAAGGAGACTAAGGGTATTTCCTTCTTCTACTATAAAATCTTCTATTCTCCCATTCAAGATCATATGTTGTTGAAGATCTTTCATTTTTTCCTTTAATCGAATCTGTTCTTGATGGATATTTCCAAATTCTTCCCTATTCCATATTTTTATTTCTTTCGTTAGATGTTTCAATCTAAGCTAGAAGGAATGCATCTTAGTTCTTCCAGGAATTCGATTAGATTCCCACCACTGTTTATCTTTTTCCAAAAACATGGATCTCTTAACCAGAACAATTCAAATCTAAAAGGTCTATTCTTAGGTCCTTCTTTTACATCTATGTCTATTCGAATCGGCCAATGATCTGATCCTAATGTTGGTAGAATTGCTGCCTCATAGTATACATCTAAACTAACTAGATCTTCCGAGGCTAGAAAACGATCCAACCTAGATGCTATTTGATGTCTTTCACCGCGTCTATTATTCTAAGTGAATTTCCCATTTACCGTGGGGATATCTGCCTATTGGAGATCAATTAACAAATATCGAAATAGCTCCATCTCTGGATCTTCTCTCCTTATTCCCCCTTTTTTTTCATTCAGATTTAGAATCATATTAAAATCTCCTCCAAGAAGCCAGTATTTTTCTTGATGCATCGTATTTAAAGTTCTTATAGTTTGTATAAACTCCTCTCTTTCCCCAGGAATTGGAGGCCCATAAACTGCTGATATTAATATCTTTTATTTTGATCCAATTTGTCGGAAAGAACCTGATAAAATTCTAGGAAATGCTATCCATCCCTCCACTACTATTTCTGAAGGATTCCATAAAACCGGTATTCCTCCTGTCGTTCCTTGTGAATCAATTGCCATCGCCTCATAACACGGTTTAAATGTTTGAAGGATGTTTTCAATTTTATATCCTGAAACTTTTGTTTCTTGGATTAACATAACTTGAGGTTTTTCAGTTTTCAATCTTTCTTTTAAATATCTTTGTTTGCCTTTACTGTTAAGGCCTCTTATATTCCAGGAAAGTACTTTCATTGAGTAACTTTAGGGATTGGTTGGAATATTGTTGTTAACAACATTATCTTACCTGTATTTATCAACATCTCTCCCACTAATTGTATGGATTCTTGCAAAGTCCTTCTTCCTCTTTTCTTCGTTCCTTTTTGAGGATTAGGGTTTTTAGCAGCTTGTTCAAAATTTTGAACTTCTTTCTGCACTTGAGCTGTCAAATAATGTTCAAAAGTTTCTTTGTATAATTTCTTTTGCTCTACCAGAATGAACCGATCATCAACATTTATCCATTCATTCAGTAAACGTTTCAAAACCCTTTCCTCCGCACTTATCTCCTCTTTGTTTTTCTCTACATCCATTGGTGTCTGTTCCAATACACTATTATCTTCTATCTCTGTATTATCCCGCGCTACTTTCCTCTTTCCAGACTGGGTTTTTTTATTCACTACCTACTGAACAAGGCATGCACTATCTTCTTTTGCATTTGACGGCTCTCCTTCTTCTTGCAAGACTTCATACCTGTTTCCTGTGGGATTGATTGAAGACTTCTGCGGTGGGGTATTCTGTTGCGATGCTGAAGATCTATTATTTATTTTTTTATTTGTAACTATTTTGAATCCATCCTCCCTTTGTCGACTTTGCTCAGGGTTCGATTTTTTACTGTTTGATTACTGCTCATTTACATTTAAAGGACATGACTATAAATATGCCCATATTCATGGCATCACCTGCATCTGAATGGGATATGTTCATAATCCAGGAGCTGCTGCCAAAATTTTCTTTCATATTCTAACTCAATCGTTTCTGGCAATGGCTCCGAAATGTTCATATATACATAGATTCTGGAAAAAGAGGTATAACGGCCATGTCCAGTTGTATCTACTATTTTCACAAAATTACCTAGAGAATTTCCTATACCTTCCATAATATCAGGATCCCAGAAGTCCATTGGGCGGCCAAAACATCAGACCCATACTGGTGCTGCAAGAAATTGTTCCTGGTCTGGATTATAACATTCTTCCCACTGTCTAAGAAAGAGTCCTGCACTGTTATAAAAATATGGGCCTCCTTCAAAGATTCGTTCTTTATCTAACAGGTTAATAAAAATCACTGTAAAAAACCCTCTTGCCCCAAATATTAGATCAATATGACCTTTGGGCTGCCATTTTATTTGTATCCATTTCAATAAATCTTTTTCTGTAGGCCAAATACCAATAAACTTAAATATTAACGCGTGATATTTCATATAACTTTTGTATTCGTCCAATTTGTTTGCAGGAATGATGAATCTTGGTTTCTTCACTGCTCTTGGTAAGCATTTCCCTTTGGTTTTTTCTTGCCAATTTGCTCCCAAGACTGGAGTCGTTCGCTGGGAGCCTCCTTGCTGTTGTTTTCTTGATTACTCTCCATTGGTTATGTTATGGTAGGAGGGGGATGATCCCCCTCCTGAAGTTGCCGCCATCGTCGGCCCAGGCACAGAAATCGAGACGCAGGCCTGTTCTAAGTTTTAAGAAACCCTAACTCCTCTACTCATTGGCTTCTTGGAGCTCCATCACAAGAAATCTTCTATTTTTTGGAAGGAGTTTCTTTATGATTGTTATAAATTGGTTTAAGGAGACTTCAAGATGTCACATGCACACAATGCACCCAATCCTTATGGAGATATTACATGAAAAACATGCTTTTGATCGAATCTCATGTTGTCATATTTACTGGGAAAGAAACTGCATTGGAGAATCATTATCTAAAGTAGACACTTTGCATTTTTGGGCACTTCAAAAATATTATCACAAGAATATTACAAAGGGTATGCAAATGGAAATATAACAAATATAACAGGATTAACTAAAATCTACCTATTTTTTTTTATCTCTTTGAAAATATTTCCAAGTGATTGAGAGGAAATGTGGGTACTTTTTCTTTTTATTTTACATGTATCTTTTGTTGATAGACATCCATATATTTTGTACATGATAAAGACCTTTTGCACACCTGTTTTCTGATTTCTTTCGAATGGTTTTTTAGCAAATTTTTGAATGTACATTACTGAATATAATTAATGTAATTTTTGTTTTCCATAATGGAAATTATGATTTTTTTCTTTGAAAAAAAATGGCGAGACTTTTGTTATCTTAAAGTAAAAAAATTTAAAAACATACAAGACTATATTTGATTTTGTGACAAGTATTAAGATTGAGAAAAAAATTGAAATGCATATCACTTAAGTTGTTAAGTTATCTATTGTTGTCTTTGAGTAAAAAAATTTAAAACCATAGAAGACTATATTTGATTTTGTGACAAATTGTTTCTATTAAGATTGATTTTGTGACAAGTATTAAGATTGAGAAAAAAAACTAAATGCATATGACTTAAGTTGTTAAGTTATCTATTGTGTCACCAATAACATTGTAGCTTATTTTATTCAACTTTATTCTCTAAAGGAACCACCTCTAAAAATTAGAAATAGAAATTTCAATATTATTGAAATTATTTATGGCCTTAAAAATGTATTTATGTAAGTTAGAAGTCTAAAATGTTACAAATATAAAATAATGATATGTAATAAATTTTAATAATAAGAAGTTTTGATGGGAAGTTCAATTCATATCATTTAAGTTTGAAATTATAGCATAAGAAAAATTGGGTAAAAAATTATAATTTATATTTGTGGATGATAAATTAATAGTGGTCAATAGGAAAATTGAATCCTATAATCTTGTTTTGATATGAACTAATAAATTGAGATGTGAAGTAGATAAGTTAATTACTAGATTAGTTAGAAAAAACTGCATAAATTTTTGTGGGTGGTAATAACTAGTAAGTCTACTCATTTGCAATTTACTTTGAGAAAAACATAAATAATGGTGGGATGTAAGTATATTTATGAAAACCCTTGCTAAAATTATGGTGGAAAATAATTGATAATAAATATGTTATTTACAGTAAATATTTTTCCAAGATTTTATTTTTAAAATAGTTTTTTTGCAAATCTTAAAAATAAAAAATCACTACACTAATATTCATAAATCATGACGAAAAATCTTGTGTAAATATTGTAGCCATATCCATAAATTATGACAAAAAAAATATGAGATAGTTATTTATATGACATTATATTATGTAAATTTTACATTAAAATTTATCCATTTACATATTTAAAAATAATTTTTATATTATTAAAAATATATTTATTTTTTAAAATCATATTGATTAATGTTAAACCAATAATACTAAAAATCCAAATCCCTTAACAAATACAAATACAAATAAAAAATAAAAAATAAAAAAATAAAAAATAAAAATAATGCAATAAAATATACTCAAATTTAGAGATTTGTTTAGATAATCGAACTTTTGTCGTATGCATACGTGATCTGTACACAAAAACAGATCTATTCTTGAATCGGACACGGATTTACATGATATCTTGTTACAAATTAATTTAGTTTAACGCAATGAAAGAATATTTGTTGACTCGTTGTTCGACACATTTAAGAGCTTCCTACAAACATAAAGTTCATCGAAATGTGACTTTCTTGATTGTACATATGTTCAGTTGCCGCTGGCCCTGAGTTTAAGTCGATTGCGGATTTACCGAACATATATGGGTGAAGTCAAATTTTGACCACTATATCTATCACATGTTATAATATTTTGGGAATCCACAATTGATATAATGTTATTTTTTTAATTGAACATCTGCTCAGTAGCTATAATATGTTAAGTATTGATATAATGTTATTTTTTAATTGTACCTCTGCTTAGTAGCTATAATATGTTAAGTAAATTGCCGATTTAAGGAATATATAGAGGCTAGGTCAAATTTTAACCTTTATAATATTTTGAGAATCAGTAATTCATTTTAGATAGAAGTTTTTTTTGGATTAATCATATGATTAGGATTTAGTGAAGTTTAGAATCAGCAAATATAATTCAAAACGATAAATCAGATTAGTTAATTTGAAACATAAACTAAATTCTAATAATATAATTAATCCCAAAAACTTTTAATAAATCACAAAATTCTTATAAAGATACCTTATATTAATGAAGGCCAATATTCTGGAAATTAACAATCTACATGCCCCTCTGCTGGTGAGGGCCCACAATCAAACACCCTGTGACTCTGACAGAATGCAACAGAAGCCTGGGGCATTCAGGTGTCTCATGTTTGTCCATCTAATTTAAAACAGAGCATCAAACCCCGAGCATAGCCAGAGCCATTAAACCCAACCAGCAGAAACAGTGTCTTAAAGGAAGAACCCTTGCTTTGAAAACTGCTGGGTAGCGACTGAGCTGAAGGCCACGGATCAATTCGTGCGAGGCAGAAAGAGGAGACGAGACACCCTATTTACAAATACATCACTATACAATTCGGCATTTACTTTGAAAATTCTTTGTCATTATAAATATCTCTGCTATGGCGAAATTACAACATATCTTCACCGAAGATATAAGCGATCCTATCGACTAACCAAGATTTGTTCACATCACTATCGAGCATACTCTCCGGCATAAGAGACGATCTGCAGAGAGGACACGTTGTCTGACGATGGTCAAGCCACTTGTCGAGACAATTCCTGTGAAATACATGATGGCAATTACACAATTCTCTGATTTGCTCCTCTTCCTCCAAGGAGTTCAAGCACACGGCACACATGAGATCATCCCCTATCCACTCACACAATCTCTCTGCAAACTCCCCGAATGTTACAACGGGCAAGTTTTTTCTAATGGTATCAGCAGAGATTGAAGGTCGAACAGAAGCGGAGTTGATATCAGGGAAATCTGGCGAGGAAGCGCCGTCAAGTTCTCGAGAGTCGGTTACTCCAGCAAAATGAAGAGCCCAATTCATGGCAGCCTTTATATAAGATAACGTGAATGCGAGGTGAAACAGCAGTGTGGGGATTGCCAGACCGTAGAAGCCTGCAGGGAATCCCATGACCTAAAAAGCTTGAAGAAAAGCCTCCACTAATTCAAATGCTCGGAGGAAACCCAATACAAACACCTTAGTGTTTCATGCTCCGATGCCTTTCCGTGAAGCCTCTCTAATGCCCATATCATTGTAATATAGAGAGCAGGTCAAGTGTGAAAGGGTTGAACGTTAACGAAGTTCGTAGAAGAATCTTGGAATCGAAGCAACTCCAGGTCATATGTGATGTGGAAGGCTTGAATGTTAACGAAGTTCCGAGAAGAGTATTGGAATTGAAGCAAATCCAGGTCATACATGATGGGAGTGAGTGGAGAAGAGATGATGAAGAGATCCTGGCCCCACTCCGCAACTGCAACGGATATCCCGGACAGCGTATAATGCGAGACAAACACGGAAAGACAGCTTTGAAAAAATTATTTTCCAAAAAAATAGTTTCGTCGTGGTAAACACATCCCCAATATAGCTGGAAAATACCTGAATTATATTATTGTGAAAAGGTTTAATGGTTAATAATGTGTATTTTCTCTTCAAAACTATTTTCTCTTATGAGCGTTTCTGGATGTTTTAAGCTCATAATAAGATTATTAAATGGCTGAGTGTATGTTTGGCCAATTTAAGTTTTTAATGAGATTGTAGAAATGTTTTGAAGATTTCCATATTAATTAGAAATTTAGTGGCAAAAATTCCGTTATGTTAAACATTGGTGTCACCCAAATTAACTACTACCTCCGTGATTTTTGACCACTTCAATGTCGTAGAGTGATTTAAACTCTAACAAAAAAAAATCATATTAGTTGGCACAATCTCACAGTAATTTAGCGTTACAAATCTTTCTAAATAGAAAATAAACAATTCTTTTATATTAATTTTGGAGTAGTACTATTTTTTTTTTAAATCTCTTAAAGATGCTTTGCTGAGCCCATTACACGTGATTGGTGGGATATCACTCAATTTAATTAATTGCACGCACGGAACATCAATTTGCATTTGGCCTCGGAATCAGGAGATTGAAAAAAGGTCCCAAAACCAACGGCTATGCTGTCCTTAAGTTTAGTTTCATTTAATAGAAACTATATCTAAAAAGTAATTGCAAACAAAAACCACGCCCTTCTCTTTATCCAAGCTAGATCACGTTAGAGCGCGGATATAGGGTTCAAGTCCCCAAGTATGATGTGTTTTTTCTTCTTAACAACGAAGATACAAATGGTGGGTTTCTTAAAATATAATATACGAGTAATGTTGTTTGTTTGTTTGGTTTTTTTTTTTTTTTTTAATTATTAATATTGAAATTGGTTTTGTTTATGAGGTTTAGGATAGATGATGATTGAGTGTTTAGTTCAGGTATGTTTGACGTAAAATTAGGAGTTCAATTCTTTCTCTGGATTGAAATGATATATTGGACACATGAATAGCTAAAATTATCACAATTTTTATATAATATTTATATATAACACAAAATAAGGTGATATTTTTCAAAAATAAATGCTAAGAAAAAGAGACATGTAGATATAAAAATTGATGTTAAAAATTAAGAAATGTACATATAAGAATTGATGTTAAGAAAACTAGAAATATACATATAAGATTAAGTATTTATGTGGAAGAGAGTGGACCCTATAAATATGAAGAGTTAGTAGTATTGATATAGTTAGAAGTGATAATAATTATATATTATCATAAGTTGATGTTAATAAAAGGAGACATGTACATATAAAAGTTGATGCTAAGAAAATGAGACATATATCTATAATATTAAGTATTTATGTGGAAGAGAATAGACGCTATAAATACTAAGAGTTAGTAGTATTTGATATAGTTAGAAGTGATAATGATTATATATTATCATGTTTCTATAATATAGCGATATTTATAATTATAAATATTATTTTATTAGATAGTAGGAAAAAAATAATATATATGTTTTTAAAACTAAATAGTTTTAATTATTAATATATGAAAAAGTAAGAATAATGTATATTTTAATAATTATTAATGATTATATATTATTATATTTTTATAGCATAGCGATATTTATAATTATAAACATTATTGTCTTAAATAGTAGAAAAACAATGATATATATATATGTGTGTGTGTGTGTGTGTGTGTGTGTGTGTGCGCGTGTGTGTGTGTGTGTGTAAATAGTTATAATTATTAATATATGAAAAAGTAAGATTAATGTATAATTTAATTATTAGATGTTTTTTGTTTTCCAAAATAAAAAATAAAATTTTGAATGAGATTTTGATTTTTCATGGTTTGAGATGTATTTTTAAATATATAATTTGGATTGTGCATATTACACAACTCACACTCAAAATTTCAAGAAATTTCTATTAGATATTTAGAAAATATTCAAAACTTTAGATAGATAAAATTAAGAGAAAATGATTATATGTTAATTTTAATAAAACTTAGGAAAACATGGAAAAAGTCACATATATATAAATTTAAGAGAATGCCATTCTTGAAATGAAAGAGATGATATTTATATATGACATTATATCAAATGAAAGTGAAAGTTATGTTATGATATTGTTGGATAGGTTGATGCGATAATAAACACATTTTCCATTCACATAATAAGTATAATTATTAACATAAATCTTCTAAGAAAATGGGGAAAGATACATATAAGTTTTGAAAGATATTATTATTTTATTGAAATATGTGTGTACACTACACTTATATCTTTTCCAAACAATGTACAAGATTAAGATAAGGAAAAGATGCCTTTTTAGGAGAAAATCATATTTTATTCTTCAATTTCATATGTATAGATATATGATTTAAATAAGAAAAAAAAATCTCACTACAATAAGAGTTCACTACAACTAATTAAGAGTGCTCCATTTCTTAATTATTAGAAAACAAATAAGAATAAGAGAAGCAAAAGATAGAATAAAGCATAAAGTCTCAGAATATGTGAGATCACACTTTATTCTTCAAATGTTTGATCAACCATTACATATATAGAGACTCTTAAACAAGTCTTGGACATTCTAGATCCCAAGAAATTAGATCTAATATAATAAAAATAGACAACAACATAGATAACAAAGAAACTAACTCATAACACAAACTAAGAAGTAATTCAACTCAACAACCAACAACACTACATTTTTACATTATTCTAACATTAAAAACTTTTTAATAATATTCTAATAACATAGATAACCTTTTAATAATATCGTAATAGCATGGATGAAAAATATTTGTAAATAACAAAGCTCAATGGAAAAGCACCTACCTTGCAAGTAGGAGGTTGGTGGTTCAATTCCATTTTTCCCTAACATGAATTAATCCCTGAAGAAACACAAAGATTCACATTCACCCCCGATCGGGGTGCGTACAGGTTGATCTCGATTGCTTTCAACCACGTGTTGGCTGAATCGCTGCTCCATTATGACCCTGGTCCTTTCGTGGGTGTATGGGCTCGATGCTATCACCTCGCCATTAATTTGCATGCACAGGCTAGTTGTTATGATTAATGCCTTGTCAGATGCATTCATTCACCGCTTTATGCGGAGGATTGAGCATTTACAGGTTGTTTTTCACATTGCTCTCCACTCTCTGTCCCGGCTCTGTCTTAGAGTATCGTTGTAGGTCCGGGCCTCTTTTCCCCGACCGCGTTTCCTTCGGCGGTGTCTGGGGCCTCTTTGCATGTTTTTCAATTGCAAAAAGGGTGAAACCGCAGCCTAGGAGGATCAAATGAGATCGAAATACCAATCCTAGGACAGGATCCAGTAGACGTGGCCGCAAAACAAATACAGAGGTACTACAAGAGCTGGCTCAGGCTTACGAATCTGGCAATCAGGATAAGATTAAGTCTATAATTAAACATTGGGAAGTTGAAACTGATAGTGAAGCGGTGAGTATGGATGAGCAGCTCTCCCATATGGACTTCTTAACTGATCCAGGAAGTAATCGAGGCCGAGTTTCTCTCTTTCAGCAATCGGTCAAGACATATTGGAAGATGAAGTGTCTCCTTGCTAAGGCTTTGGCAGCAACCGAAAAGCAGAGTCTTACCTCTTCTATTTTGTTTGAGTTGCAACAGTTGAAGATGGATATGCATGCCATCTCCAAGGTACAGATCCAGTTGAGTGATAAGGTGGGCAAGTTGGAACAGCAGGTGCAGCTCCTCATAGCAGGCCTTAAGTGGTTGGGCTAGTTGCTAATGCTTCATATATTTTGATAGTGATCGACATAGTGATTAAACTGAATCGTATCATATATTTTGATAGTGATCGACATCTACATAAGTATTTAGGAAAGGGACATTACAATTACAAATTTATGTGAGTATTTACTAACACGTAGGATGGCTTAATGAATATGGGCCTACAAATTTGGCTTTAAAATTATTAATTTGCCAAAAGGCATTTATATATTGGATGAGGGTTTGTGGACTTTTGAACTCAAGGGTGAAGAAGATTTATAAGTAAGAATTTAGTTTTTTATTTAATAATAATAATAATATTTAAATTTAAATTAATAAGTATTATTAAACGATATTATTATTAAATATAAATATTATTAAAATAAATAATAATATTATAAATAGATAACACTATTTTATTAAATTATTGTTAATTTTTTGAGTTTATTATTTTTTTAGGTTTATAATATAAATTATTGTTAAGTATGATCAATCATAGTCAATTATTGTTGAATGTCACATTGTGACAAGGATTGTCTTAATATTAAAATCAATCATGGTCAATCATGCTTATTTTAGTGTTTATAATATTTATCTTAGGATTTATATACCTTGGGTTTATAATATTAGTCTTTTAGGTTTAATATTATTCCCTTGGGTTCATAGCTTCTTGGGTTTTTTGTATTAATCCCTTAAGTTTATTATTCTCTTGGGTTTATAATATCAATCCCTTGGGTTTATTACTCCCTTAGGTTTATAATATCAATTATTTTTAAGTATGATCAATCATAGCCAACCATGGTCAAATGTCGCATTGTGACAAGAATTATTTCAACATGAAAATCAACCGTGGTCAACCATATTTATTTTAGTCTTTATAATATTTATCTCAAGGTTTATATACCTTGGGTGTATAATATTAGTCCCTTGGATTTAATATTATTCCCTTGGGTTCACAATCCTTTGGGGTTTTTGTATTAATGCCTTAGTTTTATTATTCTATTTGGTTTATAATATCAATCGCATGGGCTTAATATTCCCTTAGGTTTATAATGTCAATAATGGTCAACTATCATCAATCATAGCCAACCATGGTCAACCATGGTCGAATGTCATGTTGTGACAAGGATTGTCTCGATATGAAAATCAACCATGGTCAACCATGTTTATTTTGATGTTTATAATATTTATCTTAGGGTTTACATACCTTGGGCTTATAATATTAGTCCCTTGGGTTTAATATTATTCTCTTGGTTTCAGAGTCCCTTGGGGTTTTGGTATTAATCCCTTTCAGAGTTTATTATTCCTTCGGTTTATAATAGATATCCTTTGGGTATATTATTCCCTTTGAGTTTATTAATTAATAAAAATAATTATAATAATCATATTTATACTATCAACCACATTTACTAATGTGGTTTTGCTAGTAAATATATATGTTATTGAGTGGTTGTAGTATTAATTTATGATTTTTTATTTTTTTAAATGAATTTATTATTTAAATATTTTATTGTTACTTCTAATTAACAATGGTATTGTCCTTTGACTTGTAAATAAAAGATGTTGGTTATGATCCTTGTTTAAATAATAAGTGCACATCTCAATTTCAAATGATAGTAGTCATATTGTTATTTACACAGCTTTTAATCCATGTTATTACAACGTTATTAAAAGGTTATTAATGTTATAATAATGTATAAATGAAGTCTTCTATACTTGTGAGTTGTCTTGTTGATGGACTGTTCTGTGATAAGTTGTACTCATAGGTGGTTGATGGGTTGTCCTGTGATAAGTTGTATTAATACGTTGTCGAGTTGGTTTATTTGTAATTGGTGCTATGAGTTGGTTTCTTTATTATTTGTGCTATTGTATATTTTTTAGTATGTTAGATCCAATTTCTTAGGATCTAGAATTTCCAAGATTTATTTAAGAGTTCTATATATGTAATATTTGATCAAACATTTGAGAAATGGAGTGTGACCTCACATATTATGAGACTATTTGGCTTATTCTATCTTTTGCTTCTCTTATTCTTATTTGTTTTCTATTAATTAAGAAATAGAGCACTATTAATAGTTATAGTGAACCCTTATTTTTCAAGCTACATCACATCATTCCAATTTAATCTCTTATTTTTCTTATTTAAAGGTGCTATCCATATATGTGAAACTGAAGGAAAAATTTGTGATTTTCTCCAAGAGAGTTACCTTCTCATGAGTTTCATCTTTTACATTGTTTAAACAAAGTATAAGTGCAGTTTACACACATATTTCACTAAAATAATTATATTTTCAAAAACCTATATGTATCTTCCCTCATTTTCTTAGAAACTTTATGTTAATAATTATACTTATCATGTGAATGAAAAATGTGTTTATTATCATATTAACCTATCTAATAATATCATAACTTAACTTTCACTTTCATTTGGATAATATGTTATACATGATTCTCATCCCTTTCATCTCAAGAATCACATTCTCTTAAGCTTAAATATGTGTCTTTCACTATGTTTTCACAAGCTTTATTAAAATTTCCATATAATTATTTTTTCTTATTTAAATTTATTTGAAGTTTTGAATCCTTTCTAAGTATCTAATAGAAATTTTTTGAAATTTTAAGTGTGAGTTTTATATGCACAATCCTAATTATGTATTCAAAAATACATCTTAAACATTGAAAAATCAAAATCTCACTAAACATTTTATCATTAATTTAAAAAAAATCTAATAATTAAACTATCCATTAGTCTTACTTTTTATGTATTAATAATTATAACTATTTAATTTTAAATAACATATATATCATTTTTTTCTACTATCTAATAAATTAATATTTATAATTATAAATATCACTATTGTAGAGAAATGTAATTATTATCACTTCTATCTATATCAAATACTACTAATCTCAATATTTATAGCGACTACTCTCCTCCACATAAATACTTTGTCTTATATGTATATATATGCCTACTTTTTCTCAACATCAATTTTTAAAAAATATCACCGTATTTTGTGCTATGTATGGATAGCACCTTTTCTCTCATCGACATTGTAAAAGATATAAAATTCAATTTCAATATTAACAAGGGCTACATAGTAGCTAGTACCTTTCTCTTAGTTTAAATATAGTTACTTTGCAATTTGATATGTGAATGATGGATTTTTAAACAAATATCACACATAAAACAAAGTGAATGAATAGTAAAAAATGGTTCTCCAAATTACTATATATGTAAGGCCTAATTCACAATTATTATGTGAAATTGCAATGGCATAGAATAAATATAATTTGTATTGTTGTTGGAGATTTCCTTAAATAGATGGATCAAAAATATTATTTTATTCTCAAAATCACGTAAAACAATATAAATAACTATAAAAATCTTCAATCATATATGGTTTATATTTTTTATCTTTAAAATATTTTAAAAGAAATTATCATTTTTAATTAAGTAAAAAAAAATTAATTAAGAAAAAAACATATTTTTAAATATTTTGATTTGATACTCATGCCTTGTCGATAATCTTGACTTCCCTCCTATTCTTCCAAGTTCGTTTGGACCGCCGACTATCTCTCCTTCAATGCCACCTTTGGAATCGGCTTCGCCGCATTCCTCTCATGATCCCGTGCATGAGGATTTCCCAGACTCCCCAAAAAATATTGTTGGAAGCGACATTGAATCCTTGTTAGGTAACCCGAAGCTTGACTTGGCGGCATTAAATTTTTTTGAAAAAGCTTCCTCGGACCCTCATCCCTCCATATCCCCTGCAACGACTTCTAACACCACTGTGAGGAAAAATTCCAAGGAAGGGTCAAGACACTTTAGGGGTCACCTCAAGACAAAATCTTTATTCCATGATGATCTGCATGATTTTCAGGATGTTCCTATTTCTGTTGTTGATGATATCCGGGCACTTAGAGCTAAAGACCTTGAACAAGTGACAAAATGAATTCTATCTTTTCTCTCAATATCAGGGGGATGGGTGACCCCTCTAAGCAATTGTGCCTTCGGGATGTGTTTTCTGTGATTCGACCTTGCGTGGCTCTTTTCCAAGAAACACTATGTTCTCGCTCTAAAGCAATTGGTATAATTTTAAGCATCCGCCCTGGCTAGCATGCCAGAGGTGTTGACTCTATTGGAAAGGTTTGGGGCATGATGGCCACATGGAACCCTTCTATCAGTAATTTCCAGGCTTTCGAATTTTTTGGTGGTTGATCTGAAAATGGAAGTACTTGAAAATGTGTGCAAGGTATCCATTTCCATTTAATTAAATGTGTGCAAAATTCTTCATGTCTTGCTGATTAAACAAAGTGTTTTTGGTAACTATTTCTGAGTTTATGTGTGAGGGAATGTTAATTAATTTTTTTGTTTAACATATTAAATCAGAAATGCACAGCAAAATAACATGACTCAGATATTTGGTGAGCATTTCACCCCTCCTGGGCTATGGCTGCTGGACCAAGCCTCCCAAATTGGCTTGTCCTCTTGTATTAAAATGCTCCAATATGCTAATACAAGTTTAAAAGTTCCTCAATAGGAAAATCTGACTGTAAATATAGAATCATAAGACATGAAAATGCTAAAAATTCCTTCCCATATTCACTAAAAAATGAAAAATTACCAAGTATAGTGCCTTCTTCAACAAGGCCCTGATGGCTTTTTGAACTCCTTTGAATATTTTCAGGTTGTGGATGTCCTCAAGCAGTTCTAAAACCTCTTCCATTAGGTTCAGAAGGTTTAAAATAGCTGAAAATGGTTTTTGGTTCACCTCAAACAATGAGGTACAACTCAATATAACTCCATTTCCCCAATGGCCCTCATGGCTCTCCAAACTTCCCTAAAGGTTTTTGGCCTTTGAAATTCTACAAAAAGTTCTATAACCTCGTCCATTAGGTTCAGAAGGTGGAAATAGCTGAAAATGTTTTTTTTTCACCTCAAACAGTGAGGTACAACTCAATACAGCTCCATTTCCCCAATGGCCCTAATGGCTCTCCAAACTTCCCTAAAGTTTTTCGGCCTCTGAAATTCTTCAAACAATTCTCAAACCTCTTCCATTAGGTTTAGAAGGTGGAAAATAGCTGAAAATAGTTTTTGGTTCACCTCAAATAGTGAGGTACAACGCAATACAACTCCATTTCCCTGATGGCCCTGATGGCTCTACAAGCTTCCCTGAAGAAAAAATGGTTGTAGAACACCTATAATACCTTTGGAACCTATCCGAAACACTCCAGAATGCTTAGAATACCCAAAATTGACCAAAATTGCATCCAATTTGGTCCAATATTGGAGAAGTTATGACCAAAACAACATTTTTCCCAATCTTCCCTAAACAAGCTCCACCAAATGTGGAGAAACTGCAGATAAGGTTGAAAAATGTGGCGGGCCTCCTACATTGGCAGAACCATGCCCTTAATTGGTGGCAACATTAAATTTGACAGTTTGATAAACCCCGCGTTCACATGCAAAAATTTTTGTAACCGTTAACTGCTGGGCGGATAAGGTTTAGTCGCGCCCTTGGTCACGACATGAAGGTCACATCGGATGGGGCTAACCACATGGTAACCACCACCCCACATTTTATGCCACAATTTTATTAAACGGTCACATGTGATCACTCCCAAAGTCGTTGCGGGTTGGGTCTTTAGGCCATGGTTCCGAGTGTATAATCACGTGAAGTGTGGGGGCTGGCCCCCATTTGCCGCCAACGGAATCTACGTTAACTTCAAGTAATGCCTTTGTCCATAGAATGTTAAGAAACACCACGCAGCTCGGGTGGTTAGGCTTGTATGTTGCTAGCGGGGAGACCCCGTTTCGATTCCTGCGGAGTATAATTTTTTTTTTTGCCATACCACATTCCATCCGCCCTAGGGCCACGTGGCGGCCTCGAGGCTTGCCACGTGGCACCCGTTGATTGGCCATAAAAACCGAAAGTCAAACCATTGAAAAATGGAGAGCTACCACTTGTCGTAATATAATTGGCCCGAATTAAATATTCTAGGGAATATTCCAGAGAATATTCTGAGGAATATTCCAAGAATATTCCTTGGAATATTTTTTTTTTCAAAATTTGAAAGTCAAACCCGGTCAACTTAGTTTTGGGAGTTTACTGAAAACTTCAAACTTGCATAACTTTCACATACAATGTTAGATTTGAGTGCCGTTCACAGCACTAGAATTGCAGCGATGAGGCTTATTCGGTCATTCGGGTTGCAAGTGATTTTGAACACTTTCAATTTTGAGCTTTTTCCATAGCTCATACTTGAGCTTGTGATCAGTGGTATATTGCTTTCTGGCTCTTTTAGAGGTTTGTTTGAAAAGATTCATGTTATCAATTTATATGCACCATGTTATAATTGAGCCTCTTTTTGGGAGCGCATGATGTCTTCCGAGATTTTAAATGCTGATAATTTAATTGTAATCTGTGATTTTAACTCAAGTTCGGCTGCAAACGAGTCTTGGGATCGTAAGTCTCGTCTAGACTTGTTGGCCTACCAAAATGATAGGATTTTCAATGATTATTGTATGATGGATGTTCGGCTTCTAACTTGGACTAATAGACGTCAGGATGATGAGTTTATTGGAAAGTGTTTAGATAGGGCAATGATAAAGGAGTCTCTTTTTCACCTTCTAGGAAACATGAGGTCTCAAGTGATAATTTTAACAATATCAGACCATATGACAGTGGTTCTTTCCTGGGGCCATGATCCTAAGAGATTAGGGTTACCATTTAAATTCAATAGAATTTGGCTAGATGACCTTCAATTCAACAATATGGTCATAGAATTCTAGGGGAATAATGATTCATATGATGGTCTAATCGGGTGGAAAAAGTTTTCTGAGGAGCTCAACAGGTTAAAAATTCTTGTGAAGTCATATGAAAGGAAGAAAAAAGAGGTTTTGAGGCATTAGTTGAATGATCTAAAGGTGAAGGTGGAAAATATTTATGATAACAGGATGGTGGTTCCCCCAGACTCGAATGTATATATCATTTTGGATGGTCTTGAGAGATGCAAGTTGGAAATCCTAAAGATTCAGGAGATGACCTCGAAGCTTAGAAGCAGAATCCAGTGTCTTAAGGAGGGGGATCTGAACACTAGATTCTTCCATCAAACTGTAAACGACCGTAAGAATGCAAATTCAATTTGGGATATTGAATCGGAAAATGGATTCAAGATTGTTTCTATAGAAGAGATTCAACATGAGGCCTATAATTACTTCTCGTAGTTCTATAAGGAGGATCAGGATATTGACCACCATAGCCAGACATGGGTCCTTGAACAAGTGCCACATATTTTTTATCATGCCACAAATGATTTTCTGGGGAAAGAAGTCACTAAAGGAGATATCAAAGTTGTTATAAAATCCTTTGCCCACGATAAAAGCTCAGGCTTGGATACCTGGCCTGTTGATTTTTTTATACACTTTTATGAATTGATGGTGGATGAGTTTCTTTTGGTCAATGAAGAGGTCGGAATCTTGGGCTTCATCCCTCGCGACATGAACTCTACATTCCTGGCACTTATTCCTACATTGATCATCAACGCCAAAATATTTCTCTGATTTCAAGTTGATATCCTTATGCAACGTAGTCTATAAGATTTCATCCAAAATCATTGCAAATAGGATCACAGGGGTTATGTCAACCTTCATATCTAATGACCAATTTGGGTTTTTAAAGGGTCTGTCAATACATGACGCAGTGGCAACTGCACAGGAAGCATTGCATTCGATACATGCGAACAAAATTGAGGCGCTTATAATGAAGATTCACCTTTATAAGGCATATGATATTGTTGATTGGTCTTTTATCAAACTTGTTCTCCTTAAGGTGGGCATTTCAATGGTTAATATAAGATGGATCATGGCTTGTATCTCCTCTGCCAGGTATGCTCTCATAATCAACAGGTTTCCTTCTAAATTCTTTGTGGCTAGGAGAGGCCTCAAACAGGGATGTGCTCCGTCTCCTCTCATTTTCATTCTCATAATGGATGGTTTTAACAATTTAATGAAGATGGATAATAAAGAGGGGTATTTTTCAGGGCTATCTTTCTCCCTTATTGTTTGTATTACTCATCCTTTGTTTGTAGATGATTTAATTTTATTTGGTAGGCTCCTAAGAAATCATTGGTTCTATCTTCATTATATACTCATCCTTTTTGGAGCTGCCTCTGGTCTTTGCATCAACAAAGAGAAGTATTTTATGGTATTTTAGAATGGATATCTAAATGAGATAAATTATTTTGCAGAGTTTATGGAGGTCCAAACTAAACAAGTAATGGAAGGCTTCACTTATTTGGGATTCACACTGAAACCTTGTGCCTATAGGGTGATCGATTGGACATGGCTAGTTGATAAATTCAAAAGCATGATTCTTAAATGGACTAATAAGTGGATTTCACTTGGAGGAAGATATATATTGGTACAAGCTGTTTTAACGCATTTTGTGGTTTACTGGGCACATTTCTTCTATCTGCCAAAACACACTGTCCATAAAATCAATTCTATTATTTCCCAATTCATTCGGCCCCGCTCTTTAAAGGTTAAAAAAATACATCTTTGAAGACTGGACTGTCTAGCCACCCCGAAGACGTTTGGAGGTTGGGGGCTTTTAAACCTCCATGTATTTACAAATTCTCTTATCATAGAGTCTCTCTCACGAACATTAAAAGGGCAAGGGGTATGGTCTCTTATAATTCGCAGTAAATATGTAGTTGAGGACTCGATTCTTCAACTGTACAAGGGCTGCATTCTCCATGTGAAATCGGCATCTAAAATATGGAGGAGCTTCATAAAAATCATGACTTTATTGGCATCTCGCTTAGTTTTGTATTTCAGTAATGGCCAAAAAATTACCCAGGGATGTGACAGGATTTAGGGTATTGATGTTGGTTCTTCCAGAGAGGCGTGGTTAATTCATCGATTAGCTCACCGTGGGATTTTTTTCTTATCTCAGGTTATATTATGTTGGAATCACACATCTCAGATTTGGAAGTTGGCAGAACAGTTGGGCATGCACTATAGGGATGTGAATGCATGGAAAATATTGGTGAATCTGCTCTAGGTTGTGGGCATGTGCTTCCATGGCTATTGTGATCAAATAATATGGTACGAGAATATGGTTGGTGAAGGTCTGGAAGTTAAGGACATATATTTCAACATTATTTGCGAGCAGCTGACAATCTTGAAGCTGGAATATCCATACCAAGATTCTATTATTTGGTTGGTTACTGTGGCGAAGACAAATTTTGACGTGGGATTGTCTCAATAAGTGTGGCTTCCATGGTCTAGGGAGGTGTCCTCTTTGCCTTTCTCATGAGAAAACGACTTCTCATTTGTTCTTTTCCTACTCTTTCAATTTGAAACTACGGTATTTGTTATCATGTTTTCTCTTGGTTCTTGACTGGAGGCCACTTTATTGCATCAATACCATCTAGGTATGGGGTGCTAGCAATGGAAAATTTAAAATGTTTCCTTTCTTTCTGTTTTGGGAGATTTGGTGTGCGCGGGACTGTCTCCTATTTAAGGGGAAGCCTGTCAATATTTCTCAAATACATGGTTCTATTATGTCTTGGCTGGTTGGCCGACCTTCTCAACTTGTGTTTGATAAGGACTTATGTATCCGCATTTGCCCTCATTCCATTGCTATCCCGACGATATTTTTTTTATGGTGCTCAACATGGTGGGATATGCGGATGTGGGGCATGGATTAAACTTAAAGAGTCAGAAAGGTTTCATGTTTTCTGGAATGGTGGGAGAGGATCCAATAATAAGGAAGAGCTTATGGCTCTTTAGAGTGGGCTCATGGTTGCTTACAATCTAAAGAAGTCCTCTGTTCATGTATATGGAGATTCAAAAGTCATCATTGAAGGAATATCTGGTGAATCTCTCCTACGTTTACATGGTTTACAAGGGTGGATTGATCAGGTGAAATATCTCATGTCCAAGTTACACGAACCGTCTCTGCAACACATATACAGGGAGAATAATTCTTGTGTTGATGCCTTGTCCAAAACAAGTCTAACACTCCCTTTCTGCATTATGCATATTACACACTAGAAGGACGCATAGGTGATCATGAATTTTGACTTCCCTTGCCTTAATGTGTTTCATTCTCTTCTGCAAGCGAGCCAGATGATCAAGCGAGCCGGTTTTCTCCATTAATATCCTCCGGCTATTGTCTAATGTTTTTCCTATGTCTTCGTATTGTTGTTGTCATATGTTGGTTTCTTTTTTATGGTCGAGGTTTGCTACTATGATACATTTAAGAGTGTCAACTACCTCTTTTTTAGGTCCTGGATTGTTGTCTTCCAACCTTTCCTGCTCAGTGATCGAACCTGCTCCATTTTGTTATTATATGGACAGTAGTCTAAGTGGAACGTTTCTTTTATGTTGGTCATGTTATACTATAATGTAGATAATGTCAGTGTGTTTATTCTCTTGTGCTGAATGGAGACATTGTTTTTCTTCTATGATGAATCCTCATTGTGCTTTCCTCTAGTAGGAGACTCACATGGGATGGGAGTATGTTGTTTCATGTCTTCTCATGGTCCTAGTCTCGCTCCTTGACTAATGCCAATTGAATATGTATCAACTATGCACTGTTTACTTAATATAAACAACGTTTTTTTCTTTTAAAAAGAAAAATATACTTTCAACTTAAACATTTTAAATAAATAAAATTTTCAATAAATAGAAAATTATATGATTGAAACTTATATAATTTTTTAATTAAATTAAACATTTTAAATAAAATTTTCAATAAATAGAAAGTTATATGATTGAAACTTACATAATTTTTTAATTAAATTAAATATTTTAATTAAGGTAAATGTTTTTGAAAAACATAAATTATAAATATATATATTTGTTTAATTTGATTAGAAAATATATATTAATAAAATATAAACTCTTATATTGCATGCATCCATACTTTTAGATATAGTTTCTAATAAATGAAACGAAACTTAAGGACGGCATACCGTTGGTTTTGGAACGTTTTTTTTCAATCTCGTGATTTCGAGGCCCAAATATTATGTCATGTGCAAATTGATGTTCCGTGCGTGCAATTAATTAAATTGAGTGATATCCCACCAACCACGCGTAATGTGCCCACCCAACGATCAATTAATTAAATTGAGTGATATCCCACCAACCACGCGTAATGTGCCCACCCAACGATCTTTAAGAGATTTTAAAAGAATTACTCCAAAATTAATATATGAGAATTGTTTAATTTCAATTTAGAATGATTTGTAACGCTAAATTATTCCCTGCTCGCACGTTCATGTGTTTAATTAAGTAATATCCAAGCAACTACGGCAATGTGCTTAGATTTAGATTTCAGATTTTTGGGATTTAGTATGATTTTTTATAAACTTATTTGTAATTATTTTTTCAGCACGAAAAAATACTTCTGGTTTATATAAAGTGTACCAGGGCACAAAACTATGCAAAAACAAATAACCATATTTGGTTTTACAATATTCACTGTTTTCAAATCCACAGTCCACATTTCTTCAGTTTTTTAGCATCAGAAAAAAGCATAAAAAAATAACTCTTGTTTCTTGTTTTACCGCTTTCGTTCAGTACAAAAACATAGAGGTCTGATTCATAGTTCACTTTCCATCATATCGGTTCATTCCTTTAACAGGGTTTTACAATATTCAGTTTAACACTCAATCTAAATTATATCCACTAACATAGTTCCTTTTTATTTATTTTTTCACTTCCTGCCTATTTGCATTGTGGAGTTCACAGTACATATCGCCAAAACACCCGTTTAAACCCCTTTTTGAAAGTCTGTCTGCTTCAGTGTTTTTTTCCCTATAGATATGGCTGAAAAAGATAGCAGAGAAAGATTGCTTCAAAGAATTTATTCTCTCCAACCAATGTATAAGAGAACCCGGATTTAGCTGTGTACCTTTGTTTATATGTTCTATGATAACCTTCAAATCACCAAAAACCCGTAACTCCTCAATGTATAGTTGGCTGGCAAACCATAGCAAGCCCCAGAGTGCTATGATCTCGGCTCTCATATTTGTCCCTCTGCCTCCATTTCAATATATTTTATAGTGGCACTCTGTGGACAGCCTTAACCAAGCCCCACATCCACAGTTTTGGTTTTGTGAAGCCCCATCAAAGAAACCGGCTGGGTATTGTAATTCAAAAGGCCTCATCTTTCTGGACAAGTCCCTTGGGGATTTCTGTATTACTTTTAGCTTTTCCACATTGCAGTATACCTTTGCACAGATTTTCCCTGGTGTGCTTTGTTTCCCTTCAAAAATACATTTATTTCTCCCACACCATAAGTGCCAATGTAGTATAATGGGTATGGCTCTGTTTTTTTTTCCTCGCTTGAATCACCAGCTCATGCAATTGGTGGTCGTCTTATAAACAGGAGCAGGAAGTTTAAGTAACTGAAAAAGCAAATTTAAAGTCTCAAGGGCAAAAGGATAGCTATAAAATAAATGAACACTGTCTTCCCCATTTTGTCCACACATCGGACATCGCCCCGGACCCGGCCATCCTTTTCTTTGCAAATTTGTCCATGTCAAATTTTTGTCCTTCCATATGAGCCACATAAGGATGACCATTTTAATCTGTACTCCCGTTTTCCACATCAATTTAAACCAGCTGTCCGGTTCTTGTTCAAGTCTTTTGTATGTCAAAGTGGCATATGCAACCTTCGTGTTAATCTGAGTGTTCATATGGGTGCCTCTCCAAGTCAAACAAGATTATGTTTAAATTTAGCATGATTTTCGTAAGTGTGCATGGAACTAAATATCTAGCTTTTAAAAACATTAATTACAAAATTAATACATATGGATCAAGGTTAATTTAATATTAATTAATATAGTTTAAAATATTTAATTTTTAAAAAATAAAAAATTATTTTTTAATAATATATAAAAGTGTTTTTAAAATATTTAATTGCACTGATTTTATTGTAAATTTTGCATAATGTAAACTTTGCACAATATAATGTCATATGAATAACTACCTTACATATTTTGAGTCATAATTTATAAATATGATTGTAATATTCATGCATGATTTTACATATTTATGTATTAATTATTTATTCTTAGGCTTTGCAGAAAAACTATTCAAAAATAAAATCTTTGAAAATTGGGTAAATAACATAATTACTATCAATTATTTTTCACCATAATTTAAGCAAGCTTTTGCATAAATATATTTATCAAGTGTTACTTCCACCATTGTTTATATTTTTCTCAGTATTTTATGTATAGTGAAATTGTAAATGTGTAGACGTACTAGTTGTTACCACCCACAAAAAATTAGGCAAGTCCTTATGAGTGAGTAAGTAATTAACTTATCCATTTCACATCTCAATTTATTAATTCTTGCTAAAACAAGATTATAGAATTCAATTTTGCTAATTAAACACTATTAATTTATCATCAACCAATATCAATTACAATTTTTTATAGAATTTTCATGAGAATATAATTTTTAACTTAAATAATAAGAATTAACTTTATTACATATCATTATTTATATTTATAACCTCACTTACTTTCATACATTAAAGCCATAAATAATTTCAATACCGTTGAAACTTTAAATATTTAGGGGTGGTTCTTTTAGAGAGTAAAGTTGAATAAAATAAGTAGCAATGTTATTTGTGATTCTCACAATCATAATAGAAGTCTTTTCATATTTTTTTTTTAAATAAAATATTATAATAAAATATTATTTTTTCTATTATCAAAAATGAAAATTACATTTTATCTACATTCAAAAATGGGCTAAACAAAAATCCAAGAGAAATCAGAAAACAAGTCTATAAAACTCATGTTATGTAAAAAAAAAAAGGTCTATCAACTAAATATAAGTGTAAAATAAAAGACAACATTGCATACATATCTTCACAGTCACTTGAAAATAAAAAATAGGTATATTTTTAGTCAATCTTATTAAATTTCCATCTACAAGGCCTCTATGAAATTCCCTTAATAATATTATGAAACATTATCATCTATTTTCTCAAATATTTTCCAAGTGCCTAAAACATGCAAAGTGTCTACCTTAGATACTGAGTTTCTAATGAAGTTTCTTTTCCTGTAAATATGACAACTAGATTTGATCAAAAGCATGTTTGTTTTTAATGTAGTATCTCCTTGCTTTAGATAAAAAGTCTTTCGTGGAGCTTCTTTCCCTGTAAATATGGCAATACAATCTCATGAAAAACCATATTTTTAATGTAATATCTCTTTAAGAATTAGGTGCAATCTGTGTATATGACATTAATGTCATTAAACTAATTTATAACAATCATAAAATCACCAAAAATCTCCAAGTGACTACATCGCTCTCAATAGCAAATGAAAAGAAAATCTTGTGACTTAGTAACTTAGAATAACTATTTGCTTTTATACCCATCCCAATTTGAAGGTTAAAAAAATGATTTTCATAAAAGTATAAAACAATGCCCCACCAGAGAAGCACTGGAGAAACCCCTTCAAGAATGCTTAGGGATAAGAACGGTCCATTACTTTAGTGGTTATATTACGAGGATAGTGTGTGGGCTGAGGTGTAGAAAGAAGAGAGAAACTGGCAATGGTTTATGTGGAAAGTTTGTCAAAAAGTAGTAAATTTGTCTTAAGAGTATTTCGTTGTTTCTTGAGAACCAAATTTCCCGGTAAGTTCTTGTTCCTTTTTTAATTTGAAACGTAGTTTCACTCCCAAAGTCAAAGGAAGGGAAAATAAAAGGTAATGCGGAGCCTCCTCACCATTTTTACATAAAGCATACCAATTGAGCCAATCGTGCATCATTTTCTATAAATTGTGGCTTCTCGGAACTTTATTTTCTAGAATGCACCAGTGAAACAAAGGACCTTTAGCTCAACACCAAAGTTTCAATAATTTTCTTCACCACCAAGCTAAGATACCTCACTCATTAATAATAAAAAATTAACTCATTTTTAGAGAATATTCCCGAAACGATGAATGCAACGAACCTAAATAATTTTCTTTGTCTCTAAGAGGAACATGGGAGACATTGAGAGCAACGACTTAATTTTTCCATTGTTCAAATTGGTTGATTGGCAGGTTAAATTTGTTGCATCTATCCATCCTTGAGCCTAGATAGATGTACATTCATTATCAGCCACCTAGTTTAAAGTAATTCTTCCATTTATGTTTAGAAAATTTACCAACTCACGAGGCAAGTGAGAATTTTCTCTATTTTCAAGTGAGAAAGTGGGGATATACTGGGTAGATACAATATTTTTCTGTAGAATATTAGGTATCAGTTTCCATTCAACTTTCGTACATTCTCAAAGAGGTGAAGGTTTTTTAAACCACACTCACCCTATATTTTTGTTAAGGAATTTATTTATTTATTGATTAAAGAGAGACTTTATTTTTTGACTCACTTATTAAAATGTTGATTTTTCATATAGATAAAATAAGCCCAAAATCATAGAACATGTATTCCAAACTAAATAAAAATACAAACATTATAATGAAATTCACTTATATTTTGATATTTTGATGTTGGTGTATTTTCAAATTCAATCTGTTTTGTTTCGTAATTTTTTTTTTCAATTTAAATGTATACCAAATAGGCGATAGATATACGTGATACCTGGAAGACTTCATAAGGCAAGGCAGTAATGAATGTTATATGGGCTTGGCCCCCAGCGGGGATTGTTGGAAATTAATTCCAACCACTGATGTCAATCAGCAGTAATTGCAGAATGAGTGAAGCGCGGCACATTGAAGCCTTAGAAAAGGCGGTTGCTGCTTTTTTAAAGAAATTGCAAAAGGATTGGAAAGCCCGCACAAGTGAAGTGCAGAGTAGATAAAAATCGGCCCCTTTGATATTTATCTAAGGCGGTCGTTGTTTTCTTAAACGAGCAGAGTAAATGCTCAGACTCAAAGTCTCGCCAGCAGGGCAGAGCTTTGATTACAAAGTTGAATCAGGCTTTAAAGCCTTACCAACATATCGGCGGAGTTAAATGATTATGGCGGAAATCACAAGTTTTATTAAAAGTGTCTTATTGATATGGAAATGTTCCGATGCGATGCGATCATCGCAATCGCAAAAGGAACAAGGTACCACACATATGTATGTTCCGACCGATTGAAGTTTGCGATGCGATGCAATGTGGTCCCACCACAATTGTAGTCGCAAGTCGCAAAGGCCACAATCGCGCAATCACAAGATCGCAAGCTGACTGCCGATGCGATGTAGGCCCCGCGCCATCGCAATCACATAGCACAAAGGTGTTAACCTCGTGTCCGCTGAAATGCCGATCGCCGATTGAGTTCTGGATGCGATGAATGTTTTCAATGGATTTCATATATTTTGAGATCCAGTTTTATGGGTCGGTTTAATTGTTTTTATTAACCGCGCCTTATAAAAGGAAATGAGCCCGAAGGCTAATAAAAAAAAACATATGAAAGTTTTGTTGTGAACGCGTTCTTTATGTATTAAGACGTTGTTTGAGAAACAGAGAATTGCTGTAGCCCGCAGGCTGATTACACAACAAGTTTGTAAGCACTGTATGTGCAGATAGAGGACATAGAAGTTTTGTGTGAGCACTGTTGTTATTACAGTCCACTGTAATACTTTGTAAATCCCTCTCAAGGAGGAAGAATCAGATTGTTGATTATGTATTTCTTTTATTCTTTTATGAATTAAGAAAAGTGTCCTAAACTGTTTCTGTTCATTCTGCAAATTAAGTTTTAAAACTCTGTGTTGTAGAGGGAATCTTCATTCTCTCTTGTTTTTTTGAAGCGATCAGAAACTTCTACAGGGACTCAAGGTTCGTTCTATCAATAAGAATATCTCGTTAAGTCCCTCGGTGAATCTCGAACAAAGCAATCCGGTCATAGAGAGTGATGCTACGTAAAATATCTAATACGATTTTGCATCTTATTAGGAAAACCTTTTCCCACTCTAGTTGCGCAAAAACCGAGTGCGACCCTGACATTCCATCATTGATTATTTTTTATGGGTTATTACAATCCTATGTCATTAATTTTCTTGTATTATCTCAGCTATGGCATAATTACTAAATCTTCACCAAAGATATAAGCAATCTAATCAACGAACGATTAATTATCATTCAACTCTGTTTCCAGTATTGTCATGGGAGTAAGAGAAGATCTGCAGAGTGGGCACGTCATCTGACAGTGATCAACCCACTTATCCAGACAATTCCTGTGAAATATACGACGTCAATTACATAATTCTATTTTTCAGAAAAAAAAACCAGGCAGTACATGTTCAATCATAAGACGAAGTCAGTATTAAAGCCCATATACATGACTAATACAAAGCTTCGACTATCTGTTGATATTGCTATAAAAAAACAGATTTCAGATGTCCACTTAATACATCATTCTACATTTGTATCCATATTACATATATACCAGGATATACATGCCAAATATAAGTCTAAGAATCATAGCAGTACATTGCGCAACCAGATCCAAGAAGGTATTGACATAATTTTATCAACAAGACCCCATATGCTTGAAGAAAATAGCATGAAGGCATGTTCAATCCCTGATAAGAAAAAACATTCATTGTCGACTAATTGAAACGTTAAAGGAAGGGCATATAAAATACATTTTACTTGTGACAAAAATTAAAACGATGATCCTGATAACATATATATACTATATATACACTGAACATATTCATAGATGAAGCAATTAACATATGTCCCTACTTTTAGTACATAAAAAGCACTAGGTGCGAAAAATGGTAGTCGCAGAATACTTACTTACTTTTTACATGCAGTAGCACTCTAATATTTCTTTATGAAGTATGAATATTTACTTTTAAAATATTGTAGTGATTTTCATATTAATTTAAACGTATTGTAAACATCAACTTTTTTTTTTTTTAAATTTGTGATTTTCATGCTAATTTTTGGCATGTATTCTGACATCAGCACTTTTTAGAGATTTTCATGTTGGTAATAAAACACAAAACTTAGATAAAAAAAATATATATATAAAAACAATAAAAAAAACCAATAAAAATGTAAAAATAAAAAAAATTAACTCGTAAAAATAAAAAATTTAAACAAAAATAAATAAATAAAACAAAAATATTCGAAAATTATATCAAAAGAAATGACAAAATTTGAAAAAAAAACACATAATTTAAAGAAAAAAAACAAAAATTAACCAAAAAAAAAACATCAAAAACATTTTTTTTAAGTTATTAAAAAAAACCATATAATTAAAATAATAATAATAATAATAATTTAAATTACAAAATTAAAATTTAGATAAAAAAATAAAATAAAAAAAATAAAAAATTAAATTTAAAAATTTAAATTAAAAAATAATAATAATAAGAAAAAAATACAAATTTTAAAATTAACAAAAAAAACAAATTAAAAAAAAAAAACAAATTTAAAATTGAAAAAGAAAAAAAAAAAAACTATAATTAAAAAACAAAAAAATGAAAAAAACCACGTGCAAATAATTAAAAAACAAATATCAATAAATTTACTGTTTTTTTTTTTTAAATGAAACAATTTATAAATTTTAAAAATGAAAAACTAAATAAACTAAAAAGATTTAAAAAACAATTAAATGTAAATAAAATTAAAAAAATTTAATACAAAATTTTTAAATTTTAAATTTTAAAAATAATTAATCTACAATATTAAATATAGAAACAAAATTAAAAAAAAATCTATAATAGAGTATTGGTTTAATACTTTCTACCAGTCATTCAAAATATCACTACAAGGGTTGACTGTTTTCGTTAATGTTTATCACGGGATGAGTCGAATTAGAAGAACAAATCATAAAGAGACCTCTCTTCTCTAATGAAGCGGAATAATCCAAGCGTCTTTCAACTCAAAAACTGGGTAAAACGCAGACTGATGACTTGCCTCCAAGAAGTGCCACACGATAAAATCGACATCAAGCAATTATACCAAAATAATTGTATAATCTGGTATAGTGGTCTACTAGCAAAAAGCAACATCATGTGTTCCTTGTAAACTCATTGGCGATATCAGGAAGAGACTACTAAGGTAAGAGCAGATCCGAGGCGGAACGACATAAGAGGCCCAAATTCCAGAGGGAAAGAGCCGCTAAAGGTTTCGGTGAAGTCGTCCCTGCAAGAAGGGAGATTTCCGATGATGGACAAGGAATGCACTGTGGGTAGCTTCTTATTTCTTCCCTTGACAAAGAAGCTCCCATGCCACCACCAACGCAACGAAAGAAATAACAAGTTTCATAAAACTGAATATTATTCCGTATGTCTGTCCGATCCTAACTTCGCTGCCATTCAAAATACCGTGTGGTTCATTTCACGTTCATTTTTGTGGAGCATGAAAACATATACTTGCGTTGGAAGGCGACCACAAAACCCTAATACCCAGCATTCCCCGACAAGCCACTCACTCATTAACGTATATCATGAAAACTCCGAGCCTACCGTACCCGCTCACCTGTGTGGTATGAGGCTGTACCATCGCGGAGGTCATTTCGAACTCAAACTCTCGTGTTTTCGCCACCCATCACCATTCAAATTTATTTATTTATTTATTTATTTTTATTATTATTATTTTTTTTTTTAATTCTGATTTACTTATTTATTTCAAAAAAATTTAATTTTTTTTTAATTTAATTTTTATATTTAAAATTTAATTTTTTTTGTTTTTTTTTAATTTTGTTTTATTTTTTTTAAATTTTATTATTTTTTTGTTTTTAATTTTAATTTTATTTTATTTCGTTAATAATTTTTATTAAATTTTGTATTTTTTTTTTATCTAATGATTTTTTTTTTTTTAATTTCATAATTTTTCTTTATTATTTTTTTTTCAAGTTCAAATTCTATTACCGAAACATATGCAAGAAAGCATTACTTAAGGCCACCGAGGTACTGAGTTCAGCAAAATGACAAAAATGTGGTCGCCTGCATGGGAAACCGGCCCGAGAAAAGTATATGAGCCGCCTCGTGCAAAGATAAAACCAACTTTAGATGCAACCAAAATCGTGACTTCGCTTTGACATACCACACCATGACTTCCTAAAGCAACAAAATGACACAAAATCAAAAAAAAATCACTGAAGCTTCCTTCACTAGAGACCAGGTTCGCAGGGGTTTCTTTCACCCCACCACTGTACCATCACTTCGCTATTCAGAATGGGACACCATACCGTTTTCTGTGTCGTTGTTTCTCTCGGCTTCACCACAACTCCTTCGCTTGCCTTCTCCGTATTCAAGACTCCGAGTCATTGCTTTCGTAAGTCTTTTTCTCCAATTTGAGTGTGGCGGCACAAGGTCCGAGGACCCTTTTCTTGTTACTTGGGCACGCAGGAGGGAGAGGTTCGTGCCGCCCCACTTTCGAAGGTGACAGAGACAGACGATTGACTGGCGGTGGGGCCGATTAGTTTGGCATTGGAAATGAAAGTGAGCAAAGTGACTCGGTTAAGTAGATAGGGTCGAGGTAGCCGGGATTCGGGAGTGTGGGGAGGAGACCGAGAGACCAAGCCACCAATGCGGTGGAGGGAAGACCGCATCCACGCTCCGCGCTCATCGCCCACTTCGCGTGGCGGGGTGATGAGCCCACAAGGAGAGCTTAAGAGGTATTGCCCGAGAACCAGTGGAGGAGCATGCCGGTTAGAAGGCTGTGCTTGGTGTCGCCACAACACATGAGCCCCGTGCCCCCGGCCTCAGGCATTGTCTCGGCCGGGGTACCCACGTAGGCGGGTAGAATTGAGCCGAGATGGGGAGGCGTAATCAGCCGAGATGGGGAGGCGAAGCCCAAAGGACAGAAAGGACTATGGGAGAAGTGATAACCGTAAAGAAAACCAGCAACATCCCGTGGACAAGCATACTCCAAAGAGGTGCATGAGCTCTAAGCTCCGCTTCAGAGGGCAACCGCAGCTAACAGGCGCAGTGCCAATTCCCGCATGGGGGTGGTCGAATGTTGGCAAAAGAGAGCCGAAGACTCGACATGGGGGGTGAGGAACAAAACATGAACCGCAGGGCCAGACATGTCGAGCTTCGCGCCCCTCGCCTTTTCCCCACCCACAAATGCCTCGTAGTTGACGGCCCGGAGAGTTAAGGCACTCGACTCTCCTTAATGCTTTTGCAAAGTGCCATGTGGCCATGCCATTGCCGTCCACGAATTAAATTCCATCCCTTCACAAAACCGCACCCGCATCCGGGGAATTTTCTTATTATTAGTTTATGTTTAGTTTTTTAATTAATTTTTTACAAAAGTTAACAAATTTGTATTTTTTTTAAATTATTTGAATTTAATATTATTTTTTAAATGTTCTATTTTTATTATTATTTTTTGTTAATTATATAAAAATTTATACTTTTTTATTTCAATTAAAATTGTGTATTTAAAATTACTTTTAATTAAACTTAATTTTTTTTAATTAATTTGTTTTTTAATGTGTGTGTGTATATATATATATATATTAATTTTCCATTTTAATCGATTTTTAAGTTTTTTTTTAACTTTTATTTAACAATGTTTTCTTCTTTCTTTTTCTTTTATATTGAATTTTTTTTTTTTTCGAAATTTATTTGTTTATTCATTTATTTACTAAAAATTTATTATTTTTGTTTTTAAATTTAAAATCATATTTTAATATTAACATTTTTTTTAATTTTAATAAACTTATATATATACATATTTTAATTTAAGTTCATATATATATTTTATTCTTTATAATTTAAATTAATTTATTTTTTTATAATTTATTTGTTTTTTATAATATATATTGTTTTAAATTTAATATTTTTATTGTATTTTATTTTTCATTTTTAATTTTAATTAATTTTTCATTTTTTTACTTTTAATTAAAATAATGTTTTTTTTTTTTTTAATTTTTTTTTTTAAATTTTTAAATTTATTAAAATTCTAATATATTTTAAAATTTTTTTTTTGTTTTAAAATTATTATTATATATTTTTAATTCATCAAACATTTTCTTTTTTCTTTTAAATTTAATTTCTATATTTTATTTTTTATAATTTTTACATTTTTTTAATTCTGAATATTTTATTTTGTTTTTATTTTTATTTTTAATTTATAATTTTTTAAATTTTAATCTTTAAATTTATTTATTTATTTTTTTTCCTTAAATTTTAGGTTTTTTTAAACATTTGAATTAAATTTTTTTTTTTTTTTATCTTCATATATTTTTAAATTTTAAGCTTTTAAATGTTTTTATTTTTTAAATTTATTTTTTTTTCTTAAATTTTAGGTTTTTTTAATGTTTGAAATTTTTAAAAAATTAAAAAAATCTTACTTTCTATTTTTTAAAATGCCAAAAGTATGACACAATTTTTTTTTTTGTTATTCCGTATCAACCGGTTTTGTTTTTTTGAGGGTGTTTTTTTTCAATCCTTTTTTAAAGAAACAATTTTTTTTTACCATAATTTTATAAAATGTTGAAATTTGTTCCTTCAAAAAAAATGAAGTGCATTATGGAATACACTTTTTGTTTTTGGGGTGCTTTTTCATGTTTTTTGAGTCTTTTTAAGCAGAGTTCCCCGTTTGAGGTCGTTACTCATTTCACTCAGAATAATGTTTTTAGCCCTTGTCAATATAAAGCATTTTTTTTTTCGAGTGTCCGCGTAGTACTTGCATATTCATGTACCAATCAATTTTAAAACATACAATACATATTGTTCACATGATATATTTATAGGTACCTACTCAAAGTAGTGACAATTTTCCAAATAAAGTCGTTACAAAAAAATTATTCTTCAATCCTCGGGCATCGATGACATCACCTCCAAAGTTCCCCGACATCACATCTTCCTTCTACCACTTTGGTACAAGGGTGATTTTGGAATGTTAGAGTCTAATCTTAACTGGGGCTACAAAATACCAAATTCTATGAAACTATGTCATTGCAACCATGACCCTATGCACCCCTTAATATCCTCATGCGTGATTCTCCGCTTCTCTTGAATCTCCTTGTACCTCTTGAAAGGTCCCATGTTGATTGATCCACTTTTCTTGAATCATAAGCTGGATGATGACCAACATGATCCATCATGTAACTTCAAAGTCCATGGGACTGCAGCAGTCAAAGCATGGATCTTAGACTTCAAACTATCACTCCAAGTTACGATCGACATCCGTATTTCTCACTGCATCATTAAAAATAACAGATTATTTTTTCATCCTTTCGGCTCTCCCTCAAACGTGGATTCGTTGTCTTGGTTTACATTCGCCGTATTGAACTTAGTTCAACCGTAGATGATGGCATGCAACGTGCACTTGTCTTTAGCTAGTTAACTTGGAGTTCTTTACATGCACATAGTTAGCCTTAATTAGCTTTAGTTCAACTCAGATTTTGCTTATGTGCACTTGTTTTTAGCTATTTAATCTAACTTATTACATGCGATGTGCACTTGGCTTAGTTATTTAACTCTCTAGTGCTTCGTATGTGGTGCATGTGCACATTAGCAACATAAAGAACACTTAGTTTCCGTTTAGCTTAACTATCCATAGCTATTTCATGTACAATTCAGCTAACTCGCTTGCTTTTATGTATTGATTCCAAAATCAATATGATGAATTAATTTCATTCTTTTCCCACTTTTCCTCACCCTTCGTTCTCTCGCAAGTTTGTTCATTGCTTTGAAAATCTAGATCTTTGTCTCAAAATCTCACGTGTGATTGTGAGTACAAAGATTTAAAATCTCATTTTACAAGAAATGTTTATTTGTAGGTTTAGAAGATTGAAGAAACAACAAAGAATGGAGCCTAAATTAGAGTTTCCACAATTGTCAATTCTTACTCCATATAATTACTTCTAATGAAGCTAAAGATTCACTTTGTTCCCATAGAGACTTATTTCAAGTAACTATGGAAACAAGTTGAACCAACATCAACAAAGAAGAAACAGATATTTCAGCTTACATGGACGAGGCCTTCGCATCCTATTTTTATCTATCTCTCCTTGAACTTCTAATTCATGTTGAATTATGAACGAATTTCAAATGAAGTATGGAAAAATTTGGAAGTATCATTGGAGAACATGATGAAATGCAGGGTCACATTCTGAAAATGAGTTAAACCTATTAGATCCGAGAAATTTGAGAACATTCAAGATTTATTCTCAAGGTATAAACCTTGTTGCTTTCTAGAGAAAATGATAAAGTGGATCGACAAATCCATGCGATAAAAGTCGTGCTTGATTCTTTCCATTTTATCAAAAATTGGTCCGTAGCATGAAATATCCGTCTCTACATTCCACAGCAGTAAGATTTTGTACCCAAGTGCAGCAACTTCTGAAAATTTCACCTGGATTTTGTCTGAAATATTTAATGCACGAGGCATGATAAGCTCATCAAAATGGGCACACTCTGAGAACTCCAAAAGTGCATGCACTTACTCTCGCATGAAAAAGGAAAGCAAAATGTTCTGGGTTACCGACTCGTAAAGGGAAAAGGAAGAAGGATTCCAATCCAAGAGAGGGAGGAAATCCCAAAACTTCA
Organism: Pinus albicaulis; assembly: GCA_034641835.2. Taxonomy (NCBI): domain Eukaryota; kingdom Viridiplantae; phylum Streptophyta; class Pinopsida; order Pinales; family Pinaceae; genus Pinus; species Pinus albicaulis. Next base: position 152,667,802 of record CM076584.1, read on the forward strand.
TGGATCATCCGTCCTCAAAGGAAAGAAAAAGTGAAATCGAGAGGGCAATCAAAGCAGCACTCACCGCCATTGTGGATTTCACTCCCAAATATGAATGAATGAAGAAGACTATAGATCGAGAGTGAGCATGTTTACACTCCAATGCAACACAATATCGGAGCACCACATTCGAGAATGCCAAGAAAGTCTGGAGAAAAATTACCATAACCAAGAGGTGATGGACATTTTTAATTTCTGCTCTTTCAGCTCTTACACCGCAAGAATGGATCATCAGATTTAGGAGCTTCTACATCATATGGATTCTTTAAAGGAATGATTTTTTTCTCTACATGCATACTCAAGACCTCCTATTCTTATGGGTGACAATTATGAATTCTTCCAGAACGGGACAAGGAAGAGTTCAATTCAAAGATGCAGTTTTGAGAATGTCTTTCATATTCCAAGGCTCTCTCGACTTTCTCTCGCAGTATCGCATGACACACGATAGGTATAGTGGAAGGAAAGTGGGAATTTACCCTCAGATTTTGTGAGCATTTATGACATGTAAAACCATCCTTGAAGACTGCATCCTGAAAGGTAAAAGGGATCAATCTCATTTGTGGTACGTTACTTTTCTCGATTTTTTTGCCTCAATTCAAATTCTATTTTCGCTTTACTTTCACGCATGCAAATGAAGAAAGTAGGATTTCGGGCACGAGATATTTGGGCACTTTGAATTTCTATATATATGCAACAGCCTTTACTGCTAAGCATGATCAGAGCTGATCGATGGACCATTTGAATTTCTGAAAATGGTATTTTTAATGGATGTGCCTCTGGAAATCATCCACAAGACAAGTCTCGAGAAGGGGGCGTGCATGGAGAGCCCTCTTCACCTCTTGGAAATTGTACATAGTGGATCTCATGGGTCTCATTTCCAAAGAAGCTGTAATGAGCAAGGAAACATATGCGTTTTCATTTATAGATGATTATGCACAAGATTCACTTGGGTTTACTTCTTGAAACTCCACTCTGAAGTTTTTCATCATCTAAATATTTTTCAAAAGCACATGAAAATAAGTCTCTGGAAAATGCATCAAGATACTACGTACGTATACTGGGACGAAATATGTCAACAAAGATGAGCTTCAAGAATGGAACGAAGTAGGCATACAACAGAGAGCAAGTCGGCCTCTCACACTCCACGTGAAAATGGGGTGGCTCGAAAGGAAGAATTGATCTTTGAAAGTGATAGCCAATTGCATGTTGCATACAAGATCCCTTTGTAAAAATTGGGGATGAAGATATCAATTGTGCTCCTCATACATACAGAACCGTACCCTCATAACCGCTTACCATAAAAACACATTTTTAAGGCTTGGTACTGGCATCCGACCCGAAGCTTCTGCATGTGGTTTCTACATTTCGTGATCTCTGAGCATGGGCCCATCATTCTCGCCGAGAAGAGAAAGGAGTTGGAGCCCCAATGTAAAGCATGCATGTCTTTTCGGATCTTTACATGAAGTCGGGCAGCGCGCGTATTTGCTCGATATCAACACCAGCAGCTCTTTATTGAAAGCGGAGTGGGCAAATTTTGATGAAGATATTTTGCATGCACCAAGAGATGAACTCGTTACTAAGTTTCTGCATCACCACTCATCGATGACTATGTAGATGAAACCCCAAACTCACCTTTGATGAAGATGAGCCTTTTCCCCGTGACACGAGTTGGACCACCGCCAGTTGAAAATCTGGAAATCATACTTCCGCACGTAGTTCGGAATATTCCCTGACCACCTTTCAACACAAAATGACGTAGAATGAGTGATCTCCTCGATGATCCTCGCTCTATACTTGGAGTTTGAGGAAGAGCCACAAGCACTCTTAGCTTATGGAGCCATGCATGCCCATGCATGCCGTTATATGATGCATGCATCCGATACGTAGACTTATGCAAAAGAAAAATGGGCATCCCGAATGGGAATAAAAAGAAATGGATGAGGAATATAATCCTCTCTATCGAGAACCAGACTTGGGATTTGGTTTTGCTACCTTCCAATCACAAACCAGTGAGGTTCAAGTGGGTTGACCCCATCAAGAAAGCAACAAATGGACAAGTTAGTTGACATAAGGTCTCGGTTGATAGAAAAAGGTTTTCAGAGAGAGCTACACGCAGTTGACTCATGATGAGACTTTGCTCTAGTGCGGAAATGGATTCGCATCTTGGCCTAGCTCTTCTCCACTTTGAAAGACAAGAGGAGTGGAGAAAGGAGCACCATATGGATGTGAAGCATTCCTTTCTTCATGGTGATCTCGAGGAGGAAATTTGCTACGCGGGAGTATCTCGTAGGGACAACATGCACAATTCATCTCTCGGTATGGAAACTAAATAAGTCTCTCTATGGTCTTCAAGTAGGCACCTCGCATGGTATGCAAAGATGGATTCTTATTTATTATCTCAAAATTTGACAAGTAGGTAACGATTCCAATGTTTATTTTTTTAAGAAAATTGACTCATTTTTTATCATAGTACTTTACGTAGATGATTAGTTGATAACAAAGTAGTTCAACTTTTGTCATTACTTAAGATTAAAGAAACTCATTACATAAGAGGTTTTCGTGACAGTACATGGGCTTGCTATAATTTCTCCTCGACTAGAGACTCACTAGAGAGCTCTCAGATTGCCATTTCCGAACCAAAGTATGCTAGAGATACTTTTTGCACGATTTCACACATGTGAGTGACTCGCAAGCCAACCACACCTTTCTTTATCGGGGATAAATCTTGAGAATGGGCAAAGACACACCATTGGTTGATTACACACCGTGTCGTCGCGCCTTGTGGGAAGTCTTCTTTTATCTCACTCACTCCATCCCGATCTCTCATATGTTGTAGGAGCAGCTTTTCGAGATACATGTAGGAGCCACATGAGTTACATCGAAAGTTGCAAAACACATCCTTCGATATAATCCAGGGGAAAATCACCTCATGGGATTCATTATAGCAACCAATTTTTATTTAAATTCTCAGTGGTCTCATAGATTCAGCATTGGGCTAGCGACAACATTGATCGTAAGTCCACCTCCACTCTGTACTTAGTTTTGATCTCGACCTCAATTTATTAGTCAATAAAGAAGCGAGCTAGCTCATTTTCTTTATCATCATTAGAGGGTTGAGTAGTGAGGGAGCACCTGCTGCCACGGTCAAAGCCATTTGGCTACACATATCGGTTATCTCGAAGCTTGGTATCATTTTCCATTGTCCGATCCGTCCTCTCGGTGCGCATAATCAAAGAACGCTATTTTTTTGCAGTAGATCCGAAGGATCCATGGCATGGACCAAAAATATTGGAATCCACATGAACTTCATTAGAGAACTCATCAATGATGCGATCATCGATCTTTAGTATTTTCCTTAGTTCCCAGCAAACTCGTTGATATCTTCTTACCAAGACATTCACTCGAGTAGAAGTTTTGATTCCTCGGCGAGATCGTCTCCGCGAAGGACACAACTTCCTAGCAGCTTCATTTTTGTCTCACTTTTGTATTAGCATTTCGAGCTTCTTCACCGGGTTTTCCCTCTTTTCCTCCTTTTCATGCATTGTACATGTGGGTACCTAAAATGGTCAAGCGTCGTTTAGACTCATTCATTTTGCATCACACTCACCTAAGTTATCCTTAAGGGAGTTTGTTGGTGTACATGCACACAGATTAGCTTTAGTTCAAGTCTAGAGACTCGCATGAAATGTGCACTTGCATTTAGCTGGTTAATTTGACGTTTTTATATTGCATAGTTACGTTTAGCCTTAATTATCTTTAGTCTAACCGTAGATATTTCATGCGATGTGGTGGTTGTGGCCATTTAACTCCGAGTTCTCACATGCGATGTGCACTTGGCTTAGTTAGTTAACTCTGTGTGCTTGCGTGTGGTGCATGTGCACGTTAGCGTAGAAAATTAAGCAGCACACTTAGCTTCACTTAGCTTTAACTATCCATAGCTATCGCATGTAAAAACTAAGCTTTAACTTAGTTTCTTTTATGTGCTGGATTCCAAAACTAATATGATGAATTAATTTCATTATTTTCTCCATTCTTCCTCACTTCTTCATTATCTTGCAAGTTTGCTCATTTTTTTGCAACACAGCACCTTTATGTCTCAAAATCTCACACTTTGCACCTGGCAAACCACATATTCCAAACATATTTTCCCCGCATTGAATCCCACCCATCATTTATAAAAAATCAACCTCCGCTCTATCCATGTGAAGTTGAAACAAGACTCCATCTACCTCCATCCACAAGAATTTGAAATAAGACCCAACCCCACCTCCATCCACGTGAAGTAAGACTCTCAAGACAACTTCCATCCACTTGAAGTTGAGCATGTTTCTCTTTGAAATAAGACAACCTACTTTAATATTTAACGCAGCAAATTCACTCAAAATACCAAAAATAAATGCAATTGGAAATAATGTGTCTAAAATCTAAATTTAATTATGAATATGGTGTTAGTGAAACTCATATTTAATTATGAAGACGGTGTCACCATCGTTACGTGAGGTTATGGAATATGATAAATTCTAAAGCAAAGCAGAAAAGTACAGATATGTGGAATGAAAGATATTTGAAGACCCTACCATTATTAGAAGAGAGATAATGGATAAGGCCTCGCAAATCATGGACCCAACCTCTCTCCCATTAACTCAAGAATCCAGTAAGAAATTTTATGCAAAGAGAAACCCGAAATGAATAAATCTACCATCAATGCCAAATTTGTACTATCACTTTAAATAGGAATTCATGTGTCTACTCTTTCAAAGGCATTTTCCATGTCAAGTTTTGTATGACATTGCCTTTTTCTAACAAACGAAATAGATGTTATCAAATATTTGCTCATGCAAAAACTCCTTTTGATTTTTTAAGATCATTTTCTTTTTGGGAAAAAGGAGCTTAATTTCTTTCTCACAATCAAAATCTTAGAAATCACTTTATATGAAACATTACAAAGTGAAATGGGCATGATTATTGAAAAGTAAAGAGGTCCCAAGTATTTTGGAATCAATGCTAAAAGGATGATGTTACTTATTCTTAAAAGTGTAAATCAGCATTTTGCAAAATAAATTTTGCGGCTCCAAAGCTAACGATGGAAGTGGTAAAAAATTCTCTAATCCTCAGAGCTCTGTTCAAGTTGAAAGAGAATATTTGGCCGAAGGATTTCAACATTGGCCGATGGATTTCTCTCTCTACTGTACTTCCTTGATCAAAGTAAGGCTACTCCTCCTTAGATACAAATTTTGAAATCTATTCCAAAACATTTGGATAATTCTACTCTTTAAAAGTTTCTTTTGGTTTGTGGTGCATTATACAAATTACATTAAAGTGATGGAGCACCTTCTCGCTTGAGTTGGAGAAAAAGTCTAAGATATTAATACCTCTTTTGTTTTTGTCTCTTTGATGTTATTTTTTGTAGACTCGATTATTTTCTCTTAGCTTGAAGGGTTCTAAGTTAGTATTCAAGTGTTTGGAAACAGAAGAGAAAAATATGGAGATGGGGCAATCCACGATGTGTCCTCAAGGGTGATATTATTCAAATTCTAGAGTCTCTAAGGGTGAGATTATTCATATCTAGAGTCTCAATGAATGAGATCTAGGTTGTACAAGGAATGAAATGAAAGAGGAGAAAAAGGGAAAAGAAACAAACTCATAACGGAAATCACACTAATATGGTGAAAAACCCACCATATATTAATAAATTAAATAATAGTAATATTTTGTAAAACACAAAATGGTTAGAATGGTGGTGTAGTTATCTTTGAACAAATAAAATTTAAAGACTCTCTCACATCTAAATTTTATTTATTTATTTATATAAATATATATAAATAATCATGCTTAAATATACTTAAAATAATATGCTTATAATAACAAATGAGTGAGATATTTCTCTTCCTTCCATAGTTACTCTATTTCCAAATTTCTCCTCATAGAATATCATATAATGAACAACTAAGAATTTGGAGTGCATGGAAAACACAAGGATAACTTCTCGTGTTTGATTCTCATTTAAGAAGATTTTACTACAAAACCTTTAAAGGTTAACAACTCAATGTTAATACAACATGCTATGAGCTATCGCATTGTCTCACGTATGTGGATTAAGAACTCAGCAAATATTGTTCTTAGCTTTATAAAAGCATTTTTTTCTAGCGATTCTACCTATCATAGTCAATCTTTGCCCACTTTTAGTTTGGGAATCAGCATGTTTTATCATCGTTTTTTATAAAAAGTATGCTTTTTATTTTCTAGTGATTCTACCCATCATAATCCAATCTTTCCCCACTTTTAATTTGGGAATTACATACTTTATCGTGGCTTTAGTAACTCTTTACGAACTTTGTATTTTCTTTACATTTGTATTTATATAAATATATGACCCTTTCGATATGAAACAAGGGAAACTATGCAAGCGGAGTCCCTTACGGAGACATCACGTGCCAACATCGCCGACATATGTGAGATGTAATCGAAGGACATAAGCCTCCTGGCTCACACAAGTAGGCCACATTTGCAAGCAACAATGACATGCACATTAGAGAAACCAATGTATTTATAACATAGAGAAAAGAAACTCATAGTAGTCAAATTCCTTAATATAAAGTATGTTAACACACTCAACTTTCAATTTCACCACACTAAATTTCAGCCGTACTCTGAGATGTGGGATCGAAGGACGATAAGCATCTATTCCCTGGCTGTAGCCACATTTGCAGGCACAATCACATGCGCATTTGCAAGTAGTAATCACATCGCACATTAAATAAACCAACGTAGCTAGAACATAGAGAAACAAATCGTATCTATCAAAATGACAATAGTATGACACCACACAATCAACCTTCAATTTCACCACAAGTATGGTATAAAAACCAAATATCGCCAATTTTTTTTCACAATATGAATGTAGTGTGTGTTTATGATGTTAATATCATTTCTAATAAATGTGAGGCAAATAATCTTTTGAACCAACCTAGAGTGCAACCTTAGAAGCTACTTCAAAATATTTAGATTGGGCTTTTTTCAAATAGGCTTTATAAAGAGAGTGGAACCTAAAAGGTGAAATGATGGGCTCTCTGTAGTTTTCATATTTTGAGTGCCTTCTTAACAAGTCACATGTATAATAGGAGTAAAATTTCATGGCCTACTAACATGAAAAAGTTATTAGATGATGACAATATTATGATCCATGTTTAAGTTTCTAAAAGGAATGGTTAATCCTTTGTTTCTTCGCTCTCCGAGATCAACATTAACCAGAGATATGATATAAATTTTGATCGCCTCTCTCACGGCTTTGGAAATCTCAGTGATTTTTCTTCCCTCTTAGCAATTTGTTCGTTCCATGTACCGCACAAAAGCCCGCCGACATGGAAAAAATATTTCGTAATCGAAACACTCAAAGAGAAAAGAAACATGATATGGATGTTTTGAAAGACCAAATATATAAGTACATTACCCTCGAGCTCCCATTTTGGAGTAGCAAGATCCTTTCCTCAAAATTGATTGCCAAGCAATATTTCTCATTGCCATGGATGCAAAAGTAATCAAATCACAGCAGAAAGAATATTTAAGGGCATAGTGGCAACATAAGAGCTCAACCTGATATAGTTGCATCACAAGAGCTCACCTATCATGAACTACAACGCACTACCGAGGCATTGTTCTTTGACTTCAACTAGATGTAGGTTGTCAATGTCCTTCTCTAGATAAAAAACGACTCATTAACCAGCATCCAAATCTCCCACAGATGCAAATTTCTAATTAAATGGGCCCCTACTCAAGTTCTTTTCAATGCCTGTGGCAAGAGCCAAAAACACATTCAAAATGGAATGAGAAAGAAGTTAGGAAAAGTTTCTAAGCTGAGGATTAAGAAAACCTACAAATTTTAAAACATCCAAAAGCATCGTTAACTTAAAAGGGTCATAGGTGTATCGCAAACCAATTGAATTTTCATTTGCCTCGTTATGTTTCCACAGAATTTCCTTAAGCTTGAGTAAATTTACCAATCCACCGCTGCACTCAATCGTAGTAAATATATCTAATTGGGTTATCAAATACCATATTCTCCACTGTTCTCGACATCTTTACAAAACACTAACCGATTTGTAATTGAAAGGTACCTAGTGTTTCAAAGTAACTAAATCCTTTAGCTGCATTTGAGATTGGGTATAATGCCATTTGCAGGAGTTAAGCTCAAAAAGACGAAAAAATAATAACCTCGCCACAAAAATATATTGAATCCCAAAGCACAATAACTCGCCACAAAATATATCGAATCCCAAATCAGTGGGTAATAATAAAAGAAATAGCATCCATAATATCTCTCCATGCCTTCATCTTAGGCGCAGACGGTGCCTTCGCCCTGTGCACCATTAGTCTCGTATATACCAATACACGCATCTCTTGACCATCTCCCATGGCGTAGTTGGTGGGGAGACCCACGAAAGCAGCATAGAAAAAACACCTACTCGATGGCACTAGAGCCATGATAGAACATAGATCACCAGAGAGGAATACTCCATAGTACACCCGGAAGAAACAAGGATAGCAAGGACCTAGCTTCAAACGTACTCATATAATTAGCCTCTCGTCTCAAATTTTCGCTCTTCACCTTTTTACTAAGTAACAGTGGGCTATGCAATCCGGATTTGAATTAGACAAAGGTAAGCTGAGCTATTTTTCTAGTGCATATAAATGACATCCTATCCGTCGTAGGAACAACAAATATGAGCAGTTGTGGAGGCTTTTTCATGTTCCGTTTACAGTATTTCGAATTATTTTTCAATCCACCTCGTATTTTATACGACTCGACCTCCGATGTGAGCGATTTTACTTCCCTACCTCTCGCCCTTCCCCTTCGTCGTCTCCTCGTCTCCGCTACCCCCGCCCATGCATCTTAGTAAAACCAAAAAAGAAAGAGCTTAGTCCTACATCCAAGAGGGTCGGTGAAGAAGAAACACTCCGCACGTATCGTGCAGACATCACTACATATGGAAGCAGAGTGGATGAAAGCCATCACTTACACGGATGCACGGACTATTGTGGAATCGATGGCAACATGCACACAACATTAAACAATGAATTTGACAAATACAACTTGCAACGATACTTTCTTTACATTGGATGAGAAAGGACAAGCAAGCCTCCGCAGTAACATGCTTTCTGTCAACCAAAAAATTTTCAGCACCCAGATGGATGAAAATTTCCACCATAAAACTTTGTTTAAAGAATGCTGATTAGTCTGCGTATTCATCTGTATTCGCTATAGTCCCGCACGAAGGCCGGACTAGTAATAGGTTTACAATATATCACAAGGTTAATTCATAGTTTATCATCGAAAGTATTTACATCACCTTTTGTTTTCTTCGATTTGATAATTATCCACCAAAATAAAACAACACCGCGTACTTCAACATTTTTCATATATATATGTGGTATTAATTTGAGAATCTCACCACACTATAGTATCTCATTTTTGTTAAATTTTACATTAACTTAACTTTAGAGACTTATAGGATGACGCATGGAATTAATTTTTTATGGTCCCATCTCTCGCATTCCACTTGGACCTAATCATTCAACGATCGCATTTGTTTCATGGTTCCATCTCGATATTTCATTGACCTACTCCTTCAACGCTGGTCGGATTCACTCGATGGTGGTGATTCTATTAGGTTTTAATGGTGGTGTTAGTGTTTAGTGGATTTTTGGTTTCGTGGTATCTGTTTTACTCAAGTTTTCTCTGTCGACTTTGTCGCTTTAATAAATTAGGTTTTACACAGGGCCTCTTCTCACTGTGTTACACTGGGTGAGCCTATCCGTGCATTATCCCTTCTCCATTTATCAACCAAACTCTGCTGAGCTTCTCGCTCCATTAAAGAAAATTGTGTTTCATCCCCTTCAACGTGTCAAATGGTGTTAACAAGGTAAGCGTATACTTTCTAATCTCCTTTGCGTTAGAAAATTTTCGATTAATAGAGTATGTTCACAATTTTATTTTGTTGGTGAAATTCCTCACTTTAACCATTTTTCTCTTCATCTCTTTTCGGCTCACTAGCATTGCGTAGGTATTCTTTTCTCAAAAACCCTCACTCCTATTATTTAACAGGTGATGATTTTTTCTCAAAGGATTATTCTGCCATCTGCTTTACCAGTAGTCTAAAAGACAGCCTCTATTTTAGACTCTACTTATTCTCGTCAAGAGACAAGTGAAAATAAATTTCCATTTTTTATCTCTTAAGATATATTTCTTAGCATTTATTTATTTATTATTTATTTGGTCTTCCTATCATGGATATAAATGTCAAAGTTAAAAATGTCACCTTTCATCTTCTATATCTTCATTTATTTAGAAATATATGTGTTCTTCTCAAGAGATGGAACCATCTAATCAAAAAAATGGATGAATCCATCGATGACCTCAATATCAATTTGAAAAAGAGGGAGTGAGAAAATGTGGGGTTGAGGTAGGGTCTCCAGTAGCCCGAATTGAATGGTGGAATGTATCGTTCCATCACTATTCACTATTATCCATATCAACTATCGAGTCTCAAACCTCTCATCCCCCGCATCCCTATAATATTTATAGATATCTTTGTTGGCCCTATCCATGGCCTCACACAAGTATCCCACTGTGAGCTTATCTCCACGCCCAATTGAAGAGCAACATTTACAAAAGTTCAATAGTGACACAAAACTTTTCGACTCCTCACCAAAATCTCTCTTGATATGAGTATACAGAGCATACAATCTCTCTCAAGTTTTCAACTAAAAAGATAAAACATGCTCGCTCCTCTAAGAGAAACATTCTCTCTTCAAATTTAAGAGATACTAAAGAGATATGAAGCTAGTGGCGTGCCATGTAATGTAAACATACACCAATACATTAAGTACCGGGGAATATTCACATGCTGAGCAGCACACAATGTGTCCTAAAACAAGTTAGGATATCTCTCCATAAGCAACCCTCTGAAACAACATTACTATAGTTTGTAAAATTTTCTATTATGACTTGGAAAGCATTCTATGGACCTCACTCTCCTTCAATGAACATGTCCAAAAAATCACATAATGATCATGCACTTCCTTTGATATGTGCAAATACATCAACATATTTCATAAACAGCAGTGGTCCCCCTGGGACAATCAACCAAGAATTTAATAATGGTTCTACTCCTTTTTGATCACCCAATCACTCGACATCATGGGCAGCATCTAATGTGTCTCCCATGATTCCCTAAACTTCTCCTCGATATGGCTCAATCAACCTTTTCTTTTAAAGAAAGACCCTCTCAGTTCATCATAAGAAGGAGCTTCATACCTCGGCCAACAACAACAAAGCAGCATCAAACATAGTATGGTAGAATGGATTTTTTTAGTACGTGCTAAAATTAATTTCAATTCTCCATATAAAACACTCTACCTGCATCTCACTTGCTTCGGCTTTATTCCTTCTCCTTTTCTTTAAGCTTTTGACTTCATAGAAGGTTGTGCACCAAGTGTGGTTCTAGCAACAAAAAAATGACGAAGTAGATGTAGGAAGGGCCATTGTAAAAGGTGAACCACTCTAACTTACCCCCACTTTCTCCCATTTCAATTTGAATTTTCATAGTTTCCTTTGTTATTTTTGGAAAAAACTATATTTTATAATTATATGGTGGTGCAATATGAAATGATTTCTAGAGATGCCTTTGAGCAAAGATCTCATGTCATCTCTCACTTTGTGTAAGTCGGTATTTCAATCCATGCATTCCCTTTTGATATGCCTCCTACACAACTCATGATTCATACAAATGCTGTCTATTCAACTCCAGCTTCATTATATTCCCACATAAGGTCCAAATTTTCTTCACCATTTTTAGTTTTTACTGGAATGATTTTAAATCTCCAGGTTATACATATATATATTAATAAACTCATATATGTAGTGAAACTCTTTCCACTAGCCGAAATGATAATGGAAAAATGTTCTCTCACCAAAAAATCATGGAAAAGTAGCAGGTGACCAAAACTTAAGAAAAAACTTAAATTCTTAACCTCTTGATTTGTGACTACTACTAAAGAATATTTTTTGAGATGTCATCTCTACCATTCACCTAATAACCATAACAACCATATAAATGAAAGCTCGTTTGTTTAATGTTGATAGGCATCAATCCATAATAAACATCAAAAGTCTTGCATGATTGTCACACATTTCAAGTTTGTAAAGTTTAAAAAATATAATAATGAAAATAAATTATAACTTTATTAATATTATTAGTATTAATGATAAAAAGAATTAATATATAAGTTAAAAATATATATATTTTAAAACAATATGTAACAAGATTATTAATAATGGATATTCTACCCCACTTTATCGTGGATATTCTTAATCGCAAGAATACATACTTTAGAGCATAGCTGTCATGCCATCCCATAGCTTATAAATACCATGGCATCCCAAAACCATAAGACATTTCATATAACTAGCTGGATCATATTTGCACATCTTTTTAATTTGTAATGAAATTAATCACAGTGGGAAAAAATGCATATACTCATCTTTTGGTGCTGAAACCTCAACCTTTGATTTGTGTACACTACTAAGAATATTCTAGAATATTTTTGAGTAGAAAGCTAAACTCCCTACCATCTACATCAGTCTATGTTGCATCGATAATTAAATGAAAAATTTTGGAAATCCTCTCGAAGATAGAGCATGTCTTCAGAATTAACTCATCACAACTGTAAATAAAATTTATCTCAATGCTATAATTCATTCTTAATCAATAGTGTATTCTATCTCATTTGAAAGACAATTAGTGTGAAGGTAGAGGCAAGTCTCACCTTCTGGTAAATTCATATTTTATTTTGATCCAAATCTTTATATGACACTAGTGTAAAGATATTGACACCTTCAATGTCAATGTTTTCCATGGATTTGTTTATTGAAATAGTACAATTATTCTCGTATGTATGAAAGAGTAGTTCTAGTTTAGTTTATATTTAGAAAAGTGAGCTGTGCAGTAGAAATAGATAAATAGAATTGAGGAAAGTCTAGTTAAACATTGCACGATCTCTATATTTAGTAAGTACTATTGCTACAGTGAATAATACATTATTCTATATTTAGTATGTACTCATATTTAGTAAGTAGAGTGAGTGATACACGATTCTATATTTAGACATGATTCTATATTTAGTACCGTACTGTGAGAGATAGGTCATTGTAAATATGTATATAAAACTAGAAAAAAAGTGCATGTGAAAAAGGTTAATAAATAGATTTTTTACGTTGTTAATTTGTCTCTTTCCTCCTTTATGCTTTCTCCATCATTTTCAACTAAAATCTTTTAAACTTCAAAATGATTTGATTAAGTTAATTAGTAATTTTTTTTAAATTTTGATAAATACTAGTGAGGAAAAAAACAAATATATATCACTCTAAGATTTTGATATTTATTTCTGCAATCATATCTTAAAAAATTGTAAATCTTCGATTGACACGATGAAATGGCTAGCATCTTAAATGATTGCTCCATCTTTTCCAGTGATAATTTTCAAGCCAGAAATGGTTTGATTCATTCTATGCCCAAAACGTTGTGTATATAACGCAGCAGAAGAAATTATACGAATCACCATAAACTTATCGAATTGAATCATTTGATGTTTAGCATATTACACCTCGGTTCATGTTAAAAAGTTCTCACTATTATACACATTGTGTTTGTTTTCGACTGAAAAGATTACGACAAGAGATTAATGCTTTTCTTTAAAATCCACCATCCACGATGGGACCGCAACATGAACTTCAGTAAAATACTTCTCCCACAACTCTTCGCCAAAATAATCCCATTACCAGCCTTACCATACTTCACTTGCTCGTAGTAGTGCGGTGAAAATTTCAATTGTTTAGATATCTTCTTAGATTTCGGTAACGCCAACCATCCGGTTAGTGGGAATGGTAAACAAACCCGTGTGATAAACCCTACTACTTTTAGTATTCCCATGATTTGCTCATAAGTACGCAGGTCCTTGTCCGCTTCTTTCACACATCAATTTTTTAATTGGTGACGATGTGAGGGGCCCCTCTGTATTCACATATAGTGCCGTGATGAAAAGCTAAATGCTGCACCATTGGTGTTGCATGTTTTATTGCGTGGAGAGAAATTGGCTGGAAACTACTATAAAAAGAGGAGATGCCAGTTGTGCATTCAAACACCCAAGTCTCTTGCTCTATTTTCTTTGCATTTCTGTGAAATGCAGCCCTCAAACCAGATCTGCGACTTCTTGCCACATTCGTTGAGCTTCTCTTCACCTCTGCTCTGGGCCTCTGTCCCCAACATTCTGTCAAAGAATAGTAATCACTTTAATTGGGGAGAGGGAGAGAAGGTGACTCGTCATGGCTCTCTCTGTTAAAGCCGCCGCCTCGTGCTGCTACTGGGAAAGCTACGTGCGATCATTAGCTGCAGTGCAGGCATAGGCATAGGCATTCTATTCCCAACATTCCACCCATTCCATTCATAGGACTCATCCCCAATCATTCCAACCATTCCAACGATACCCACGACCCAACCGCCATCGACAGTGCTGCCTCCGGTCCCGACAATACCCACAGTCCCTCCTGACACCTCTAATTCCAACGATACCTTCACATCTGCCGCCTCCGGTCCTTCCAAACATACCCACAACAACTCCACTCTAACCCCGCTCTCCGGGTTCTTCCCACGATACCCACATTTCCCTGGATTTGCTGCCCTCCGGTTCTTCTTCCATTGATACCCACACCCCTTCAGCCACTACTACTTCCCTCTGCTAATTCCAACGATTCCTGCACAACACTCGATAAAAGACTTCACTACCACTCCAGTAGTAGTATATATTCCACTGGTTAATTCAGGAACTTGCATTAACAAACAAAGTGCTTTGTGTATGAATATGAATAAAATAATGCATGCAGTTGCCTCGTCACGCTTTAGCAAAATACAGCATGACTCTTCTCGCCCCAGCTGTTACTTTGAAGTACGCCGAGTAATTCTATGCGCAGAGGTAGTATTTCGTGGCAAAGTTAAAACTCAGCTGATTGTGGTGGTATCTTTTGTTACTTTAATGTCGTGGATTAATTAAATAAAGTTGAATTTCTTCAATCTTTATCTAAACGGCATATTCTTCTACTGTATTTGAAGCGGAAGTCCGGGAACAATTTCCCATGAGTATGACATTTTCTTTTCTTTGGTTTTCATCACGGTAATTGCATTTTTTCTATGTATTTCGAAGCATCAGCGGATTGAATTAGTCTTTGTTATCTTATATGAGATAAATTAAAATAAATAAATATTATTTTTCCTAAACTTAAAGTGAAAGAAGAATTTTGATTATTTGGATTTATTTTTTTCATTTTATTTAAGATCATATTTATTACACTTTGAAGGTGGACCTCATGACATCCAAAGTTCATAAATCATACAAATATTCTTTCTTAAATTTAACTCATTAATCAGTGACAAAAAAATTCCGAATAGATGCAGTTATTAAATGGGCTGCAGTTCAAGTTCTTTCAGTGCCTGTGCAAGAGCCAAAACACATTCAAAATGTAAGCAGAAAGAAGAGAAAGTTTCAGTTGTGATTAAGAAAAAACCTAAAAGTTTTCAAATATCCAAATGCATCGTTAACTTACAAGGGTCGCAGGTGGCTTTGGTAAACCAATGGAATTTGCATTTGCTCATATGTTTCTTGCATGTTTCCACAGAATTTCCTTAAGCTTGAGGCTTTTTTTTAAAGTTACCAATCTATCAGGGAAACAATTGTAGAAAATATAACTCATTAAGTTATCAAATACCATATTCTTAATTGTTCTTACATCTTTACAAAAACATTAAATCTGAGTTGTAATTGAAAGGTACCTGGTGTTTCAAAGTAATTAAGTTTTTAGTGTGCACCGTAGATTGGGTATAATGCCATTTGAAGGAGTTATGCTCAAAAGATGACAAATAATAACCTGCCACAAAATATATTGAATCCCAAAAGGCCTTAACACCTTTTCCAATATTAATAATGTTAAATGATAAAATATATGCGAGTATCTCATGGTTATAACAGTCACCAAAATTTACTATACACAAATTTTTCTTCCTTCTGCTTACCAAGAAGCCCAAAGGAAGTAGATCATAATGGAAATAAGATGGTTTTTCTGTTGAATTTTGCAGAGCAATTTGACATGCCACGCGATGGTTGAAATAGTAGAGGACGACAATCATTGTGGGCATAATAAAAGAAATGATATCCATAATATCTCTTTGTGCCTTCATCTCGGGTGGACAACTGCCTTCAATCTCTTTATAGTCCATTAGTGTGTATATAACATAATTCCTGTAGCTCGACCGTCTCCCATGGCGAGTTGGTGGGGAGACCTAATGGAAAAAGCATAGAAAAAAACACCTACCTGATGGCACTAGAGCCATGACAGAACATAGTCACTAGAGAGGATTAATCATAAACACCTGGAAGAAACAAGATAGCAGGACTTACTAACTGACACTACAATTAGGTCTGGTTCAAATTTTGGTGCTTCTATCTTCACTAAGAACAGGGGCTATGAAATCAGTATTTGAACTGGGCAAAAGTAAGTTGGCAGCTATGGTCCTAGGCATACAAATGACATCCCATCTGACGGTAGGAACAAATAAATATGAGTACAGTATATTTTTTTCATGTTCCGTTGTATTTGAATATTTTGAAATGAACCTGTATTTTACACACCTAACCTTTGGATTTCAGCGACGTTACTTCCCTACCTTTGCCCCTTCCCCTTCTATCTCCTTCTGTCTCCTACTACCCTGCCCATGCATCCCAGTAAACCAAAAAATAAAGAGCTTAATCCTACACCTGGAGGGTTGTGAAGAAGCAACATCTACATCATTGCATGTGAAGGCATCACTACAGTGGAGGCGGAGGACGAAGGCATCACTACATGTGGAGGCAGAGGATTGTCGTGGTATCTATGACAGCATGCACAACATTAAACAATGACTTTGGATAAATATAACTTGCCACAATATTTTTTACATTAGATGAGCTAGTGGATAAGTGAGGCCTGTAATAAGAAGTCGCTTTTTTCCAACCGAGAAACTTTGCTTAAAATTTGGATGGATGACAATTGGCACCATAAAACTTTGGATAAAGGGTGATAATTCTAAAAAAAATAGCCAACAATTGACTTAAATCCAAGTAAATGATATACTGATCGCTATATAGTCCTGCTGAAGGCCAAGACTAATAATGGATTTACTTATCACAAGGTTAATTCATAGTTTACCATTCAAGTATTTACATCACCTTTTGTTTTCGATTTGATAATTATCCATCAAAATAAACAACACCATGTCTAACATTTTCATATATATGTGGTATTAATTTGAAATCTCCCCACACTATATTATGTATTTTTGTTAAATTTTACATTAATGGAACTTCCTGAGACTTATAAGATGATGTGTGGGAATTCATTTTTTATGGTCCCATCTCTATTCCATTGACCTAATCCTTCAACGATCAGATTTGTTTCATGGTTCCATTCTGCATTTCTATTGACCTAATCCTTCAACTGTCTGATTTTTTTTCAAGTCATCAGACAATGGTGATTCTATTAGGTTTTAATGTGGTGTTAATGTTTGGTGGATTTTTGTTTGCTCGTATCTACTTTTATTGAAAGTTTTTCTCTCGTCAATTTTTCCGCTACGCAAGTAGGGTTTTTACAGCGGCCTCTTTCTCACCGAGTATCTATTCAGCCATCTGTCATTAGCCTCTTCTCCATTTGTCAACCAATCTCACTTGTTTCTTCGCTTCTGTTGAAGAAAATTGTGTTTCATCCCTTCAACATGTCAATGGTGTTAACAAGGTAAGTGATATTTAATCTCATTTGTGTTAGAATTTTTTTTGATTAATAGAGTATGTTCATAATTTTCTTTTTCGATGTATGAAATTCTCACTTAACCGCTTTTTCTCTTTAATCTTTTTCGCTTTCTTTGCAGATTACATACTGCGTATCTTTTTCAAAACCTCTACTCCATTCTCTTAATGGTGATGATTTGTTCTCATGGGTTAATCTAAGCTATCATTTTTATGGGAGTCTAAAATAGTTCTATCTTTAGACTCTATTTTTATTCTCAAGAGACAAGTGAAGATAAATTTCTATTTTTAATTCTCAAGAGATATTTCTAGGATTCATTTATTTATTTGGTCTAGCAATTTCCAAGTTAAAAGTGTCACATTTCATCTTGTATATCTTCATTTATTTAGAAATATCTATGCATTTTTCAAGAGATGGAGCCATTTAATCAATGTAATGGAACAATCCATTGATGACCTCAATATCAATTTGTAAAGAGAGGAGTAAGAAAATGTGGGGTTGAGGTGGGTGTCCTTGTAGCATGAATTGAGTGGTGGAAAGTATTGTTCCATCACTGATCAATTATTATCCATATCAACTATTGCTTCTCAAACCCCTTATCCTGATATCCCCTATAATAGTTATATATGGCTTCGCTATCTGTCCTATCCCATGGCCCCACACAAGTATCCCATAGCAAGATTATCTCCATCAACCAATTAGAAGAAACATTTACAAAAGTTCAATAGTAACACAAAAATTTCTCCACCTCACCAAAAACTCTCTTTGATATGAATATATCGAGCATACAACCTCTCCCTCAAATTTTCAACTAAAAGATAAAACATGCCACTCCTCTAAGAGAAACATTCTCTTCAAATTTAAGAGATACTAAAGAGATATGAAGCTAGTGGAAAACCATGTAATGTAAATATACACCAATATATTGTTATCGGGGAATATTCTCATACAATGTGCAATACAAGGTGCCCAAAACAAAGTGTGTTCAATATATAGTGCCGTGGATGAAAAAGCTAAATGCCCTGCACCATGGGCTTCGCATGCTTTATTGCGTGGAGCGAAATTGGCTGGAAACTACTATAAAAGGAGTGAGTGGCAGGTCTCTGCATTCAAACACCTAAGTTCAGTTCATTTTTTCATTTCTGTGAAAATGCAGTCCTCAACCAAATTGCGACTTCTTGCCACATTCTGTTGAGCTTCTCTTCCTCACCTCTGCCTGGGCTTCGTCCCTCAATATTCTGTCAAAGAATAGCAACAATACTAATTGGGGGAGGAAAGCGAAGGTGATCAATATGGCCTCTGTTATGGCGCTGCCTCCTGCTGCTACTGGGAAAGCCAACGAGCAGCATTCTCAGTCCCAACATTCCACCCATTCCATTCACAGGATCATTCCTAATCATTCCAACCATTCCAATGCTTCCTCTACATCGACAGTGCCAGCATCGTCCCAAAAATACCCACAGTCCTCTCCGACACCTCTAATTCCAACGATACCTTCAATATCCCCGTCGCCTCCCGTTCTTCCAAACATACCCACAACAACCCCACCAACCCTGTCCCTCCGGTTCTTCCCATGATACCCACATTTCCCTGGGATTTGCTGCCCCCTCCGGCTCTTCCATTGATACCCACACCCCTTCAGCCACTACTTCCCCTCTGCTAATTCCAATGTTTCCCACAACACCCCTCAATAAAAACACTTCTACTACCACTCCATAGCCTCCCCCGTAGTATATATTCCACTGTTAATTCAGGAAATCTGTATTATCCAATATTAGCTACTTTCCTGCTAAACTGAGCATATGTGTTTGTATATGAATATGAATAAAATAATGCATGCAGTTGCCTGTCACGCTTCCAAAGTACAGTATGCAGAGGTAGTATTTGCAGTTAAAACTCAGTTGACTGTGGTTTCTTTTGTTACTTTTATGTCACAGATTAATTAAAATAAAAGTTGAATTTATTCATCTTATCTAAAACCGCATATTCTTCTATGTATTTGAAGTGAAGTCAATCAGCAATTTTCTTATGAGAATGATATTTATTTATTTATTTATCCACGCTAATTACATTTTTCTCTATGTGTTTCGATTTTTTCCAAACTTGCAAAATTTTTGTGTTCTTAGTTGAGTTTGCTCTGGTTGATAGATTAAATAAATAAAAATTATTACACCTAAACTTAATGTGAAAGGATTTTGATTATTTCGATCATTTTATTTAAGATCATATTTATTACACTTGAGGTGGCCTCTCATGAGCATAAAAAAGTTCATAAATTCATAAACATTCCTCATCTCAAAGCTTTAAAAAAATATGTTTTCACGTATTGGCATTGTTTATATATATAATTTTATTAGAAATTAAAAAATAAATTTATTTATTTAAACAAATAAAAATATTAATTTATAAATTAAAATTTAATTATTAATCGCTTAGAAAGTAAGAATTTAAATTTATTTATTCATATTAAAAAAATAAAAATTAGAATTTAACTATTAATAAGTTTTATTTTATTTTTATAAATATATGTAAAGTTAGTTATAATGCACACCGTGAGCAATGGACGATAACAATGTAGTATAGTGGAGCATCGATAGTGTGGCGCTTTGAAGAAGAAAACTCGCACCGTGCTTGAGAGCTTTAGAGCACTACAACAAGTAAAAAAATGTATTTGTTTACTACCGGTAATAAACT
Organism: Pinus albicaulis; assembly: GCA_034641835.2. Taxonomy (NCBI): domain Eukaryota; kingdom Viridiplantae; phylum Streptophyta; class Pinopsida; order Pinales; family Pinaceae; genus Pinus; species Pinus albicaulis. Next base: position 152,688,422 of record CM076584.1, read on the forward strand.
AACTTTATGTGCACTCCATTATGAGACACACCGGGTGGTTGTATTAATGGTGTAATGCGTTCTTTACGCATGGCCGGATTATTGAGATGCACTTGCTAGTCAGTGTAGAGCATATGAACTCGTGTGCTATTAGATATTATGCACCGCGCGCTTTATATAAAATGCAATCGGTGCATGTTATAATTATAAACGACCGCATCACAAAAACCTCCACCGCCAACCTCCTCTAGTGACTTCGCTACAAACGGATATCCGGGCTATTTTTATATGGGTTTCTAAAAGCATCCGCTAGAGGGTATTTTCCTCGTAGTGGTCGACCATGATTGAACATGGTTGACCATGGTTGACTATGGTTTATTTTCATATTGAGAAACTATTTGTCACAATGTAACGTTGGACCATGGTTGAGCATGATTGACCATGATTAACAATGGTTGATTTTCATATTGAGACAATATTTGTCACAATGTTACATTTCACCATGCTTGACCATGGTTGACTATGATTATAAACCCAAGGCATTTATATCAAACTCTAGGATTAATATTATAAATCCTATGAATAAGGGAATATGAACCATTACTAGATTAATAAACCTAAGGGATTGATATTATAAATCGAAGGGATTAATACTAAAACCTAGGGGATTATAAATCGAAGGATTATAAACCCAATCTAATAATATTAAACCTCAAAGGATTAATGTTATAAACCCAAGGTATATAAACCATAAGAAAAAATAACATAAACCCTAAAATAAACATGGTTAACCATGATTAATTTTTTATATTGACAAAATATTTGTCATAATGCAATGATGGACCATGGTTGACCATGATTAATTTTCATATTGAGACAATCTTTATCACAATGCTGATATTGGACCACCTGCTGATTTTCATATTGAGACAATATTTGTCACAATGAGATGTTGACCATGGTTGTCACAATGTGACGTCAAACGAAGAGACAATATTTGTCACAATGTGACCATGAATATTGAACATAGTCGACTCATGGTTGTAGGTGCATATATTGAGACAATCTTTCTCACAATACGACGTTGGACCATGTTTCACCATGCTTGATTTTCATATTGAAATAATCTTTGTCATAATGTGACATTGCACCATTTTTTACCATGATTTACCATAATTGACCACAGGGTGAACATGTTTGACCAATGTTGACTAGGTTGACCATGATTAATTTTCATATTGAAAAAATCCTATGATAAGCACTCAGGATAAGTATAATTCTAAAATGTATATAAACCTCATGATAATTATTATAAATGGTAAAAATAAATATGGTTGATCATGAATAATTTTCATATTGAAAAAATCCTATGATAAGCCCTAAGATAATTATTATAAATCGATGTATATAAACCCTATGATAAATATTATAAATGGTAAAATAAACATGCTTGACCATTGTTCAAATTCATATTGAAATAATATTTGTTGCAATGCAAACACCGAGCCATAGTTTACAATGATTGAGTTTCAAATTGAGACAACCTTTGTCACAATGCGACGCTTGACTATCAAGCTGACCATGCTCGACTCATGGATGATTTTAATATTGAGACGATCTTTGTCACAATGTGACATCGATCCTTGGGTTCGTGATATTCATCCCTTTGGTTTATAGTATCAATCCATTTGATTTATAATATTTGTTCTTTATGAACAATATGATCACTAGGGTTTATAATCACTTGGGTTTATTAATCGTTATTAATTAATTTCTTTTATTGTAAATATTTAAAAAAATATATTATTATTATTATCGTTAAATAATAATATTAGTATTTAATAAATAAATAATTTAGAATAATAAATAATAATAATAATAAATTTTTAATTAATAATATAAATAATTAAATATTATTATTATTTTTATTAATAATTAAAAATAGTAATAATATTATTAAAAATATTTAATAACAATAAAAATATTTATTAATATATTTTAAAGAATAGTTTTATTTTTTCTCAAAAAAATATTAATATTCTTCTAAGTATGGGGAAGCAAAGATACTATAACCCTCCAAGGTCAAGGGAAAAATTGTGGGATGCTAAGGAGCTAGAGGTCGAAAGGAAGCTAAGATATTGTGAGGAGATGATCAACCCCACCCTTGATAACCTGCACTTATCTCTTGCGTTGACCAACACTAAGAAAAAAATGAACATTTCTAGGATCAAAACTAATTTCTCATGTCTTTCAAAGTGAGACCTGCGGTGGTTCATTCCTTAAGACTCTAGAATGATAGGAATCTATCGTATGTATACTAGGGAAGGTGGAAGATGAAAAGAACTTCCTTTTTAAACTTATCAACTCATTCTCACATCCACCTCACTTCCATAACATCTACCACACTTCCAATCTTCTTGACTTATTCGACCTATCCCATCTATAATGATCTTGGAGTGCTTCTTTTCCTTTCTCTTTGATCATAGAAACAAGATTTTGAAGAATCATATTTAGATTCTTTTTCTTTTTCCTTTTCGTAGGTCCGATAGGTCACAAATAGTCTTAGCTGCGATGCTAATCATCATTATCATAATCATAATATTTATTATAAAATACCAATAATAATAAATTATTTATCTATTTTTTATTACGACTTTTTCTTATTTTTTAATTATTATTATTATTATTATTATTAGATAAATATTAATACCAATAAATATTGTTTTTTAATTATAAATTTTATTTAATAACATTATTATTTATTTAATATTAATAATGATTAATATAGTAATAAATTTATTTATTTATTATTATTAATATATTCATTAATAATAATTAGTAATAATTTTATTATAAAAATAATTATATTAATCATTACTAAAATATATAATAATATCATGTTTTATTTAATAATATTGTGATAGTTGAAAATAATTAATATTATTTTGTATTAATGGAAAAAACGATTACATTGTTGTAACATAGCTCCTTTGGTTAATATTAGTTCCTAGGTTATAGAAGTCCGTTTAAAACTCCATATTCCTTTGTTAAGAATTTATCGTTGTATCATTTGATTAGGGAATGTAGAGTGTACTCTCTATTTGTGTTCAATCTCCATGTGTAGTACCTACCGAGAGCTACCTTTCTATTCAATTCGGCTTTTTTTATCGTGGCATCAAAGCTCACATCGAGTGAGCCTCGATTTACCTTCGTACCCTTAGTGGCTACAAGAGCCTTTGGGGCCATGGTGCACATAGGAGCCTCGTGCTCTGCGAGGAGTAGGTGGTCCGGAGAAACACCACTCACAAGAGAAACACAATTCCTCATAGGTCTTAGTATTTATTTATTTTCTTGAGGAAAAGGCGAGTCGACGCTGTTCTTGAGTGACGCTCGCGCTCAACTCCGCACAAGCCTTTAGCAAATCAATGTGTCATTCGGAGGTCATACCGACACCGATTAGGGGTGACTTAATGTAATCTTTCTGCGTGAATTTTTTTGGCTCATAAGAGCACCGACTCTCTTTTGCTTCCACACATGGGATTTTCCCATTTGGTAGGATCCGAGTAGTAGACACAACAATTCTTCATATCAAGTGGTGAATATGAATTGCAATCATAGATATCGTGTCTCGATCGCTGGAAGATCCGTGATTAGGATTTGGTATGTATTGAGTTTATTTGTTAGCATATCTTGTAATTATCTAATTGTTAGAATCACCTGGAGTGGTCCGGAATCTCGATTAGTCCAAGATGAATAACTTTACGTAAACATATCTCAATGGCTCTAGCAAACTCGATGGGACCAATTATATCAATTGGAAATTCAAGCTGCGTACACCGTTGAGGGAGTGAATGTGTGGTCTGGTTGTTAGCAATGATGAGCGATCTTAACATTATAACAAGGGCGTCGATCACATACAAGACCGGGATAAAAGGGAGAACATGGAGAAAGTCTTATTGGAAGATGTATGTTAAAAGAAAATATTATCCCACACACGAGATGGTAAATGTCCACCGAGATCTAGACGACGCTCAAGAAATTATACAAGACACAAAACAAAAAATCACACCTTGTCACTCAAAGGCAAGTTGTTTTCAATGAGGATGGAGGAGAATGAATCGCTCTAGATTCATCGCAAGTGTTAAAGACCTAAAATAGAAATTAGATGACATTGGGGAGAAGGTGTCTCGATTCCGATCTAGTCAAAAAAAATATGTTAAACGTAATGACATATGAATACCGTATGTTCATCATAGGCTTGGTAGCAAGGGCTAAAGCTCCCGCATTTGAATAATCGACACAGGATTTTTCTACAAGAAGAAGAGGGCGGAAAAATTTGAGACCTTAGAGTGCCAATGTTTCTCTAATGGCAAAGAAGAAGTCGACAAAGGGAATCAACCACAACAACAATAGAAAGAAGGTAGCATTTTTTTAAAAGAGCCAATTTAGAGGCATGTCTCGCAAATAATTTTTCAGGACTATATGCTTTTACCGTGGGAAAAACAACCATCAATCTAAGTTCTAATGCAAGAGGCAGTGTAGATGAGGCTAGGTATAAGGCAGAAAGCAGACAGAAATTTTGTTGATGAAGGTCAAAATAATGATCTTTAAATATTTGTAGTTGATTGTGCTCTTTCGACTTTTTGAGGAGGATGAGGACGACATATGGTAGTAGGTTGATTCTGGTGCATCCCGACATATGACATGTGAGCAGAGAAATTGGTTTGAGTCTTTTGAAGAAACTTCTGCGTATCTAAAATTTATTTAGGAAATGAAAAAAGGTTATGAGATCAAAGGGTATGTTGAGGTATTTCTATGATGTTGCCTAGTCGTGGACATTAAATATATTAAGAATGTGATGTACGTGTCTCGGGATTAAGAATAACTTAATCTCTCGTATCAATTATAATAGATCATGACCGTAAGTTGAATTCTTCAAGACATACTTTTCCATAAATGACAAGTAATATGGAACCGCATGCACTGGGGGTGTGCGTGGGGGAGCCTCTAAAGATTGAATGTAGAGTGCATGCCACATTAAGCTCGCGTTTCAAAAATATTGATAGCCAAGAATCTCTCCGGGCACCGCAGATTTGATCATCTTAACTTACAAGACATCGTGCTACTTCAAAGAAAAGTGTATGGTCGATATACTCCCCGTTTTCTCATAGTGCTTAGTTAGATTGTGATGGATGTGAATTAGAGAAAAATGCATAGAGAATAATTTCTATGTGCATGTTGATAGGAAGGAAAGAGATATCCTAGAGTTGATGCAAGGTATACAGCGAACCTATGCGTACTAGGTCTATAGTGGTAGTATTCTATTTTCGAAATGTTTACCGATGATTGCACTAGATTCTCTTGGGTATATTTTTTTAAGCAAAAAATAGTCGGATTTTCAATGATTTAAAGAATTTAAGACTATGGTGGAGAAGCAAACATGGAAATTCAGAAAAATTATCCGCTTCGAACAAGGGGGATAATACAAAGCTGGGTGATTTCATGAAATTTTGCAGATATCATGTGATTTTTCACCAGCACTAGTACGCTACACACTCGCGCTGCAAAAATGGAGTTGCGAAAATGAAAGAACAGAATCCTAGTGGATTCTGCATAAAGTATGCTTCAAGGTAAGGGTCTATCAAATGGGTTTTAAAGCTGAAGCTATCAACACTACTATTTATTTAAAGAATAGGGTCCTAGTAAATGTCTCTAACTTCAAAACTCTTTTTGAAGAACTTTATGGATATATACCAAAATAGTGAGTCATTTAATATTTTTTTGGGTCAAAAATATTTTGCCCATATACCCAACGAGGATAGAAAGAAGTTAGATCCTAAGGCCATCAAATTCATCTTTGTAGAATATTGCATTGCGTTTAAAGCTCACAAGTTGTTTAATCTCGCGACTCACGAAAAAATATTTGCAAGTAGAGATGTCAAATTTTCATGAGCAAAGCCGAGGAAGGAAAGGAAGACAAATATGGAGAACTGACACATTCCATTATCAATGGAAGAAAGAAGGGAGGATAGTCATGCAAACACCAGCCCGTAAAAGATGAAGAAACAAAGTGATGTAGTCAACAAGGCAAGCTCGCACAAGTCCGAAGTAGAGAGATTTGAGGTGAGTCCTCATCGAGAAGATCAAGTAGGCGACTCAGCTACTACTGCCCAGATTGAAAAACTATACTTTAATGTTAAACATTTTAAATCTTATAGAGACCACAAAATATATATAAGCAAGTCAATCTCATGAATTGAGAATCGTAATGAATGAAGAATTTGAATCAATTATTAGAAACCATACTTGGGAACTAGTTGAACTATCTAAAGGAAAAACACCCATATGTTGTAAGTGGCTTTACAAAACTAAATTTAATGCGTATGGGATTATAGATAACTTTAAAGCTAGACTCATAGAAAAGGGTTATCAGAGCAAGAAGAGGGAATATAATTTGAAGAAACCTTTGCTCCTATAGCTAAACTTAATACCATTAAAATGTTAATTTCTCTAGCTACAAAATATTAGTGGAAGCTACACTAGTTAGATGTTAAGTCTAAATTTCTCAATAGTGATTTAAAGGAAGAGATTTATTTAGTCCAACCTCGAAGGGTTTGTTAAAGTAGGCAGGAACATCTACGTAGATTGGAAAAAGGCACTATATGGTTTAAAACAAACACCCGTGTCTTGGTACGAGAATATTGATTCATTCTTCTTACAACATGGTTTTAATAGGAGCATGAATGATCCAAATATGTATACCATGTATAATAAATAGAGGCAAATTATTTTGAATTATTTGTATGTGGATAACATGATTATAATAAGTAATGCGGATGCTTTGATCAAAGAAATCAAATTGCATACGTAGCAAGTTTTTGAAAATGAAAGAACTTGGAAATCTAAATTATTTCTTGGGTTTGAATGTATGGAGAGACCCGAAAAGAAATTCTTACTCGGTGGGAAGTATGCCGCAGGTCTACTCAAAAATTTTCAGGATGGAGTAAAGCAAGACAACATCAACACCTTTGTAGCAGCAGTTTTGAAGTTGTCCAAAGGATGATGGCTCTAAGGAGGTGGATGCTACTTGGCATGACAACTAGTTGTAGTCTAATATATATAACCACAATTATACCGCATTCTAGCATACTTTGTTAGTGTGTTGAGCCGCTTATGTCTAAAACTCTGGAAAGTCATTTGTGACGAAAGAAAGCATGTTGAGTACATCTCGTGGTACTAGTGATTATGGTATTTTTCATACAATCGACACATCTTATGTTATTCTAGCAGGGTGTTTTTAGACTCGTATCTGCAGGGAAACTCAGATGACTCCAAGGACCATCACACATTATTAATTTAGTATTAGATCTAGGGTCATAGCATGGAGAAAAAAAACAGTAGTATCGTGGCTCTATCTTCACTCAAGTCAAGTACCAAGTATTAGTGGCAACTACATGTGAAGTTATCCCGTCGAGAAGGATTCTCCATGATGCAGGAGAAGAGCATAAAAGAAGAAATCCACATCAAATGTGACAACACGCAGTTCCATTAAGCTAGCAGAAAATCCATTGTTTCACAAGAATACGAAAGAGATCGATATCTCATTTTCACTTTTTCTCGAGAAAAATTCTACCAAAAGAAATATTTGTTGAATATTGTAAAACTTGTGATAATATGGCAAACATTTTTACTAAGCCTCTAGGGGAATTAGAGTTTGAATTTTTTATAGGGATGTTAGGAATTCAGACAATCCTTTCTCCATTAAGGGGAAGAGGGTGAAAATAATTAATATTATTTTGTATTAATGGAGAAATGGTTACATTGTTGTAACGTAGCTCCTTGCTAGATTATTTCCTAGGTTATAGGAGTTTGTTTACAACTTCTATTCCTTTGTTATGTATTTATTGTTGTATCATTCGATTAGGGAATGTAGAGTGTAATCTCCATTTGTGTGCGGCCTCGAGATGTGTGCTCACCGAGAGTTGTCTTTCTATTCAATTCAATTCTTATCAATGATTGATGTTATTATTAGCATTATTAAATCTATACAATTAATGTCTATTGGTGTTTTTTATCCACTTTTTACTAATGTAGTTGTTCATGCAATTAATATATATATATGAGTGTATATCAACCATATTTTTGATATATATATAATTTAATAAAAAATTATTATATATATATATATATATATATATGTATATATATATATATATATTCATTTCAAACAAAATTATACTATTAAATTTCCAAACAATTCACAAATAATCAAATCAGTAAGAAATTTATTATATTTGTTAAGTATAATATTTTTTTGGAGAACCACAACTATATAATACTTTTTAGAACTGGATTTTGGATTTGGAAATAGATGTAGATATTGGTAATGAGAGTAAAATTTCATGTAAAAAAAGTAAAAATTAAAACTGATGCATTTTTATTTTTATTTTTAATATCAAGTTGCATATCATTGAATGTAAATGTCACTCAAACTACCATACATTCAATATGCCATTCTTGGAAGTTTGATATGATTTAGACCTGCCATCTAAATGTCCATTCTTGGAAGTTTGAGATGATTTAGACCTGCCATCTAATGTCCATTCTGGTTCATTGTACGTATAAAACTAACTTGTGCCACCAAATTCACTACGAAAACGTCTACGTAAGGTGTTTTAGCATTCATACTCCTTCATGACTATTTTTCGAGTTTTCGAAAACATTGTGAAATAGACTCCAGACGTTATACTTTATTTCAAGTCCTTGATGCGTTTGTGTATTTTCTCCATTTCAACACCAACAAATTCTTATTAATACCATAATGACACGATACTAATGGAATAATCTTTATTTGTGCTCGTATACTAACGAAATAATACTATAGGTCTTGGCACAAACGTATTTTTTTGTACCTCTCAAAAAGTTCTTTAAGGAAACAAGATTTTTAAAAATGCAACGTATAATAAGGTATTAATGCTTGCTTTAGGTCTTGGCACAAACTGCTTTTTGCATGTAAAAGCTTTTTTGTATGTAACAAGATACTTAGAATGCAATGCTAAAGTACATCGGTGATAAAAAAATTTATTGTGAGGCACAAGATACTATTAGCTCGAGGTAGAGAGGCACAATAGTTAGTCTAAAGTACATCATGTGATAAAAAAATTTCGCAAATTTTCTCCCAATCCACCAATGCTAGCATTATTCTAGTATGGGCTATTAACATTATTTTGCTTGTTTTCTTACATTATTATTGGTATTCCCGACCAAGGCTTTGTTCTTTAATATTATTATTGGTATGTGACCAAGGTTTTTCTCTTTAAAATTATTATTGGTATGTGACCAAGGCTTCGAGATCACAAGAGCCCACCACTACATGTGGCTACCACGCCTTCCAGATTCGCCGAGTCCATTGATACACGTGGCTACCCGCTTTTCCAAAAATGAGTGCGTGTTGTTCTTCTTCAATTATCACCGGCTTTGGCTTGGCTTCTCCATCCTGCTTGGCTTCAATTTCTTTCTACCTTGGCTTCCATTGCTACATGTCTTCAAACATTTCATTCTCCGCATACTATGGCTTGTTCAAACACTCGCATACTCCTACATATCTGCGCTTGACATATATGAAATATATCTCACTATCCTCGCCTTTTCATCTCGACCTCCGCTTCGCCTACTATCGATATTTTCACTACTAAGGAAGAAAGCCTCTAGCGAGAGGTTATAAAGAGTTTTCTTTAGTGTTATAACTGGCCAAAATTGTCAAAATAGCATTTTCTATAACATTCGTTTTTACGGTAATGGAGTTTTTTGGCAGTAGCTTCTAATCGAATTTCAACACAACTAAAAAACCCTAGGCGGTCGAGGTTGATATGATTTTTTCTTACTCAGCGAGGCTATTCAAGTGTCACACACTAGTGCGTTGTATCGTGAATGCACCAAAGCATCTAGTAAACCTATTAAGCATCGAGACATAAACAAATGTCGAACACCTTATGCCGTTTAACAACGGCTTGCTACGTGTCATCCAAATAGTCGCACCATGCCTGTGGAAGGTGCATGCATCAGTTGTTAAGGTGTAAAACCGCACCGGGCCCCCGTAGGTGATACAACGCACCGGGTTTTCAAGTTATAAAAATGCACCGACACATTGAAGTAAAACCGCATCGTGCAGCATGCAATTCCTATCCGCCTGGGTGGTTTTAGTCGATAAAGTGCACTCAGCAGTCTAATTTTTTATTTGTGTGGTACCCATAGGTTGTAGAAAATGCACCGTGCACGATATCCCACAAACGCACCGGTACGTTGTGATCACACAAACACATTGAGTGTTCTAATTGGCATTGGTATTTTTTGTGGTTCCCATAGGTTGTATAAATGCACCTGATGCATATTAGAATACAAATGCACCAAAGCACGATGTAATACACAATTTCACATGTTCATTTTGTATTTTTTAGAACATAGACTCTGTGATAGTGCAATTATCATGTGATTCTCTTAAAATTCATTATTCATAAAAAGTCAACACGTATCTTCTAACAAGTATTCATATCAATTAAATTTTTATTAGTTCATTTGAATGTGATGTTTGGATTAATTTGTTATATCATATCACGATTTCGCATCTCTTCATTATAATATTTAATCATCCATATATTTAATCGGTGGTGTAACATTTCATAGCAAAAATGGAGAACACAATAGAATAAATTAAAAAATATATATATATTAATAAGACACTCTTTTTCATACAAAATGGGACAATTATTGGCATCCCTTTGACTTTCAATCGCGACACTATATTGATTACATTAAACAAAATGTCCGATTTCTCATAGAAAAATATTTCAAAATACAACGCCTTGCTTTGATATCCAAATATATTGATCATCATTCTTCGTTGAATCGATGTCACCGCTTGAGCTACTTCCATGACTTGGGTTATTTTGAGGAATGTTTTGTTCACTGTGTTGATGGTTTTTTCTTCTTCTTCAACTTCCATCTACAAACATAAAAAATAAATTGTAATGAGTGTATATACATTGCGTGAGAATAATGAAAATTGCAATATTAAATAATATACATCAATGTAAATCGAAAAGAAATGTGTCATAGCAAGAATTGAATCATGAACTATACACATTATTTCAAAACTCAACATGCCATATTTCAACAATTCATTTGTCACCAGTTCCATACTTTGTTTTTCGTCAGTTTTATACCCCATATCAAATCATATATTTAATATAATTTTTTTTCTTTTTTTTATTAATTATAGATGGAGCTAAGTAACACAAGATCGATATATGCTTACAAATTCCACAATTAATTTTTGATATGCCAACACATACTCACAACCCATATTTAACCCAATGTCAATCAATTCATGTGATGGTTCTTCTTTGTTTGTTAGCACATGCTTGAATACATTCAATAATGATTGTTGTAATACAACATGAAATATACAAAATGAAATCTACTTAAGTTGTTATAAGGAAGTAACAATTACTCACAAATGTAGATATCAACCCTTTTCTTCCTTGTCATCCTGCTTTTATGTGTTGAATGGGTTCAATTTTATTTTCTTTTCCTACAAGAAAATACTTTAAAATTAATATTTAATGCTAAATTGTTTATTTATTGTACCTAATCGAAAAAATTCAACGATTACATATTACATTTGAAGCATGTTGTTGTTGATATGACTCTCGTGCGATGCAATTATGTACATTTCCTTTGACTCATATCCTTATACACCATTTTGGACATTCCTACTGCATATTTCGATATCAACTTGTTCATCCTTTGAGATTTTCATAATCTCTCTCGAAAATGTAACATGGCAATAAACTATTTAATATAAAAAAGTAAATATAACAAAAGTGATATTTATAAATGATTGCTTTCTAGTAATATATACATATAATTCTAGAGAAACGTTTAAAGGAATATTAGTTTTTCATTCCTTCTATTTTTTTTGTTGTACGTTTTTGCTATTAAAAGTCCTGACATGTCTCATTAACCAATCCTCCGAAACCCATCCCGTAGTTTAGATAAAATTTGGTTCTTCGAATCATTGGATTGATTTTTTTATTTTTAAGTGGAAAGAATGTCTATACATTCGCTCCATTAGATCCCCAAAGTTTTGTAAAATCCCCCCTTTTTCGTTAACTCCAACACCACTCTAGATGAGCTAAGGAGCAAATCATTTTCATTTTCATGTTCTATTTTTTTTCTTTTCTTAGAACAACATTCATTTTCTTCATTGTTGGTACCTCGTAGAAAATTAAACATATGTGAATTAATAGATTGTTTGAAACATATTATCTAATAATTTTAAGTATATTATTAATGAAAATTAAAAAAAGAAACTCATATTGGATCAATAATATTTTTTCATTCACCTAATTCATTCTTCCTACAATTTTTTCCATCAATATTTTAAGCCTTTTCTGGTCTTAGATCAGAAATAACCTTATTGAGCTTCGTCATTTTGTGGCTCTACATGATACACAAGAACAATACATATTATTTGAACTTACATAGTAGCTCAAAAATAATAATTTTTGTAAAAAATTTCAATGAACTTGTCTTTTTTGCTTTTTCTCGATGTGTTGTCAAGATTTTTTTGTTACTTTATATCTTATCACCCATTTCTTTATCAATATGAAACCTATACTATACCAAATAAATCACAAAATTTTTCAGTAAAAAAAACAAATAAATAAAATAGTGCTTCGTCTGCTAAAGCGATACGCACCGACTGCATAGTGCTGACATGTTCTTATAAACACACAACCAAAAACAAGTAGAAACACCATACGAAAGGTTTTCTATCAATAAGGAGATATTTTGCATTATATGCTAACCAATACATTGATTAACACATAAAAATTAATAAAAAATCTCTAGTGTTATTTTTTTGTAGCATAAGATGTCGTGGAGGTGGCGGTGCGGCATGTTCTTATAAATGCATCGAGAAAACAATAGAACCACCATATGGTGGTCTCTCGTCAACAAGGATAACTAGTGCATTATATGTTAACTGGTGCACCGATTAACAAAGGCATAAATTAATAAAATAATGTTTTTATCAAATAGTACGTGCGCGGTGCGCTATAATAAAATAACGACTCAGGTGCGCTATTTTACACAAGGCACACTGGTGCGCTATTTTACAAAAGGCACATCGATTAAAGAATTTTAAATTGTTTTTTATCAAACAAGACACGTGTTGTGCGCTATAATAAAATATTTCACTAGTGCGATATTTTACATAGGGCACATCGAATAAAAAAAATATTTTTTATAAAAAAATCATGGAAGGGCCAACATGGATTGGGATTTGACTCTGTAAGTGTCCCTCGGGTTAGATGTCATAGGCCCATATATATAACAATACAAACCCTATAAATCTAAAATGAAAAGTCCTAATTGTGAAGTCACGTAAAACAAAAAGAAACAAGAGCAGTAAACAAGAAGAATCAAGAGTTTAGCGTAAAAAATGGTTTTTAAAATTTTATTTTATTTTATTTTATTTTATTTTATTTTATTTTATTTTTTATTTTTTTTCTCGAAAGTGCACATTAAAATTTAAAATTTTTACTTACCATTTATTAAATCAAATAGAAACCGTAAAAAAAAATTATTACGGTAAAATTTATCTTTTTTTACTATACTACGTGGTTTGAATCACTCGCATGTTTGAAATTCCGATTCTTTGAATAATGTTGTTGTTCGAAAGTATTTCGTTCCGTCAGTGCTCTTGTGCTCTCTTGATCCATGTATGTCTCTCACGCAAAAACTCTCCCTGAATTTTTTTTGCAAAAAATAATGAAATAATGAATAATTTTTTACTATTTAAAGAATTTTTTTTATGAAATTAGATTTCCGAAAATAAGTTTCTGCCCATTTTTCAATTTACCACTTTTTTTGCTTAAAAAAAATAAATTTGTGCTTTTTTTATTTGCGGATATTTGGTGCATTTGTTATCTAACATGACCGGGAGCATCAATTAATAACACAACACTCGGTTCATAGTAACTAAAATCTACCCGTGCGGTTAACTATACATTAGCACCGATAACAATAAGTCCATTTTTAAGGCACCGAAAATTAATTTTAGGTATGTACACCAAAATTTATTGTTGATTTTTCTCAAATGCGGGGAGAAAATATCATAGTTATATCAAATGGACAATTCTTCAAATCCATATCATTCCATAATATTTCTTAAAGTCCATCGTGGATTTTTCCCTATCCATCTCTAAACGTAATATTTACTTCATATTTTATTTATATTTTCATTATCTAATTGAATTTATTTATTTTATCCATGTCAATCAAACTGAATAAATTTAATGTATACAAATTTGTAGGTTCATGTAGATTTAAAATCGAGTTTATATGCACAAAATATTCAAAGAGCTCCAAAATGTCGAAGCTCTTATCGAGAGCAACATACCACAAGGTGCATTTAGTAGATGAAAATGGACGAGTCCCCTTCACCCCGCCAATTGTAGCATTGCATCTTCTAGCCACAATCCCAAGACAATGATGGTAATAATAATTGTTTGGTCTATTAATGTAATTATTTTAACATCAAACCAATTAATCATGTATTTTCGACGTGCTTACTAATTGATATTATAGATTATGTACCTAATCATGTTCAAATATTATTTTGAAACTATTAAGATTCTAGTGATGATGACCGGCCTAACTACCATCTTCCTGTGCACCCCACAACAATGTCAAATTGAGAGAATGATGAATTAAGAGAAAAAAATTAGAGTGGAATGATACCAAGAATGGTTGAATCAACCACCTATTCAATTCCCATCGCGCCCGTATTCACAAATTATGAATGACTACAACAATAGTAGTTCTTCACAAGCTAGCAATGGGGGGCAATCAAATAGAGGTTGGTATGGATGATTACTTAAGTGGATAAAACTTCCATGGAGTTAATGTTGTTAGATGCATTCCGAAAGATGAACAATTAGGGGATGATGCTCATATCAACGATACCTTTTTTCGAAAGCCTTAAATTTGCTTCTACTACCCCCTCTCTTTGGACTTGGAGGTTAGTCAAAGTATACCCAGCCGGGGGACAATGATGTTGCTATACAAATTGAAAGAAAGTTTGGCTTGTCGAATGCATGTTTCTCGAAAATTTTGTGGTAATTGACCATCAAGGCCTCCCTTATATTTTTGAGAAATATAATCACACAATGAACATTACAAATGGTCAATTTTATGAACATTAATAATTATATCGGAATTAATGTATGTTTAATATTTTCCATGACCAACTACATGTTATTCAAAGATAAGGTTCTTCCGAGTGATAATGTCTTGCCCGTAGCTCGCGAAGATGCAAAGAAATTGTTGAAAATGTTGGGGTTGAGTACATATCATATCATGCATGTCCAAATTATTGTATTCTATATAGAGGAGAATATGTAGACAAAGAGATATGTCTAAAATTTGGGCATGACAGTATGATAAACAAAATAAAAAAAGGGTAAATCACATGGTCCTCCTTTTAAGATATTGAGGTACATGCCTATAATCCCAAGGATTCAAAGGCTCTTTTGTTCCAAATAATTATCTATGTTGCAGGGGATGGCATGCCTCACACAAAAGTGAGTTGGGAGTTATGTGAATCACAACTGATTCAATAGCCATGAAGCATATAAAGGATACATGGCCCAAAAAATTCAAGATCGAATTACGAAATCTACAACTTAGCATAGCCATGGATTTCGTCAACCCATATTTCCTTGCAAGCACCAAAATATTATGTTTTTTATGTAGTAGTGATCAATAAAAATACCCCCCCATGGTTTTCCATGAAGAATGAACATCTTATGTTGGCTCTCATAATCGCCGGTAGAAGACAAGTGAAGAATATGGATGTGTAATTACAACCACCTGGGTAGATGAATTGAGGGAATTATGGGATGTGATAAATGTATATGATGTATCAATACCCATCACAACGAGAGAGAATTTTTATGTTGTATGGCATATGTGCTTACACGACACATGATTATCCAGGCTTAGGAGTTTTCTCTGTAAATTACATGTTTATTGATTTTTTTTATATACGTAACAATACTCTTTCGCATATTAGTTATTTAATTCATTGTAATTGTTCGATCTTCATGATATTATTTAACGTGCCATGCATATACATTGTATACAAAAATTTCGCAGGTCTTGTAACAAAAGGGTATTTTGGATGTAAATTTTGTGGACCTTCCCCGAAAGCTAGATGGTCCAATGACCCGCGAAAGCCAATGTATGAATGCTCCAAGGTATTCATCCCAAAAGAGCACCCTTACGGAGAGAAGCATCCTCTTTCAATGGTAAATGAGAGAGAACCCAAAGGCCTCCAATAACAACACGAACTAAATGGCTTAGAGAATATGAGAAAGATAAGGAGAAGGAGTTCATAGAAATGTTCGATTTAAATGGGGAGCATGTGTTCGGTGACCGAGAATTCTTCGACACCTATGTTGAGAAATTTCCCATTGGGATGAAAATGAAATATATATTTTATAACCTTCCATATTGGGAGAATCTTAATATTACCCACTTATTAGATCCCATTCATATATTTAAAAATGTTTCATCTTGTTTATGGAGGCACATATCATTAAAAACAAAGTGAAACATTGGTCGTTAGGAAATATTTTATTACTTTAAAAAACTAAAAAAGAAAAATTGGACAAGACTATTAGAAAGTACAAGATCAGATGTAGGTGTTGGTCCCTCTAATTGGTATTTCAAATAAGGTGATGTCCCATGGATTTAAAAAAATATGATCTTTCTTTGGCAAAGGAAGTTATAATGGGTGTGAGGGTGCCATCTTCATACAGTGTCTTCACTATGGCACCGCTTCACCATGGATGACCATTTGAATCTTCTAAGAGTATGTATAATGTAAAAAGCATGATTTTAGTATTTTTTTATATTAATAAATTTTATCCCATGCAGTGGATCATAAAACATAAATAATTTTATATATTGTTGCATGCGTTTATAACTTTTTCATTATCATTATCCTTTGTTCAGTGCACAGTGTGTGTGAAACATGAATTCTCTTAAGACCTAGGACTTGTCATATCTAAATTATCTACATTTGTATATTGGATCACGTCAAAGTAGATTCATGTGGCTAGCATTCCATGGTGGTTTCAAGAGATAGTTGAGATTGTTTGTATGTTTGAGAAGGAACCGCCGAGCAAGTTTCATGCACTTGCAGTGTTCATCTTCTAATCCACCTTGTAGATGAGGTTGAATTATTTGGGGTTTTTTTCTTGTCTTTTGATGTTATTCTTAGAAAGGTACATGAAGAAATTCAAAGGTTTTGGTCGACAAAGGGAAAAACTTGATGGGTCTATGGCGTAGGGGTACATATTGTAGGAGTATTTCTATATTTCTAGTGAGTACATCTAGCAGATCGACAATAGACCAAGCGCAGTGATCCGGGATGATGAAAGGGATGAAGACAAAAGAGAAGGTTAGATGATCCAAATGAATGGAAAAGGATGTTTGATAAAGAGTAAGCGACTTATAATTTTTCAAATTTACACAAATTAAATACTCATGTTGAACTTCAATATAATGTATATTTTGATCTCATATTTACTATATGTTGGATTAATTTCATCAGTTGAATGCGAAATTGAAGCAATCAATAATTTGTTCTTTACAATTATGAAGTGACACGACCATGGGTCATATTGTATGAAAAAAAGAGGATGAAATGGGATAGTGAGAGGAAAGAATTCGAGACGGTTTAATGGTAGAAGTATGCCTTATCCCGATAATTTAAAAGAAAATATGCCAAAAAATATGCCCCAATAGTTGGGTTGTTGACCAAGTCGTAGCGAAATACATGCATGACCGACCATTACCCGCATGTTAAAAAGGATGCACTAAACGTAGGGATTAGGTGTATCCACTTGGTAATAATCTATTTATGTACATTTTAAACTTAATAATATACCTTTGAAATGTAACTACATCTTTATTTCATATTTTAACGATTTGGGTTATTATAAGCCACATGACACTATGATTTTTTTAACTTTTTTTATAGGCCAATTTGTTCCCATCTATGTGGGTATATGGACACCATTTTCACACGTGAAAAATGGAAATTATGGGCACATGAAACAAGACTCGTGAAGTGGAAATCGAGTTCAATAACTCTAGTCGAACTAGCCACCATGATCAAACCTAGTACGAGGGACGTTAGGTTACGTCGTAAAGATATAAGAGATTATTGAAGTGGATTTCTCTTCTTTCCAATGTGTTATTTTTAGGTGCAAGTGGTGGGACAACTTTTTATTGAAATAATGTAAACTGAATATCGAGATAGTAGGCTGATATGTATCAACTCTAGAAAGATGTGGGATGAAGCTAAGGAGCCCTATTTTTTCCCCAAACATTGTAACCAGGGTTTTTTTTTACCCATATATGTTGGATAGGGATTAGTGGTTCGTATTGAAACACGACTCCTAGATTAAAACATATTTTTGAGAACAATAGTGGTATCATGCCAAGTGAGCTTGAAGATAATGAGGGCGATCATGAGAACGAAGAGTGATATGGTACATGTGTTGTTTCATCATTTATATTTTCTAATATGGATTTTATAAATAAGAGGACTTAATTACCTTATAAATAATACTTTTTTCTTTCAAAAAATTATAATATGGATTTTTAATTAATTGGTTTGCATTGTGTTAATGTTAAAATAATTTCACTTATGTTGATCTTGAAAACAATAGCGTATCTGTATAATTTTTTTTTATAATGTCAATTCTCCCGAAATAATACAACTACTTGATTGCTTTCAATGTGTGTGAATGATATCTTCAAAATGTATACTATTAGTTTTTGTATGTAAGATCATAGTAAAATAATGATAATTCTAAACATGAATTTATTTGCATTATTTTATAAGCTTTATTATGCTACAAGAATTCATATTATTAATCTAGATTTATTATTTTACAATTATTTATATTCATAAAAAATTTACAAATTTACAATTATGATAATTTAACAATATTTAAGATATACATTTTACTTACTGATAGTAATTATGGTTCAAAATTGACAATTAATTTACAATTTTACAAATTTAAATTTTTTAATAAAATTGAATGATGACAATACATACAATTACAATTGCAATTACAAATTTACAGCTTTCACAATAAAATTACAATTACAATTACAATTACAATTTTACAATTTTACATACAATTAAATTAGAATTTCAATTGCAATCACGACATAATATTTAAGAAATATCATGATTTAATATTAAAAAATAAACATCACTATCATGATAACCATTGTAAAAACATCATATTTGACCAAAATACACATTCAAATTCACGAACATCATCTAATCATTGTGATCATGATCATCTAAAAAAACACAAGCATTGTATAACATCATCACAACACAAACGTCAAATATACATCTCATGTCAAATAACTCGCTATCACATACACATCTATATGCAAGCACATTAAATGAACATATCTAGCATGACCTAAGAATATACACATCTTGATGAACACCAACATGAACACAAAATACATGGACTATATATATATATATATATATATATATATATATATATATATATATATATATATATATATATATATATATATATATATATATATATATATGTATATATATATATATATAATGTCAAAAATATACTACGTAATATATAAACTACATATAAATGTCAATTATCTGGTGGTACATCAATACTAGTACTAGTCGAGGCTCACTCGACCGATGGTGCAACCTCATGCTCGGATAGATGACGTGCCTACTCCGGAGGTGCCTACTAATCAATTGATGGTGTAGCCTCGCTCGGGGGAATTGCCCTGCGCGATGACTCATCAATGGAGAAACATGCTCAAGTGTGGATGGCGCAGCCTTCGACGATGGACCCGCCACCACATATGGACCCACCTGGTCATGATCGTGTGCCCGCTCATGACCAGGTGTTTGCTGAGATGGTGTAGACTAGTCGTATGATGCCCGATGATTAGGACTGGGATGCTCAATGCTCATCATGATATCTACCATGAGGTGAAGGAGGATGAGGTGGAGGAATAGAATGATGATCACTATCCTCATGATCATGATCACTAGATGAGGTGCTACTTTGTCGTGCATATCCACGATGCCTACCCCTCCTAGCCCGCACTCGCTTTTCGGGAAGCTCCAACGATATGACGCATGAGGGTTAACATATAGCGAGGGAAAGCCAATCCAAAGTCATGTAAGCCTACGATCGACCGAACCTCTCCGATCGTAACTAGGCGTGCACGCCCACGATCAACTAGTAGTCGACAGAGTTCGTCACCCAATTCCATCCTAAATCGCGGTGTCCGGCCTACGCCTCGACCCTCGCAGTATCTTCACTCGATCAAGATAAGGTATGTCACACTCGATCCTCCACCTCGCCATCTCCTCATCATCAACATCTACACTTGGATCATTCATATGGGGTGGAACCTCATCCCAAATGAATGTCCCAATATCTACAAAATATATAGTACACAACATTACCGATTAGAAATTTTCATTAAACAAGTTAAAGAACATGTTAGAATAAATTTGATAATTATAATTAATTAATTAAGACAATAAATGAAACTATATTAATTTAAAGAAAGCACTAATATTACCTCTCGTGTCCGGCCGCTCATCCTATGTGAAGAGGATGTTGTTATACCCTCGCCAATCCAAACTGGAATACAAACATGGCACTAGAATGAAGGAGTGATCATCAACGCTAGTTAGCAACTTCGATGCATCAGAGATATCCCTAGCAGAAATTCGTACTAGCCCCTCTTGGGCATCATCCGGCCCCCACATCTTCATCTATACGCGGCATCGGCGTATGAAGCTACCGAAAAAAAGTAGGCCTCGTCTATGGAAACCTTTTAAAAAAATAAAAAATAAATAAATCTGAAAAAAAAAGGGAAGGTCCACCTCCCACATGCCCGAGAACAACATCTATCTAATGTTGTACAAAATTTCCGCAAAATAATCGCAGACCATCTCACAAGTCGTGATGCTTGGAATAAATAATAAACATAAAAAAAAGCAAGCAACTAATGTGTTGCCCATCACCGCTATAGTGTGAAATGGTTGTAAATCGATGAGTGAGAGGAACCTCACCTCCTCTCGCACCAAACGAGGCAATATGTAACCGACCACCTGGGCACTCGAAAATCTACAAGAGAAACTATATCGTCCCAAATGTATCTTCGGGAGTACGCCAACTAATTCCTTATCGAATAGCCGACGGGGACATATGGGAACTGGTCAAATCCTCGCCCTCTCCTAGATAGGCCGGTAATAAATTATATTTCGTCCTCGGTGGGCACATACCACCCGATCGGTACCGACCCGGGAAACCCGTTGGTGGGCATTCCACTTGAAGATGATTTTTTCCCAATAAATACCTATCATGGCCCTTCGGGGATGTAACCTCCTCATAGAACTTGAGGAGGCCTACATCCTTTAAGAGCAACCGAGTGGATTCTCGTAATAGGGCGAGGGTGCATAAGTCTCTCCCTCTCTCGTACTTCCCATAGGTGAATCACGTTATACTAGTGCTCCATATGTTCATGATGTTTGTTCTCTTCGTTGACGTCGTTGAACGATTCAAATATTAAATAATTTTTTTTATTAAATGAGACATGTATTTCAATATATATATATATATATAATATGAAAAAAAAATTTGGTGTGCCTAAAAAAACAACAACGCACTAGTACCGTGCATAATTTTTTATCGCGCATCGCTCTCTGTGCGCATGGAAATTGTTCGCGCACCGAAAAACATAAAGTTTTACTTTGGTCAATGCACCGCCCTCCCGAACTCATACGTAGTCAAATGTGTGGTCATTTAAACGACCGCATCGTTGACCATGACTTATTGTTGGGCGGTGCATTCATAAAACTATCCGCCCCGGTGCGTGATAGTTTGATTAATGCACTACCCAACAATAAGTCATGGTCAACGATGCGATCGTTTAAATGACCACACATTTTACTATGTATGAGTTAGGGAGGGCGGTGCATTGACCAAAATACTCGGCCTTCGGATGGATTGTTAGGTCGGCGTACCACCCTCCCCGACTTTAGTACATGGTCATCGGTGCGGTTCGTAAATGGCCGCACCGTTGATTATGTATCGATGTCGAGAGGGCGGTG
Organism: Pinus albicaulis; assembly: GCA_034641835.2. NCBI lineage: Eukaryota > Viridiplantae > Streptophyta > Pinopsida > Pinales > Pinaceae > Pinus > Pinus albicaulis. Next base: position 152,710,680 of record CM076584.1, read on the forward strand.
CGTTGACCTAACTATCTTCCCCGAGGCACATAGTTTTGTCAATGCACCTCCCTCTTGGCATTGATGCATAGTCAATGGTGTGGTCGTTTAAATGACCACACCACCATGTATTTAAAAAAAACATGGTGCACGTTTGTGGTACCGCACTGCGACTCCCCGGTGCATTTTTCATTAGCACCATTTTTTCCGTGCAGCACCGTAAATTTACGAGGCATTACTATAAATGGTGCGAGCCAAATGACTTGAGCACACCACACGGAAAAAAATAAAAAAATAAAAAAACAAAATTTAAAAACTCGGTAAATTTTAAGGTTTTTTTGACAATTCAAATCTACTAAAACTTTAGTTATTGAGAAACAAGTAAAATACCTCGTACATTTGCGCATCGAGGAGGCATATTTGTCGAGGAATTGGAGAAACAAAATTTCTCCACCATTTTCCAAAATTCAAACTCCACAAGGTGGGCAATGGACTATAGTAGTGCATGCAATGGGAGCACCGATGGCGGTGGCACCTCCCACAAGAGAAATTCACATTAGTGCTTGAGAGGTCCGGAGCTAATCGAAAAAAGTGAAAATGTTGTTTTTTTCGTTTGGTAATTTTTTTTATTTAACCTTGTTTCAAAGGTGCACGTGATTTTTGAGATGCACCACGCGGTGTGTAGGTTTTTGAGATGCATCGAGCTTGTTTATGCGTAGCACATAGGTGTTGGATAGTAATGAGATGCATCGGACAAGTTTGTATGGAGAACTCGGTGTCTCGAGTGTGCCCATTTTTAGTACACACCGGTGTGTTGTGAGTTAAATGCATTGGTGCGTTGTATGATGAGAAGCACACTAGACAAAAAAACATCTACAAAAACCCTCCACCTCGCCAACCTCCTCTAGAGACCTCTCGCTACAAACGTGATATCCGGGATATTTTTATCGTGGTTTACTCAAAAAAATCTGCTCGAGAGTCTTTTCCTTGTAGTATTTACAGAGAATACAATCTATAAGATATCTCCCGCCATACATAGTCATGGAAAATAGCAACACATATACCTTCATCAACATTCCATCAAGACTCATGCACATTGGAGAGACTTGCGATGGAGAGGTGGGCAAGAAATGGAGCAAATATGAAAAAAAGGTCCGACAATTATGCAAGCGAGGTTTGACAATTATGCAAGACGATTCAATTTATCAGTCTGAAGCAACAAGTTCCTCTTTACAAACATCAATACATTTTTTCTTGCTATTCAATGGACTTATAAGTAACATGTTACATATTTCTTCTTTTTTTTCATTATTAAGATCTTTCATACCATTCCAAGAGAAATACATAATGATTTTATATCAAAAAACAAATCCTTAGTAGGCTAACTAAACTTTCAAACACTTGTTACCGATGCGTACTATTTTACTCGTGGTTTGACCAACCCATGACAAGTTCCCATATTTTTTTGAATTTTCATTCGTAATAGGAAAGGGTGAGGTTAATGGGTATTGAAGTAATTATGGCTTAAGCTTATTATCATGGTGGGGCGAGAGTTGAAATGGGAAACAACAACCTCGTCAATTGGGGTTTGATGCCCCGAAAAGGACTATCCAAACCAATTGTGGAGCATGATGTTGGTACCAACTCACAAGTGCCATCTGTTGCATACTATTTCTGATCTACAAATGCGAGTCACAAGATTCTAGGATTGTTTCATCGAGTATAACAAGTGAGGAAAAATGCAAGGGGGGTCAAAAGAAATATGTCATAAGCACGTCTTCTTTCTCATAACTAGGTTGTGACGTTATCACTACTTCCATTAAGGAAAAACATTTGTGTTGATTGAATTTACTTCTATTTTAATTTCACAACCACTACCTTTCAATATTCTAATCTCATCTTCACCACAAGGATGTTACACGCTTAAACATGCTGCCATTTTCCATTTCTTGTTAGAACAAAATCAATTAAATGTAACTTTCATTTGAATTCGATCGCACCCTCTCTATTTGTTTTGTCTTGATCATTGATTCTTTATTGAAAATAAATTATGCTATGTAAATACCCAGCTCTAGCTAACCATATCACTTGGGAGCTCATGTTTATCATCCCTTATTCAATTGGACTCTCTCTTGGAAGAATGGAGGCTCATTCTGCGAGGCTTCACAAATGCATATAAAACATTCATGGAAGTAAATACTATAATGAAAATAGGTAAAAATCTAAAATTTATTCTCAAAATACCCAATTTCAATAAGCCCACTACAAATTTAAGCATAGAAATTAATCGATTGGGCACGACAAGTATGAAAACCCATAAAACAAACATACAACAAGAATGAAAAATTTTAATATGGTATTTTTTAACCCAACTCTGGAAAATTTATTAATGGATATGTCTGGGTCTCGTCCCTACTCTTTTTATCGCCATTGTTAGGATTTCATTTCACCTTCTCTTAGGGATTGATTTTCTTTCCGCTTGGTACGGCCATGATTGATGGCTAGTATAGAGTCGCTCAACTCCCATTTGAAGATTTTTTCCCACTTTTATTAATTCAAGCATGAATAAAATAATTTGAATTAGTGTCGGCTAAACATGGGGAGCTCATGGTCCATCCACCTACTCCCACTTAGTAATGGAACGAGAGGAGATCCAAAGTAAATTTCTCTCGCCTTAGAATCCCAACCAATGATTCTCGCTAGCCGCTCCTTTATTGTAATATCTAATATTTTCTTAGGCACTCGGAATGTCTATACGTAGCAATCCCTGAAATCTTCCCTCGATCCATTCATGATTTTTTTCATAACTTTCAAGGCTACCTAGATTAGTGATAACTCCACCGCAAACCTACCAAACTATTGAAATTTCCAATCCCATCGTCTCTTTGGTGTACTCGTTGCATTCTTACTTCAACAAATGTTTACTTTCATCCAATTCCCCTTGTAGTTCCAAAGAGATTGACTCTTGGCATGAAGTAATGGCAAATGATAGTGGGTGAGATGATGCTAGTGAGACTCGATCAATTGGTGCTTTTACTCGGGATTAGGATCCGTTGTTAAGCCACGCTCCGGCTAATTGTCTTCTTTCATGCGTGTCGGCTCCGTCACCTACTTCTAGGATCAAAAGCTAATAGTTACAAAATAAATCCCACCTCTTTGAGTCGAAGATCCAAAGGAGGCACTTGGTCGCATGCAAACCCAAGCCCGACTTGGAAATTGATTAATTCATTTTTTTTTAACCATTTAATCTTATTTATATTGTATTTAATTTTCTATTTTTAAATTATTTTTTTTATTTTAAATTTAAATATATTAAAAATAAAAAAAACCCAGCAAATTTACTCCCTTTCATGCACGAGACATGTCTAGGAATGTCTCAAATGAACTTCATTTATTTTCACTTGTTAGTCACTACAAATATGCATTATATAGGCTACAAGTAATACAAGTAATTCTCGTTTGTTCGTATTTTCACTAGAAGAAGAAGGGTCATTTAGCCTCACATTAGCACCACTATTTGTAAAGGATTTGAGAAATATTCACTTTTCAAATGGTGGTGCAAAAAGTGGTGATAATGTGGAGATACACAAGTGGTGCTACATTTTCTCGGTGCAAAAAGTGGAGTTAGTAAAAAATGTTAAATTTGGTGCTAAATGCATATGTGGCATTCCATGGTGTATGGTGCAAACCACCAAAATCCAATCTGACGTGGATCAAGATATTGTGATGCAAAGCACCAAAACCAATTTTACAAAAATTAAAAATTTATCATAAAAATATCAAAATTATTATTATAATAATAAATTGTATATGGTGCAAAACACCATAAATAAAAATAAAAAAAGGTGAAAAAAACATTTATTATTATTATAATAAAATTGTATATGGTGCAAAGCACCATAAAATATGAAATGGTGCAAAAAAATAACCTCCTTTATTTAGAAAGGTTATATATTGCCAAGGTTTAAAGATAGACTAAGAAGTTGTATTTGATCATTTAGAAGCTACATGTCGTGAGTTTGGATCCTAGGAAGAGTTTGATTTTACTACCAAAGAGAAAATTTTGACCATTTTATTTTGCTTAAATCCAATTATCGTAAATATATTTAATTTATATCAAATGTATTAACACAAATCGAAGTATCCCCTAGTTTCATCCAAAAAAATTTAGTTCATTGTGTGCAATAAGACTATGGTAGCTTTTTTTTGTGCTTGGCTACATTATGCCAAGTATCAATTACAAGTAATGGGACAAGCTCTCCATTGAAACATTCATATGATTCGAAGTTGATATGAATAATAAATTTACATACATAATATCACTATTGATCATCTAGTGCTATACGCCCCCCGTCCTTGCACCATCAAATCTGGAGGTTCAATACCCACAAAATATTAGTGGCTGAATAGAGATTTATCATAGGTAGGGATAGACACTCCTATTTTTTGGAGATGCAATGGAATGGAGAACTCGAAGTCTCTACTTGCGTCACTAAAAAAAATTATGTTTCATAGACTGATAATCCCGGAAAAATTTGTCCGGATCTTAAGAAACCAAATGTACCAAGTAAAACATGAGAAAACTTTCATACATCGCTACATACACAATTTTCATGCGTAAGAGCTAGAAGGAAAATTGAGTACGTTATTAACTTTGGATGTCATTCCTTATTTCTTAATGTGGAGCTAACAATATATTGATGTTACACAAGTTAATAGCATGCATACTTGATCCAATTCCTATTCAATATCATTACTAAACAACAAATATTATTATGACTATCCAAAAATTAGGTGTGTTATAAACTACACTCAATTGTGAAAACAAAACCAAATCAGTGCATTCTCACTAGTGTTAGATGGAATTCATCATTGATATAACTTGCAAGAGAAACATACAACATGTTACGTGAACAACCAAATGACTTCTTTGGTGTTAAAGAGATAAAGAGTATTCAAAATTTCAAAATAAGATCAAACTCGCTACTAAAGATACCTGAAAGGTACATTATCACATGCAAGTCCCTCAGTAGAAAAGGGTTTCTAGAGGCCACTAAAGATGTCAAATAAAGAAAAAATGAAATGAGTTTCAGGTAAAATTATCGCTCTAAAATCCAACATAGAGTCTAAGGAAGAATACCAATCGAACGAGCATGGGTAGAAGCACCAAAAAAAACCACTACTCCATATCTCTTCCATCCCTTCTTCGTAGACATAATTTCTGGAGAAAACATTAATCATCGGGTGCTATATGCCATATTTTCATGCACCATCAAATATGGAGGTTCAATACCCAAAAAATTATTAGTGGCCGAACAGAGATTTATCACGAGTAGGGCAAACCCAAATCAACGAATGACTTTTTTCCTTAAAGCAAAATTATCCTAAAAAATTTTGAATATTCAAATTATACAAACATAACCATTTAAAAGTTCCCAATTCCTTATTAAATTTCCCACATTTCCCAAACTACTTTTTTTAAAAATTCTCCTCATTATAATATCTGCGTCGATAAAGCATAAATGTTTTGTGTCAATGTCGTCAATTTCCATACAAATCCAATATATGATGTGACCCTAGTAAAGCCCGTTAAGAATATGTGTGCCGTTATCCGTCAATTTTCATACATTTGATGCAAACATATGAAAATAGGAACATTTATTTGTTTTGAAAATAAGAGAGAGGAAAAAAGCACAAATATCCCTAAAGCGATGGTAAAAGATAATTATCTAGTTTTGTTACATAGCAATACTGTCCGAAAATGCACATCCATTGGATTACAAAATTATACTATACAACATCGCCCAAATCAATCCATCATTTCATATTTAAATAAATTTGTACTCTAAAAAATGAAAGATAATTGATTCACAATATTCATTGTCACGACTCACAATCCGGAAGTGGACAGAACCGATAAATCAAAATATTTTCTTAATATTTTTCCCGTATGGGGACTTCGAATTGAAGTGACAAATGCCACTCGACGTATTTTCTTATATGGTGAAACATGCACTCGTGTAAAACAACAAAGTTCCCTCATGAGAGAACAAGATAAACCAAATCTTTAGGTTTATTTTTTAAATACCCTAGGACTCTATAATTGGGTGCAACATGTATATCGCTATTTGGCACAAAAAAATTGAATGTAAAACTTTCATCACTCACATAACTTTACAAAATACTTACATATCTTTACAAAATACTTACAAGTTCCAATGTAAAATTTTCTTATATAAAAGCTACCCCGCAAAATGAATCATCAAGAGAACAAAACCCAAAATTAAATTTACAATTAGCAAACAAAATAGGAAAGTGTTCCATTTACTTGTTTTGCAACAAAAAATTTACATCCTCCTCGCAAATATTGCTACTAGGCTTCCTCACAACAAATGACATTGGTACTTGACTTGATTCATCATTAGGATATCTAAAACATAGAATGCATGCTTCAATTAATTATAAGGTATGAAAAAATCTAAGACACATAATTGCATGCTTAAATCAATTATAAGGTATGAAAAAATCCAACGTGTAAATGAAAGAAGAGATGAACTAAATTTTGCAGAGAGTCTCGGGCTATCAACCCAAATATTGAATTTTGGCTCAACTTAAGTGTGGTAAATGCTACTCATGGAATAATAGTTGCATCGATAATCTTTTGGTTTGAGAGGAGAAATTCTTCTAATTTTGCTAGAACCACCTGCCAAGAAAATAAAATTCTAAGAAAAAATATTTGGATTTGCATCAAACTAAAGGACCATTAAATGCTAATTATTCCCGGGAAACTTTCCAAAATATTTTAAAAAAAATCCGAGAGGATAAATATATTGAATTTGCATCAAGCTAAAGGTCTTGAAAAGCGTTTTACCTTAAATCCTTTGTACTTGATCAACTCCTTTAATATTTCCACAATAAAAAGAAAGTCATCCTCATCAATGCAACATAGATCCCCAATTTTCAGCCACCCTTTAGAGTCCAAAGTTGATATAGTTGCTTCACCATTGCCAAAATAACCCGCATGGATTACTAAAAGCCTTAATGGTATTTCTCTTCTCGTAACCTAGGATAGATTAGGCCATGCGTAAATATTGGACTCGTGTCTTGGGAGGTAGGGTTAGAGAAATATCATACTCGCTAACACCGATTACTTTTGTTTTTTTAACATAGTTTTATTTATCTATAAATAAAATTAATATATGAAAGATATTTTCTCTAATTAAAAATCCGATAAAAAATAAATTAACTTAATCTCATTGAAAATTCTAAAATATTCCCTTACCTATTCCGAATATTTCTAAAAGTACCATGAATTTAAACAAAAGTGAAACAATTAACTTCATTTATACATTTTTAAAAGATGCCAAATCTATAGTAAACATAAACATTAACCATTATAATCATACAATAAATATACACAAAAGCCTATAATGGTGGGTCAACACAGACGTAGTCCTTTCGTAAGGGTCTATAGAGTGAGCTCATTGGGTTCTTCGATAATTTTTTAAAGTGTTTGCAAAAAAGGCAACTAGGTGAGCACCATATATAATCCCGTGATCTCGTCGTCACATTAACCTAAAAGATAACAATTGAATATTGGATGCCTCCTTCGTTTGATGCCAATAAAAGCTTCAAAGTGCATGTTGAATTGCATTTAATATTTTTTTATGATTTAGTATTTATATATATATATCTATATATATATATATATATATATATACAATTGAATGATCAATTTTTTTAAGTGAGAATTCTAATAAAATAAATATACTCGATCACATTGAGATGCTCAAGATTTTTAGATAGCTTTTTGACAATGAGGAAGTTGATTAAAAATCTCCGGATGCCTTATTAGCCTATTAGGAAAACATATTCTAAGATGAAAAACACTTTTTAAGTCATAAAAAATTAGTCATATTTGTACCAGGATTTGGTTTTTGAAACCGATTAATCCATCAGCAGCTTGCAAGAACTGTTGGTTGGGACGCCCCACATGCCCATAATTTCTCCCTCGTCAAACATTAGAAAGTTCACTTTAACACATAGCCTTGAACAAAGATAAAGCTTGTGTGGTTAAAACTTGAGAATGGAATTGACTGAACCCCTTTTGAAGAAAATAATGTAGGGTTTACTTAGAGAACCGGGAGGCAGGGATTGCATCAAAACAGTCCACACCAAAAATTCCTAAATTAGACAGAGTAAAATTTCCTTCAAAGAGGCCGAGCGAGACACATACTCGTTTCATTGTGTAGGACACAAAAAAACATTTATAATGACAACCTTGTGTTGGTAATGGCTAAAAGCTACCAAACAATAGACAAGGGAAATTCTCTTTTGATCATAAAATAAAAGAAGATCCCGTAACAAAAATAAGAATAACATGTTCATAGTGCATTTTCACAAACATGTATTATATTCCTAAGGCTGAAACTACTTTGCACGAGCCTTATCTACCAATTCCTTCCATTTCCTATAGAGAGTATATATATCAATCTAAATGCAAGATACAAACTCTAAAAAAGTTTAGAATTACAAAATTTCAATAGCAGGTAATGTACAATACTATTTACACTTCATAAATTGAACCATAAAAAAAATGTAGAAAAAAATTTGAATTTGATATAATAGAGGTTGAAATCTCAATTCTACATGATATGGATTCCAAACCTTGTCTACATCTTGAAGCACAGGTGTAATTAGACCTCCATCCATAGACACAACAACTCGCAATGTTTATGTTTCTATTGTAGGTGAAACTCTTGCCATCTTTGCAGCTTGCATTGATTGTTGGGTGTTTGGGCTAAAGCAAGGGCAATGGATTTTTGCAAGCAATGTAGGCATTGTCACTCCTTTAAACTTGATCTACACATAAGATTCCAACTTCGCAAAAATTAGTAGTACCTCAAGGAATCTCGCATAGAGAAACGGTCTTCTACCTCCTCATGAAATTATAAATCAAGTTGAATTTTCATACTCATTTGGAAACAAACTTCTCACGGAAGATTAACATCAAAGTTGCATCCAATATGCCCATCATTGGCCCATGTGGATAGCGTCAAAGTCGACGGTGAGTAAGACGACATATCGAAAAAAAATAAAAAAATAAATAAAAAAATAAATAAATAAATAAATAAATAAAAATAAAAATAAAAAAAACGAGTCATGGGGCCTCATCATGCTATAAAATATAATACATGCGATAATGGTAATCTAAAGCCCTGGATTATATTGACCTAGTATAACCTACAGGGGAAGATGCACAAACCAAAAATGTGGAGGAAAAAAAATGTAACTAAAGTATAGAAACGTTGAGAGCAATCGCATAAAGCCACAAAATGGCAATTAAATAACAAGAAATCAAACCCAAAATTTAATCATGGAAATTGCACAATGTCGAAGCTCAAGATATCATATTGATAGATGGATGGAGAAAAAAATTTCACTCCTCAACATATCGTAGTTATAGAATGTGACAATGAAAACATGGGGGAGGAATAAATCAAATATTCAATACGAGAAAATACACCATAATCAAGTAAATAAATTAGGAAAATAATGGAGAAATTGTTTTTCATTTCATGGTTTATACTTACAGAGTTAGTTATGGCTAAATATACCCAAGTATAGGCACATCAATAGAACCAGGTACTTTTTAACCATGGTTTTTATTCAAAGAAATAAAGTTGGAATTTATATCCTATATAACATTTTTTTGGCTCTCGTGAGATTTGCACCCACAATTTGTTGATTATGTATCATCATGTTCTAGTCTCCAAATCACACACTCAATTAAAAAAAATAAAAAATTCTCTAAAATCAATGTGGTCTATGATTTTGATTTTTTTTTCATAATTTTGAAGAAAACCTATATGGTCTATGGCATTTTTTTTCAAATTCCAAAGAAAATATGTAGAATGATGGGCAAGAGTATACCTTTCCTAATTGTGAGACCCCGCAACCAAAGATCGCCTTTGTGGTTGGGTGGCGTTGCTTTTCGGGTAAGTGTGTCCACCACTTTAGCTTCCATATTAGTTTCCATCAAACATGTTCTTCCTTGGTAGAAATGTAGGGACAACCCCAAATTAGTGAATGACTTTTTTCTAGTGGCAATTAGGACTTCGTAGTTCTCCATTCCATTTCATATCAAAAAAATATGATGGTCTATGTATTAATTTTCAGATATGTTGTTAATTATCAAATGGGTATTTCTACTATATAATATAGCGTACCAAAACTACTATCTATATAGAAATATTTGTAGCAAATATTCTTTGTTATTTAGTTTGGATCTCAAGACATGGAGCCCGAAATGTTGCGACCTAATATGAGCTCAAGGAGTTAGGGAAAAAAGATCTAAGCATGGTACAAATGAAGGGATTTCGCTTTCTACTAATTACCAAATCAGATGAGCATGAAGCAACATGATTTTCTCGACCCTAAAATAGAAGAAGACCAAGCGGCCCTTGGTCGCGAATTTTCTAGTAATGTTCTACGGTGATGAATCCAAATGGAACTCGTAATCCTCTTTAATTGTTGTGTGATTAAATAGTTTCCATTCATTTCCTCTATAATAATAACAATAACAGAGTGGTCATAATAATAATAACTAGCAATTGCACCGAGAGGTGAAAAGGAACACCGATAGGAGTGGGGGGAATGTGAAATATACAAAAGTTAAGATTTATTTCTCCAATTTCTTCTCAAGACAAGTCTTGTACTCGCCCACTTTCTAGATTCATGTTAGGCACTCTTCCATTTTTTTTGTATCTTTAATCCTTTGATCACATTGACCAAATCTGGCCATCTGCTACATTAATATTAAATATCGAAAACTTACAATGGCGTAGAAAGACATTTTTTCCATTAAAATGTCTTTCTTTCATGTTATTAGTTGGAAACATTGTGAAATAGTGTTGGGTTGTCATAGGTCCAAATGTTTAAATCAATGTCAGAGAGAGTTGGAAACATTATAAAATAGTTTTGGGTTGTCATAGGTCCAAAAAAAATTTTTAAACCAATGTGAAATAGTACATCTATGAACGGTCCTGGGTGCTAGAGTGACAAAGACCATAAATCCAACTCGAAGTATTCATATCCATATTGTCAATTGAAAGAAAAAAAATCATTATTACAAGATTCCAAAGAAACCCTACAAGTAGAAACATACAACACATATATGTATGTTGAACAAAAAATAAGATCATTTAATCTATTACTTCCTAAGAAATGGCTCATGAATGGTGTAATGCCAAAGAAACACTAGCTTTCATCATATTAAAAAAACATACATCTAACCAAATAGGAACTGTTCAAGTGCATTAGTATCAATATGCATTGGTCCAATTCAAAACAATCACAAGTACAAACAACACATGCGTATTACATGTAACACATTCGTCTCCTTGAAAACAAACCAAACATAAATATAGATGCTTATTATGAAGTTGTAAAATAAAATGACCAATTCAAATGTCCCTACCGCCCAACACAACCTTAAAATCGACCCCGCTTCCATAGATAACTCTGTTTAGCCTTCTTAGATAGATTAAATTGCATTGATGAAACATATTTTTTCAGCTAAAAGCAGATCCAGAACAACTCTCTTTACACTTTCATCATTCTTCACCGATAATGTTCTATTCATTTTCGAATCATGGAAGCCCTTCCACAACAAAGGTTCAGGGAAATAATCTCAATCCAAATTTTTCGTATGTAAATCATCAAAGAATGAGTATTATTAAATAGTACCAAGTAAAATAAATTTCATGAGAAAGGATTTATATCATTAAGAATATGATCAATTACCATTTCTTGAAGCTCCTCAAGAATGGGATCCCACTCGTCGCACTAAAAGGAGCATCAAGAGCTTTACGTAAATAATATTTATGTTTTTTGTAGTCCAGGATTCACATCCTCCCGATTTAAACCCATGTCTTCAAGCTCACGCAAAAGATTCTTCCCTTCGTCTCTTAACTATCTAAGAATGATTCGTAGCCTACAAGAGATGGAGCACCGGGCGACATGGCGATATGTCCTTGAGAAACATCATTAACCGAAAGTGGAACCGGATTTAGCGAGTGATGGGTAACAAGCTCCTAAATCAGATGAAATTACTTCAACATTTATGTTGTTGTCTCCTTGCATTTCTTTCAAAAAAATAAAATCTATGAGATTGTGTAAAAGCAATAGCCACCTCAACAAGTGAAGATGATTGCTTACCCTTGTCCGTGACCATATATGAGCATCCAAACTCATTAAGATCCAAATCCATTTTATTGTCACCCAAACATGGCCTTCATAAGAAACATCGGATGTCTTCTATTTGATTTGGTCAACTTCATTCAAAGTTAGAAGAGATTCCATTAAATCGTGTATATTTTCCTCTCTTGGTGATACTACCTAGAATTCAAAGGACCCTATTTTAAAAAAATAAGGGACGCAATTTATTACTCCCATGATCAACCGGAAATAACGTCACAAGTGAAATATTTATCTTGCAAAAGATCTAAGAAATATTGAAGAGGAAAATTCCTTTAATGACAGCTTAGGGAATTCCTAATAGAATTCCTCATATACCATGCTATTACTATGTACCAAAATTGAACAAAGGGGGAAAAATAGAAGCCAATTGGCACAAATAAAGAAAATAATGACAAATACCAAAGCACGTAAAATTAGATGATAGAAACCATATGATACCCGAATAAGGACCCACTCTCGTTGCCCAAATGTCTTACCCGAAGGTTCCATCAAATGCCGACATGATACATATCATCCAAGTTGTATAGGGGCAAGAAAAATCAACCGTGGCATCAAGCTCCTCATCTACCTCGTACCCTCCTCTTGAATCGGTATTATAGAGAAATCAAAACTTCATTACAAACATAAAAATAGAATGTTCACAGATGATAAATAACAAAAAAAAACTAGAAACCAAAAAAAATAATATGCCTATTGTCTAACTTACCCTACCAAAAATGGCAAAACTATAATACCAAGGAACAAGTTTTCTTGAGATTAACTACATATCCATCCCCAAATCATCTCCACCAACTTGGAAAAGTTGGGTGTATATATATCCATTGACTACCTCTCCAGCCCCCAAATCATCTCCACCAACTCGAACAAGCTCGGGTGTATATATATGAACATTGTTTTCCAAAGTGTCGACTCAAATGGTTTGACTTGCCATGCCAAATTTGTGTTGGCCACAAAGTGAAATCCAATTTAGTATATTATGGTAAGGCATACATTTTTTCCTTTAGTCGAATCAAATCCGGGTACAATTAACGTGAATATGAGAAAGTTCCTAGAGGGTTTGCACATGGAAACGTTCCTTGGAAACTTTCGAGTAATGATGCTAATTTACTCGTAAGTGTTTGTGAAAGCATGTGTACCAGCATTTTTAATTAAATGAATCTATATATATCAGAGTTGTTTTCCTCAACATGATTTCATTTAAACAAGATAAGCTAATGGATAAATTCTAAAACAATTATAAGAACTAGATGTATCGAATCAAATGAATCGAGTTCTAGGATTTTTTCAAAATGGAGGATTAAACTAGCACAACCCCCGTCTAACCATAGGTCTAGTTCCAATTAGTACTAAGCCCATCTTCCATGCCTAGGAGATCATATACAAATCCAATTACTAAGTTCTCAATCCTTGTGAAACCATTTATGTGCCATAAGCCTTTTAGTGCCCTCAACGGAACATCAATCACTAGATGAAGTTTCATTGTATTGATCCCATGTTCGGAGGGCATGGTTGTGTGCCCATCATTGCTAGTCCAAATCATTGAAAGGCCTCTAATGCAAGGCATTGAAAAAACTTGCACCCTCTCTCCTCACCGACAACCTAGAAAAAGAAATTCAGTCCAAACATGATTCCATGTATAGTCACCTTCGTCAGCCTAGCTATGATGGGATAATCTCAAAGAAAAGATTGTATTGAACAAATAGGTAATGTATAGTAAAAAAAATTAAAGTATAGAACACATTTATACAAAATACTTGTAGGGTATTTTGAATCTATTCAACAAACATACACACTTTTATTTGATTGTTGGCATTAGTCATCTCTAGCCAAGCTATCTCAATTTTCGTAGTAGTTTTTTCTCTACAAAAAAGGTTATAATTTTCACATTTCAAGTTGTTTTAGTATTGATGCCTTGCAGCTGATCATCCTTTCCATTTCAATTTTTAGTGTGTCATCGCCCTGCAATGAATATTATAAAGCATATTGAAATATCACAAGGCAAGAGAGGAGAATCAATATTTGTTTACAAAATTGTTTGTGAAGCTGATAAAGTTGATCAATGTACAAAACTATTCAAACTCAAAGAAATAGGGTCAATTAACTAAAATAAAGTTTATGAATATGGAAACTAATATCTATAAAATATCGAACAATAGAAAAAGAAAGTTACTTGAGATTTATGAAACTAGAGTACGGATTCATGGAATTGAAATTTGAAATTAACGATGGTGCTAGATATGCCTTGTTGTAGTAGGAATTGGAACCACAAAATCCTGGGATTCTACTAAATATTTTAGTCGTAGTGAGCATGTGATTTTGGTGTAAAAATAAACTTGGAATTCCGTTGAGACCGATGGATAACATGAAGTTGTCAAGTAAATATTCACCATCCCAATGGGAAGATTGACGTAATGGAAAATTCCATGAAAACGGAGAGGCACACTTTGAACAAATTATTATAGTATATTTTCCAATGTGAATTTTACAATGGGACCTCCAAGAAATCCAAACCCTGGTTGAGAAGGAGGTGTTCTATTCTTATTAGAATCCCATAAACCCCTCTTAGAGTGTGGGAAGGGAATACCTGCTAATAAGTGAGAACTCCGCCGACTCAAAAAAAAATGGAGAAAGGTGGTTACAATAAGGAAGAGTAGTGAAACATAGAATATAAAGCAACAATCATGTACCAATAGTCATGCTCCCTCGCAAGAAGATTCTAATGATGTTTTACCAAAGGTAGTTTCCCCGATGAGTATTTATCTTGTTAGTTCTATGTGGGGATGGGATATATGCAACAAGAACATGAAGGCATAGACAAGAGAGGCGCAATGAAGCATAGATGGGAAGAATAAGTTTCTTGGCACAGTAGAAAAGTAAGGGCGAGTTAGAGTCAAAAGGATACAAGAAAATCTACATAGTTTAAGACTCGGGGAAAAAAGAGATGTGAAATTGGGAGGAGTGGACTAGATATCGGATGAGGTTCCGTCGCTTTTGCCTCAAAAATTTTCAAAATCGAGCCTTCATTTTGATAACACTTTCATACATCATTGTATCCTACAAGTGTCCAAATTGGAGATTTTTTATATATACTATTTGATATTTCTAAGTTGGATAGCGACTTACCATAGTCCACGAGATCGTATATGTGGTCGTATAGCCCTTAACAGGAAATCATGACCTTATACATATAACAACATCATCATTAGAATTTAATTTTCTATCATGTTTATATTATCTTAAATACCGATTATATTACAAGGTATTAAATACAAACTTAGAATGTTAAGACGCAATAGAATCCGAGACTCGAAAGATACCCGAAAAATAATAATGTTGGTTAGGTAAGGCTAGGCAAAGAAACACTCCCCGAAGATAGAAGCTTCAACAATTTTGTTTAGCACTTAACTAAGTTGCAAATATTGTGCTTAGAAGTTATAGAAACTTCAATAGCCATGTTCTACCAATAGAAACTCCCCGCCGTTTCCGCTATAAAAAAATACAAATACATATTTCAATCATTCCAAATTTAGTGTCTAGTCAAGCCTTATTCAAGAACCATTTCCTCCTCTTCGGTAAAAGGTTCCTATAGTTTCTTTTGTACTATGCACCTTCTTTCATTTTAAATCATAAAATGGTTAATTTATCCAAGTTTACACATCTTTTAACAAAGTATAGGCATTATTGATGCTCGGGCTCATTGCTTGAAGATACATGTTGACTGGACTTTAGAGATCAACAATGCAAAAATTGGTTCGGGACCATATTCAAAGGGTTGTCATAAGCAAGGAGTTTCTTATGCATGTAAGACAAATAGTAAAATACCTATAAAATGGGAAGTAAAAATAGAAACCAAAAGAATATTGCTATAAACAGAAAGCATACTGTTATAAACCCGTAAGATGCAAAACAACCTTTAATTTAATGACACAAGAGAATTAATAGAAATTAAACATCCAATGTTTCTAGTAGAGAATTGAAACATACCATTGAATGTGTTAGTTGAAATTTTTCAATCTCCTCACTAATGTATCCATGGACTCTTTGGGGGGATTTTGCTTTAAATTCCTACCCTCCAAGCTTCCAAATATCCTTTCAAGAGCATCCCTCGAATTTCTCGTAAATCACTCGCAACCTTTCTATAATCCAAAGCATTGTATTGTTTATCCCTTACAATAGGGTTCATGAATTTTGTTGGTCAGGTTGCTCAATAAAATATTAACTAGTTGCCACACTTTTATCAAGAATTCCTTCAAACTTGTCAAAGGGTTCTAACACTCTTAAATCATTATAAATACCCATTATATAATTTATATTGAATCTTTTGACATTATCCCTCATAAGTGTCACCATGAGGCGATCCGATATGTGCTTAACACCCCTCCCCCCCCTTCCCACCTTCTCCAAAACATCTAGTGGTAATATTTTTTGTGCTGTAGAAACCAACATCTCGAAGTAAATTGCCACCTAATTTAGATACTCACTTCCATTTTGTGGAACTTCATCTTGGTTCCAAATGATTTTTTTCATTCAAAAACATAAACTCATCCACCTTAGACTTGACTAGCATCGCATTGTTCATGTGCGGAATCTTGAGAGTTCTTCAAGACAATTTGAGCAGACAATGGAATCGTAGCCTTTATGCCAAGCACATAGGAATGCCACAAAATTGCGCATCATGCCGCATAAAAAAGTCACAAGCTCACTCCAAAATTGTCATACTGGCAGCAATCCGCATGGCATGAGATACCCCGAGTGTGGAAATGTTGATCAATTTGAGTAAAGCCTCACTCATAACATTTATTAAAAGCTTCTCTACATACTTCTTCACAACATCATAGAAGTCCATGTGAGCTCCATAGGAATGATAGCTCACGTAATCCTCTATGAAAGACCTCACAATCCGATAACAATCAGAGCACTCGTGGCATAAAATGGTGCAAGGGAAAGGAGGCATGATATCCGATGTTTGTAAATGGAATGCTAAAATGTTCATGTTGTACTCGAACTCTTTTTTTTCATCACCATCTCGCTCGTATTTTTCATTACTAAGGACAACATTGATCTGTTTTATGCATTCATTAAGAATAGATTCATGATATTTGTCTCTGTTATTGTCCAAAATATCATGCAAAGGATTGACCTGGTAGCCATATGTCATACCAGGTAGACTCGCATAGTCATTGATAAGCAGAAGATGGCTTGCAACAGATACCTGCTGATCAGAGATACCTTTTCATAACAAGTCATAAATTTGTTTGCGTTGTTCTATATATACTCGTATATATGTACATGTTGATCATTGATCATGATAAAATGCAAGAAACGTTCAAGATATAGGTGGGTCAATTTTGGATTGAATTTATATTACTTGCTTCTTAAACCTATCATTTGGAGCAAAAAAACAATTCCCTTCACTTCTGATTGAAGGGTTCATGGATCCTCCAATGGCATATATTCCCCATATTTCATAGTCATTATTCACCACATGCACATAGCCAAAACAAACCCTCGCACCCAAAACCCAGAATAAAAATACTCCATGAAAAAAAATTAACTTCATGCATTATCATGATTAGCTAAACAAAAAGTTGAAATATGTTATTCTATTGATATTGTCTTGGGATGGGAAAAATCAGGCCCTGAATTGATCTTTTACCTCGGCATGCGCTGACCTTAGCCTCGTCTAAAATGATTGAAAGCCACTGTAACTTTCATGGCCTTGTCTACACTGTGGCTATCATCATTCCCTAACAGCATGAGCTCGTCATGGTAACTGAAACAATTGTTGGACATAGTTATGGTGGTGGAAGCGAGAGACACCTATAAGGTTGTCAGCACTTGTGTAGAGACTGTTATGGTCGATCCAGATATATCATGATGAGCTATACCAATGATCCGTACCAATTGAAATACCCAAAATAAATGGGTTTGGAATGGTGAATGTTGAGGCCATGGATTATGATGTTGATCACATTATAAATAAATATGTAGGGTCTGTTGGAGATGTGGATGTTGGCACCTCTTCCTTCTATTGTCTTATGGATAGTAATCAGAAGCAGCATTTAAGCATAATTTGCATCTCTCTGGAAAATAAAATTCACAAAGGACCTTTGATCAGCAAGTGATATGAAAAAAATGATCCTCTAAAATAGAGCCTATCTTCGCTATAGCTTATCCCGCCCTTTCCACCTAGGGGAGTGGAGATTAATCGTCCAACCATCCTCAAGACACGGTCTTCGACTTTGAAAAACCTAGAAATCTGAGCAAAGATAATTGATGTGATTCTAAAAAATGTTACATTGATGATATTTTCAAATCTGAATAAAGCTGCAGCTGACGATTTGTATGGTAGTAATCCCAGAAATTGTCTTCGTGCCCAAGAAAAGTATGGATATCGTGTGCCATATAAACTGGAGTGATTTCAAATTTAAAAACAAAATCAACATATTTTGCATCCTCATTTTCTAAAGCATATACATATTCCCTTACACCTGATCTGTTATGTTACTCTGCCTTCTTTTTGTCGGCCTTGAATCTCCTCTTCTCTCTGTCGAGCTGATGAATCTCGCCTGATTGCCAGCTAATCAATTTATTTAGCATTACTCCTAATATTCACCAACCATTCTTTGAATTCCTTGTTCACTCTTTTATCGATGTGGGATTTTATTTCAGGGTATTCTTTTCTAGAATTTGTTGAAGCTCATTGGTTGGAATTCTGGGAAAGTAATCTCTTTCTATCGGGTATAAAGTTTTCAATGTAGGGTAGTAACATGGCTGCATTTAACACACAACTCCATGGCATGTGCATAGTTTTTTGATGACTGAATCTCTTCTTTTAAATCCTTCTTAATTTCATAAGCTTCTAGAAGCTCCCCAACTTTAACAAGAAGAAAATTACCCACTTGTTGAAGCTGGTAATTCTCATTATACATCCCGTTTTTAACTCATCTGCATTTACTGAAACCCCACCAAGCTTATCCACTACATCGGTGAATTCCTCATAATGAACTTTAAATAATTCCTCTATTTCAATCTCTTTTTTCTTGACAAAATATTTGAGCAGTTGCAATAGGGATTTTGTCTTCCCAACCTCAAATTCTTGTATAATGATTAAACCCAAGTTATCTCCATTACCAATTATAGCAGCTAAGGCCAATCCCTCCCCTTTGTCACCCTATTCTCTACCACGACTCTCCTCTTGGTGGTTTTAGTCTGCATTTTATACTACATGCATAATATTAATCCTGAAAAGGTCAACTGGTCATCGATTCTGGTTGAAAAACGTCAATACATTAAAAACCCCAAACATCCCTCACCCTCATATCTTAATGGGTTAATTGACATCGATTTTGGTTCAGAAAATTCAATAATTTTCCATTAAAAACCCTAAACATCATTCCACCCGGTAGCTAAATGGAAAATAAATGAAAAAATCACAAAAAAATTCTTTCTTCATTAGATATATTTCATTCAAAGTTTCAAACCTTGTATTAATGAATTTGTAATGAATGAAACCACAATCTATCATCAATGAGGTGAGAGAAATTAACTCTTACTTACCTGGATCTCCATTTGGGTAGTTGGTTTTCTTACTGACCCAATAGGATAGAGTATCACGTACACATAATTCGAACCCGAAACCTGGCGCATCCACCCATTTTTTAACCAGTGTCTAAGATTTCAATGGCCACTCCACTAAATACCCCTATTCCTCCCCTCTCTCATTTACTTACCTGGCACATTCGAACATTTTGTCGTCTTCAAGTTTGGTTTTGGTTAAGAATCAATGATCATTGTGGTTTCTTGGATGGTAAGAAAAAAATGTTGCTTCTTAATACGGCTTAAGAAAACACTTATTTTTGGGGGAGAATCATGAGGATTTATAAATAATCCTCGAAATGGAAAATAGAGTATTTTTAATTGTTTTTTCTTTGATATTGAATGAGAATATAACAATATACATCACAAATTTTCCACTATATAATTATTTTAGAATTAGTGGATTTACATTATTATTCAATGATGTGATTTTTTTGGAAAAACAACATCTATTTGGTTGTTTTATTTGGTTATAATTTTCAAAAGAAATGATATATTATAATATTATAACGATCTTATAGGTTCAAATTTAAATTGGTTTGGTATGTATATCTCCATAAATTTTAAATATTAGATTATTTTTCTTTTATATAGAAATTTGGTTTCTAGCTTAACAGTAACTATAAATTAGATTATTGTTATTAGTTAATTAAATATGTAAATTTTCTAAGGATTGACTTAACTGTATATGTTTTAAAGGATTAAGTTAATTTTTCAACTTGTATTTTATTTAAGTTAATTTTAAATGCCTCAACCGTTTTTTTATTTGTATTTTGTCATCCTAGTGGAAAGTGTTTGTTTGGAATTTGTCTTCTTTCATTTTAAACAATACAAAATAAACTAGGTTATCACTTGGTTGAATTTAGATCCACTTACTAAGTTCAATATCAAATTTTGGCTTGGGGTGAATGAAGTTATATTAGGTTGTTATTTTCCCAACTCCTTGAGTTTACTCAATATCAAATTTGATCTTGGAGTGAATGAAGTTATTTTCACGTGGATCTTTTCCTAACACCTTGAATTTATATAATGAGATATGACCCTAGGTTCCAAAAGGTTAGAGTATGTGTTTACAATATAAAATTAAATCTATCTACATGTTTTCCTTAAAAAATTTATACATCATTTTCTGATGGCTATTTGGGCTTCTCGAATTAGGGTTGAATTTACATGGTGACATGAAGTTATCAATTATATTTGCATTAATCATATTAGAGTTTGCCTAGTACCTTAAGGTGTCCATACGAATATTTAAATATAAATGTTAAATTTATCGCCATATAAAGTTTTAATATGTGGTTATGTTACAAATCAAGACACACTTTTAAGTTTTGACACTTGTTTATTTTACAAACCCAAACACACTTTCAAATTATTTTTAGGAAAATATTATTGGTTAGGCTCTATTCACATCGATGTTCATCCATCATCTTGAAGTTTCTATACACAATTACAATGAATAACATAAATGACTGATTTGCATTATTGTAGTACTTGTTAGGTGGTCGTATTTTTGTTCCTAGACTAAATTAGTCATTCATGTTAGTGATTTTTAGTTGTATTAATTATTAATTAGTCATATATTTTAGTCTGGGAATAACATAGTTGTTTATGTTAGTCATTTTTAGTTGTGTGACATAAAATTTCTCATCTTTTGTCGTATTTCACTTGCAAAATGACTAACTTTTTTAGTCACCTAGTCACTGATTTCTCATTTTCTACTAGTGTAACATGGAAGAGTTGACCAACCCATATTCCACGATAACATTCTAAAGGAGATAGAAAAGGTATAAGGGTTAGTTGATCCCTCCTCCAAAATGGTATTTATGTGATGATCTATGTCAAGGAAGGGCCTACCAAACCTTTATCTCGGATAGTATTATTGTGGAGGTGGATCACATAAAAAAATAGTGAAATACATCCTCGGGGATAGTACTCTCAATGATGAAAATGAAGAGGAATGGTCAACCAAACCTTCCTCAAATATGTTTGGTCATGATTCATGCAGAGGAAGGATCAACCCACCTTCCCTCCATAATAGTATGATCAATGAGATGGATCATGTGGAAGGGTCAATTGACCCTTCTTTAATGATAATATTCTTTAAGGATGTGGTTAAAGTGTAATTTTTATCTTACCCTTCCACCAATGTGATATTTGGGTGATAATTGGTATTTGGTATTTGTTATTTTAGTGATATTTCTTGATGGGATCAATTAGCTTTAGATTTAAAGCATTGAGGAATTTTAAGGAATGGAGACGCATGGTAGTGCTATATGGTAGTGCTATATGTGGCCCTAGTGCTAGTACTAGGATGTGACATGGAGTGAAACATGGTGGAGTAGGGGGTAATTGTGTGGCACATGAGTTGCATTGAAAACATGGGAAATAAATCAATCAAGTGTGAAAAAATTTGGGTCTTGAACCTAATCATGAATGAAAAATGGTTTTAGTGATGATTTGGAATTTTACCTCCAAAATTGTGGAGTTTACCCATTGGGTAGTCCATTTAGAGAATCGTTACCCCTAGCTTATGGAAAACATCAATGAGAAATGGTGATGGATAATAATGATACCATATCGATGGGAAGGCTGATGTTAATTGATAATGTTAGTAGAGGATACATGGAATAAGTAGAAAACAAAACATGGACCCAAAATAGGGGTCATGCAATGGCATAGCAATGCCATATGGAAAAGAAGATGGTGACCATCTAGAAAGGGAATTTCCCAGGGAGTAAAAATTTCATTTAAGTGTTAGAAGGCCTTTATTTTATACCCAATGTAGCCTTTAAAATTTATTTTTATGAGGGAGTTAAAGTATAGAAAAGCATCAAAGAAGTTCCATAAAAACTTCCCTTTGGGGAATCTTTTTCCTCCCTCCTTCAACAAGTGCCGGCAGTTGGACCTGATGAGATGGTGACATCAACCAAGAGGAAATATCAATTAAAAGAGTCAATAGTTAGTGACATCAACATGATATCATACAACTGAAAAATTTAATCATGTGAAAGTGAATATATTCATATCCCCCTTGAGGAGTCTTTTCTTGTAGGTGTTTTCCAAGCCAACCATAGAAACCAATGAATGATTTTGATGGGCATGACATTAAGGTGATGTTAGACAACAAGAATCATATGGAGGGAAAGGATATGGTTTATTTAATAAGGAAACAACTATTGGAAAAGGCCCATTAGGGAGGATCATTAAGGAATATATTTCCCCCAACCGATAGGAGGCTCATGGAGAATTTTTGATGATGGAAACAGATAGGTTAAGGTAATAGTCACCAAGTCATGATTTCACACTATAGGCTAACAATTTTGGCTAATAAAAGGACTAGACATTGATGATAAAATTGGTATTGCAGGGAGGCATTATGGCTCTATAAAGGCCATGGTCATTGAATTTTAAGATCTCAAACTACCATTATAGTGATATGGTGATTGGGGAATGCACTAGCACATAATATATTTCGGTGAGGGAAGGAATGATCACTAAGTGAAGGGTCACGAAAGTGTAGAATGACAAACTGGTAATATGGAAGGATGACGATGTGGTGTATGAAGATGGAATAAATCTCAATGACGCTTGAGAAAATTTATATGGCTCTTTCAGCCTCTGTACAAGAAAACAATGAGACCAGTAAATGTAATAACATGGTATAAAAGCTCAAAAATTATGTGCCCTATTTCATGACGAAACTAGGTGCGTGATAGAGGAATCTAGAAGTGGAGGGGATTGGGGGAAGGTGACCCAAGTATCATTTTATTATGAGGAATTAGTGGTATGGGGGGGTATATTTCTTTTTCCACAAATTATGAGTGTGTTTTATATTTCTTTAAATCATGTACATGTTTTTTATTTCTTTAAATCACATAAGAGATTTTAAAGAATACATTTTTATGGGAGATATAAATGACGAAAAATTGAATTTTAATGCAACGTGAATGTGTTTCACAACACTTGAACCTTTCCTCATTATAAATTTATGTGTCACATCTAATCCATCTTGGTGTCTTCCTTGGAATTAACTTTAGAGAAAACAAACCTAGATGTTAGAGCCTAGCTAACTAAGCTAGCACTCTAAATAGTTAGTGGTTTTATTTAGAATCAACACTACCACTAAACTTTAATCTAGCCCTCTATATTGAAACTCTAGTAAGATGGATTCATACAAAAATGGTATTGAAAAGAGTGTGTGGAACTGAAACTCAGAGAAAAGGGTTCTTTTACAACCATCTTCGCTAACCTAGAAGATAAAGAGAAGGTTTTTTATGGAAGAATATACTTCTTCAAAAATGGAGGACTGTTTATGTGGTACTAAGAGGATGCTACAATCCAGAGAGACAAATTCCTAGTGGCCCTAGTTTGGGTACACCTCTTTGGCCTCTCGATGGACTTCTGGGACCCAGAGATCTTGGAGGGTATTGGAAACTCCCTCGGCACCTTAATAAACACTACAGACTCCATGAGATGAGGCAAATATATGTCATATGCAAGAATTTGCATCTACATGAATATAACAGAACCACTGCCAGAGGCGAGAGAGTTGGAATATCACCATGAGGTATGGAAACAAACCTTCGACTATGAACATATCCCCTTTCGATGCAGGAGATGCCATGAGTATGGCCACTTATTATGAGAATTCCCATTGAACCAAAAGGAGCCAAAGGAGATGGAAAAAGATAACAATCAAAAGAAACAATAGGAGGATGCAGAGGGCTTCCAAGAAGTTTAGAGGAGAAATAAGAACCAGAATATTAACCAAACCCCCAACCCAAATTCAATAAGGATAGGTAAAAACAAGTAGGACTACAATAGGCTCATTACCCTACAGGATGAGGAGGCATCAGAATAAATGGCAGACCACCAAGATGCAACTGAACAGGGAAAATAAATGGGGGAGGAACAAGACAATGGAGATAAACCAGAAAAACAGAGGGAAGGGACAAACACCAAATGAAAGGCGGAAGCGAAGATGCAAGATAAAGAAACCACATAAACAAGATAGGCAGAAAGAGGATCTAAGCAATGAAGAGTAGGTTTTGCATAGACTAGTGAAAGAATGGAGACACCTTGATGAGAGGTTCATCCCTGAAACGCAAAAAAAACTCTACAAAAAGACATTCCAACAATATACATATGTTCTTGGTCTCGAAATAGGTCATATCCCAAGATATATACATGGAAACCTCCATTATCCTCGGAATGGACTCGAAACACTAGCCAGTAAGACAAGAAATCAACCTCAAAATAGGACCAAGAAATAAGCCCTTTAGATTTAATGCATTTTGGCTCCGAGACCCTAAGATACTAGGGAAACTCAAATAATGGTGGAAGAAACATGAAGTGGTGAGAAGAAATATTATGCATAAATTCCAAATCAAGCTAAAAGAGATCAAGCAAAGGATCAAGAAGTCAAACAAAGAGGACTTTGGAAACATCTTCAAAGACGAGGAGTTAAACAAGAACATGGAGACTATCCAACTGCAGATTATCATAGAGGGAAGATCAAAACTTCTAGTAGAAGAAGAGGGGTGAATCATAATGCATCTAGAAGAACACAGAAAATAGGAGGAGATAATCTGGAAGCAGAAATCTAGAGTCAACTGGTTGTTGGGTGTGGAGCCTGATTATCTTGTTTATTTTGTATCAGAGCGTTGGACCCCTGTACCTTAAAGGGGCGGTAACGCCACCCAAAATTAAACGCTTCCTGGGGGGTCCAGGGGGGGGTGGCTGTGACTTTATGGAACCCCCCTTAGTAGGGTATTTCGGGGGCAGCGCCCTCGAAGCTAAAAACATATGTAAAATTGCCTTGTAAAATTATAGTAATTTCTAGTCAATCTGGGCCGTTCATTAGGTGAATGATCTGACAGTAAAAGTTATGTTTATTTCAGGGTTTTTTGCCCTAGAAGGCAACCCCTTGCTTGTATGAGGGTATTGTATTGCGGCTGTGTATTGTATGTGAATTCTCGAAGCGAGAAACAAACAAGGAGACTGTGAGAGAGAACAAAGGATATTACACCGGATCTGCTGTAGGTTGTGTCTCTTCATTTTGATGGATAATAGAAAGGAAGGACTAGTTGTTCAAGGTGGACGTAGCCCAAACTGGGTGAACCACGTATATCTGTGTCTCTCTGATTTTATGTGTTTTGTGTGCTTGTGTTTTTTGCATATTTTATGTGTTTCATTGCTCTGTAATATATATAATTTTCTAACAACTAGTATCAGAGCCAAAGTTATATTTAGCTGATAAACTCGCAGGAAAGAAGGGTTCCTAGTTCGAGTGGGAGAAATGACGGAAGATGGTAAGTTTAGGGTTGAGAAGTTTAACGACCAAAACTTCCCGCTGTGGAAGATCCATATGGAAGATTATCTGTATCAGAAAGATCTATACCTACCATTGAGCGGAAAAACAAAGAAGCCGGCGACCATGACAGACGCGGAATGGAACATTCTCGATAGAAAGGCACTTGGAACAATACGGTTGTGTCTTGCGGTGTCAGTCGCCTTCAATATTTCGAAGGAAACAACAACATAGGGTTTGATGCAGACATTGGCGAAACTGTATGAAAATCCCTCGGCCTCAAACAAGGTATTTCTTATGAAACGACTATTTAATATGAAGATGTCGGAAGGTGGATCTGTTGCAGACCATTTAAATGAATTTAATACAGTTACCAGTCAGCTAAGTTCTATAGGGGTAAACTTTGATGATGAAGTTAGAGCTCTGTTATTCTTGTGCTCATTGCCAGAGAGTTGGAATGGTTTAGTAATGGCCATTAGTAACTCTGTCTCTGGATCTAGTAATTTAAAGTTTGATGATGTTGTCGGTGCTATCCTTAGCGAGGAAATGCGATGGAAAAGCTCTGGTGAGACATCGAGTAATGCTTTGAGTGTAGAGTCTAGGGGAAGAAGAATGGAAAGAGGAAAGAATTCGGGTTATCGCAGTAAATCAAGGAAAGGAAGATCCAGGTCCAGATCATGGATAGTGTGCTGGAAATGTGGAAAGAGAGGACACCTAAAGAAAGATTGTAGATCTTGGAAGGGAAAAGAAGAAGATGCACGACAAGAAAAAAATCATGAAGAAAATGTGACAGGTGATGTGTTACAAGATGCTTTGATTCTTTCTTTCGAAAATGTTACTGATTCTTGGGTTGTAGATTCAGGGGCTTCATTCCATACCACACCTGATAAGAAATATTTTCATGACTATGTTCAAGGAGATTTTGGACAAGTTCATTTGGGTGATGATAAACCCTGTAAAATTGTTGGAATGGGTAAAGTTCTTGTAAAACAACAGAATGGAAACCAATGGCTACTAAAGGAGGTAAGGCATGTTCTAGATCTGAAGAAAAATCTGATTTCAACAGGGCAGTTAGGAAGTGAAGGTTGTGTGACAACTTTCACAGATAAAACTTGGAAGGTCACCAAAGGAGCGCTGGTAATAGAAAAAGGTGAAAAGGTTGGTACATTGTATTTATGCAATGGTATTTATAACTCTATTAATGCTTTAACTTCCAAAGGAGCAGATGCAGCATTATGGCATCATAGGCTCGGACACATGAGTGAGAAGGGAATGAAGATTCTTCACTCAAGAAATTTTTTTCCAGGTTTGAAGAATGTTGATTTGGATTTCTGTGAGAATTGCATTTATGGAAAACAGAAGAGAGTCAGATTTCTCAGAGTTGGGAAAGAAAAGAAGAGCGAAAAATTAGATCTTGTGCATACAGATGTATGGGGACCTGCTCAGGTATCATCTCTTGGTGGCTCTCGTTATTATGTTACTTTTATTGATGATGCAACTAGAAAAACTTGGATTTATTGTATTTAGAATAAATCTGATGTATTTGATACTTTCAAGAAATGGAAAGCTTTGGTTGATATTGAGACAGGAAAGAAGTTGAAGTGTCTCAGATCAGACAATGGAGGTGAATATTGCAGCAAAGAGTTTGATAGGTACTGTTCAGAGCATGGAATTCGTAGAGAGAAGACAGTTCCAAGAACACCGCAAGAAAATGGTGTGTCAGAAAGGATGAACAGAACAATCATGGAGCGTGCAAGGTGCATGAGATTGCAT
This sequence comes from Pinus albicaulis, assembly GCA_034641835.2. Classification (NCBI taxonomy): domain Eukaryota; kingdom Viridiplantae; phylum Streptophyta; class Pinopsida; order Pinales; family Pinaceae; genus Pinus; species Pinus albicaulis. Next base: position 152,738,605 of record CM076584.1, read on the forward strand.
GCAGGATTGCCTTTACAATTTTGGGCAGATGCTATAGATATTGTTGTTTATCTAATAAACAGAGGGCCTTCAAGTTCCTTGGATGGTGGTATTCCAGAGGAAGCATGGACAGGTAAAAAGGTAAACCACTCTTTTTTAAAGTCTTTTGGTTGTGAGGCCTTTGTCCATATTAATAAAGAAAATAGAACAAAGTTTGAGGCAAAATCAAAGAAATGTACCTTTATTGGATATGGTGCTAATGATTTTGGTTATCGCTTATATGATTATGAAAATCACAAAATCATTAGGAGCAAAGATCTAATATTCAATGAAAAGGTCTTGTATAAGAATCAGTTGTAGGAAAAGAAACAGGAAAAAGAAAGAAAGGAATACGCAGTTCTTGATGAGATATCTGAAAAATTAAAGGTGCCTGAAAATAATAATAATCAACAACCACAGTAGCAACAACCACCACAACAGCAACAGGCACCTCAAACACTTGAAAGTGGTGTTAGAAGATCTACTAGGATAAGTAGACCCCCTGAACGATACTCTCCTTCATTATATTATTTATTGTTGACTGATTCTGGTGAACCTGAATGTTATGAAGAAGCAATGCAGGTTGAAAGAAGGAAGAAGTGGGAGCTAGCCATGGAAGAAGAGATGGACTCCTTAATGCATAACTAGACTTGGGACTTAGTCAGGTTGCCTGCAGGTAAAACTACATTGCAGAATAAATGGGTTTACAGGCTGAAGGAAGAAGATGGAGGAAAACAGAGGTACAAAGATAGACTTGTGGTGAAGGGGTTTGCACAGAAGAAAGGTATTGATTTTGATGAAATATTTTCTCCTGTTGTTAAAATGAATTCAATCAGAACTATTTTAAGTCTTGTAGCAGCGAAAGATTTACATCTTGAACAGTTAGATGTAAAGATAACATTTCTCCATGGAGATTTGGAGGAAGAGATATACATGCAGCAACCAGAAGGATATGAGGTAAAAGGGAAAGAAAAATTGGTGTGCAAGTTAAAGAAGAGCTTGTATGGCTTAAAACAGGCCCCAAGGCAGTGGTATCTAAAATTTGACAGGTTTATGTCTGAACAAGGTTATACTAGATGTCACTTTGATCATTGTGTTTATCTGAAAAGGCAAAATGATGGCAGTTATATTATATTGTTATTGTATGTAGATGACATGCTTGTTGCAGGGTCTAACATGCAGGAAATAAATGTGCTCAAAAGAAAATTGGCAAATTCATTTGCAATGAAGGATTTGGGAGCTGCAAAACAAATCCTTGGTATGAGAATAACTAGAGATAGGAAAAATCACAAATTAACACTATCTCAGAATGAGTACATACAAAAGGTGTTGAAAAGATTTAATATGCAGAATGCAAAACCAGTTAGTACACCTTTTTCTAGCCATTTCAAACTTAGTAAGGAGATGTGCCCAAAGACCCAAGAAGAAATGGACTATATGTCTAAAGTTCCATATGCATCAGCAGTTGGAAGCTTAATGTATGCAATGGTCTGCACAAGGCCTGATATTGCACATGCAGTGGGAGTTGTAAGCAGGTACATGAAAAATCCAGGAAAAGAACATTGGATGGTAGTGAAATGGATTCTCAGATATTTGAGAGGAACCACAAATCAAGAATTATGCTTTGGTGGTTCAAACATTGCTCTAAAGGGATATGTTGATGCATATATGGCAAGTGACAAAGATAACAGGAGGAGCACTACAAGGTATGTATTTCCTGTAGGTGGAACAGTTGTTAGTTGGGTTTCAAAAATCCAAAGTGTTGTTGCACTTTCAACAACAGAAGCAGAGTATGTTGCTGCTATAGAGGCTAGTAAAGAAATGATTTGGTTACAAAGGTTTATGGATGAATTGGGTAAGAAGCATGATATGGGCACGTTATGCAGTGATAGCCAAAGTGCCATTCATCTTGCAAAGAACTCAACATTTCATTCCAGGACTAAACACATACATCTCAAGTACCATTTCATACAGTCAGTATTGGAAGATGGATAGTTGAAGCTGGAAAAGATACACACTAGCCAGAATCCTGCAGATATGCTAAAAAAAATTGTAACCAGGGAGAAATTGAGAATATGCTCAGTTTCAATTGGTCTTCAAGAATGACGATGAAGATGAGAAACAACCAAGCCCAAAGTGGAGTCATTGTCCATCAAATGAAGCAGCGGTGGAGTTTCTACAATCAGTCTCCAAGTGGGAGATTGTTGGGTGTGGAGCCTGATTATCTTGTTTATTTTGTATCACAACATTGGACCCTTGTACCTTAATGGGGCGGCAACACCACAAAAAATTAAACGCTACCTAGGGGGTCCAGGGGGGGCGGCTACAACTTTATGGAGCCCCCCCTTGCGGGGGGTTTCGGGGGCAGCACCCTGTTGGTGTCCTGTGTTTTGATAGTTTGGAAATCAAAAGACAAGGCAACATCAAAACCAATATTTAGAGTTATAGCATCTATTCCTCCTGTTCTCAGAGAGGGATCTCTCAAATGTTTGTTTGAAAAGGTTTATGTTGTGTGCTTTGAGTATTGGTTTTAGACTAATTATTAAGTGCAGGTGTTTGTTTATTTGTTTGGTTGAATTGATACAACAGAACATGAAAGGTCTAGGAAATATATATAGAATGGAGAAACATTTAGTTCATTGGGCAATGGAGTCAAGAAGAGGTCACAACATACTCATCAATGGATATGGGGTATTAGAGGGAAAATCTAACTTGGCCGCAGGATCCTTTGGTTTTGGAATGAGATGGACATCAATGATTTGGAAAGATAAATTTGATTCTCAACGAAGGGAACTTGAAAACATAACTTGAACAGTAAAGAAATATTTGATAGACAGGGCTAACCATAAATTATACAAACATTCTTTAAGAAAATAATGACTTCAAGACAAATTTTAAAATGAAATCTAAGATTCGGGGAACACCCTATTTCCTCAAAGATTTTATTTTAAATGACTTAGAAAACATAAAAGATTCATTGATAATTGCAATCATAGAAGAGGGAACACCTAACACATCTATGATCACAACTATAAAAGCCCTTTAAGACAACTGTTTAAGCAAGGAAAAAGGGCAAGATCAGAACAAACCTCCTTGACTTACTGTAAACAAAATAACTTCAAAGGGAGACTTCAATAACAGTCTTTAAGTGGCTACAGACAAGCAGGGAGAACCATAAATCATGCTGAAAGCAATTGTTCAAATTATTAAGGAAATAAATGAGCATGAGGACTAAAGAGAGAGATTAAAGACTCTAAAATACCTCAGCAGAAGAAAACATGAAACAGTGAAGGATGAACAGGTCTAAGGTGCTTCAAGGAGTCATTTCTTAGCCTAAAACTTTCATCCTACTGTAGTAAGAAATTATGGAACATAATGAGAACAGGGAAAAAACATTAAGCAATTTAGAATACTTCACCAACAGCCAAGCTCATGGATCCAATGATAGAGCCTTCTCAATAAAAATCATGCAACAACATCATCAGGACTTCCAAGAATTCAATTTCTTCTTCAACTTCAAAAAATTATGTATTATTTCAGAGAGTTTCAGTATTACAACTAGTGATCAACCAACCAACACCTTTCTCATCTTCTCCAATAGTATTAATAGAAGAATGACGAGGTGAGATATGTTAAAGAGCTCCAAAGATAATTAATACAGTCTTAATGGCTTCTTGGCCTTTGGGGGGCTCAAAGAAGAAGCTTACATAGGTGTCCTCTGTATTAAATAATTTACATTAAGATTTAAGCTCAGTGGGAGCTCTTTTTGACTTGAGGCTCTGTGTTGTGTAATAATTACTCTGTTGATATTTTTTACATTAAGTTCCTTGGTAGAAATAACTATTTGGCTGTGCTTGAGGAAAATATCTGATCCTGATCAATAACTTCGGCCTCTGTTTAAATTCTTTGAGGTACAGGTGGCACTGTGGTAGCTGGGAGGAATCAATTTGCCTCAGATGTGGTGGTGGAGGCCTTCTGTTTGATAAAACACTCATGATTTTCTTTCTAACTGTGTTTTAATTGGGACGATTAGGATTTTGATAATCAATTATTGGCCATTATCCTCATAAAATTGTCTTCAATCTTCCATGCTGTTGTGTTTTGTCTTCGACACTGATATTCTTTGATTTTTGATTGACTTGTTGTGTTTGTTGGTATGCAGGGCTGCACAGGGATCAAATGGCATCAATGCCTCATGAATTATTGATGAAACATGGAGTTTAAACCCTGCAAATGATTCTCTTTGATGAATCGAAGGCAGGAGGATGATCACCCTCAACCTTTAAATTTTCTTCAGCATGGCGAAAAAGCCATTTAAACCCTGCAAAATATGAAAAACATTATGAAATCCTGCATATATAGGTTAAATACTTTGGAAGGACATGTGGGGAAAGTGTGGCCATTGGATGGCATCATCCAACGGTCTGGATTTAGTAGGAGAGGTTAAAAGAAAAGCGAATGAGGAATTAAATCGGAGCTTTCGATCGCGCAGAGATCGACGGTCGGGAGCGAGGGCGAATAGTCAAAGAGAAAGAGTCGCTTTATTTGGAAAAATGGAGAAAATGGGCTAAAAACCTTTGTTTCGGCGAAAAAAATGGTTAAAAATGGCGTTTGGGGTTCGGGATGATCGTGGGCTGTCGGATGAGATCGGCCCACAAGATCAACGACTGAGATCAGTTATCGACAAGACCTTAGAAAAATGCCCTGGACATCAAAAACCTTTAATTAAATCACTTTGTATAACTATTTCGGGTCATGAAAAGGCTTGTTGACTGTGCGGGGAAATAGTGAAGACCCGCCCCAATTAAATTTTGCTGCGTGGACGCTGATTTTGTGATGGGACCACCGGCACTACAGTGGACGATGGGGACTGGGGCGATTGAATGTGGACCGTCGATCTGCAGATTAGATCGACGATAGAGATGTTTTCATGACCGCGTCGTACCTTTGCTTATTGCATGGGGTTCTTCAGAGCATGATTACCGTCCGATGAGTGGCCTCAGATCGGACGGTGCGCATCAATATCGGACCCACTCCACATCCAACCTTTAATGGGCGATGAGGGTAGTTTTTCAATAGTGCTCAAAGCCACGTGTTGGTCGGTGAATGGCATCGCTTCCAAACGGAAAAAACTTCCTCCCTCTCAAAAGCGGTGCGATGAACTCCGCCCGGTTTTTCTTTTAATAAAACGACAAAAAAAATTAAAACCCAAAAATTTAATACAAACAAAGGTTTTGTGTTTTAGGGGCGGAATATTTATTCAAAGTGGATAGGCGCCCGACTGTGGGGCCTCGGGCTACATGGGAAGCAATATGATCGGGGGTTATAGTATACAGGGTTAATCGGCATCGGGGATTTTGATAGAGGGAAAATACTTGCGCGCTATGTTTCCCCCGATGCGATAAATGCCAAAATGGCTTAGTGCCTGGTTCCAGCACTAGGGCACGTGTAGTGGAAATGGCTAAAGACTTAGCCCAAGGGGGCTTAAGTCTATACCATAAAAGATGTGTTTTTTATGCAATTTTAAAGGTTTTTAATGGATGTTGGGGGTTTCGATAAGGCAAAGAAGGAGGCTTAAGCCTTATCAAAGGGGTTTTGATGAAGGGGAAAGGGGAAAAACATGAAAATGAGGGATTTTAATGGGGATTAGAGGGGTAACAAATGAGGTTAGTTTTGGAAGTGGAAGGAAGGGGAAAATGGTGCTTGCAGCAATATCCTCTTTTGGAAATCAGAAGAATTTCTGGGGCATAACGGGCACAGTAGTGAAGATTGTGGATAGAGGCATGGGTGTTTTAAGAGTCTTCAAGAGTCAGTACTTTCTGCAATAAAATTTGTTCCTTGAAGGCTCCAAAAATGATTTAGCCACCTTTTGGTATAAAAATTTTTATAGGTAGCCAACAGTGGCTCCACTTGGGGATGGTGCCTTCTTGAGGGCATCAAGAACTTCAGACTTGCATTCTCTGGGAGGCTGATAAGTTGCCTCATCAATTGGACTACTCTTCCTTTGTTGGGATGATCTTGCTCTGAAAACATATTAGCAATCATAAAAACAATGGACTCTTCAACAACAAGCTTTCTACGTACCCAATCCTACAGATCTAACATTTTTTCTTCTTTAGAGTGCACTTGGATTGGAAAAATATTTTACAACATTTTATTCTTTTGAAAGCAGGAAACCTAATTTATTTCTACTCCTTATTTCTCCATGGACTCAGATTAAACAGTTGAGCCCATATGATTCTCTACCTAATCTACTATCTGGTGGGATTAAATTGTCCAACAGATTTTATTCATTAATTTCTACAACAAAAATTTAAAAACAGCCAAGTCAAGATTAAGCTGTTTGACTTGCTGTGATCTATGGCATAAAAGCAAGCTGCACATAGATATTTATTCTTCACAAAATTTAAAACAAAAATGGAAGGCTTGAGATATCAAATTTGAAAGCATTTACTTCCCCCTTTCTACAGCTCTGTTTTTACTTTTGTTTTAAGTTGTCTTTCCTTTGTCAACTGGTTCGGATTTTGAGCTAATTGGAACCAGATTTACATCTTTCTTGACTCAGAATTTGAAACAGATTTGAGTCATTCTCTTTGGAAACTTAGGTTCAGATTTTGAGCATGTTTGAACCTTTAATTTCTATCCTAATCTATCTACTGATAAGCCAAGATTAAATAGTTTGGCGAATCAAATTCACTAACCTATCAGCAGAAAATTTAAAACTAATTAGTCAAGATTAGGTTGTTTGACTAACTAGAAGTATGTTTTTCAGGAGTGGCATTTAAGCTTGCACACTTTCATATTTGTTTCTCTTTTTTGGTATGGGGTTGTACCTTTCTTTTTTCACAATCTGCGCTCTTTTCTTTCTTTGTTTATTTTTTGCATTTTTATTTTTATAACTTTGAATGCAATGTTGAGACTATGATATTTACAATGAAAAAATAAAATTCTTTGAAACTTATGATTCCTGGAAAAAGTAATGCTTTAACATTCTGCCATTGATAGGACCTCCATATAGGTCCTCTCCATTAAATTCTTTTAAGAAAAATGCATTGTGACCCCTTTCAACATGAACAATATAGGGACCTTTCCACAAGTTCTAAAACTTGCCATGTTTTCCTTTCTCTTCTCTCCTTGAATCCCACTTAAGAACAACATTTGCAAATTCGAAATTTTCTAGCTTAGTTCTCTTATCAAATAGCTTATTCATATTTTCTTGGACCAACTGTGTTCTCTCATTAACTTCCTCTCTGTTCTGCTGTAAATGGATGGTTTGATTATTCTCCTCTATAGATCATTCTCTTCGACCTGCACTTCCTGAAGGAGCTTCATGATTGGCACTCCTAATGAGGTGGGAAAGACGGCATCCATGCCATAAAATAGCTGATAGGGGGACATATTTATTGATTTCTTTTTGGTTAGCCTATCAGTCCATAAGGCATGAACTAGTTTACTGTGCCATGATTTCTGATTTTGTTCCAACAATTTTTTAATGATATTGATGAGGATTTTGTTGGAGGATTCAACTAATCCATTTCCTTGGGGATAGTAAGCAGTGGAATGGCCCAAGGTTATGTGGTATTTTTAATAGAAATGAACCATCTTCTTAGATTTAAAAGAAGCAGCATTGTCTATTATGATTTTTCTTGGACAACCAAATCGGGATAGGATATTTGTTTCAAGGAACTTGATAATGACAGAGTCATTAGCATTTATAGAAGGTATATCTTCTATCCACTTGGTAAATAAGTCAGTGGCCGTGAGGATCCACTTATGTTGGGCTGAGGAAGATGGGTGGATTTCTCTAATGAAGTCTAGACCCCATTGTTGAAAAGGTGCCTCAACTCTGATAGGATGTAAAGGTAATGGAAGGAGTTTTCTCGTGCCATAAAAAATTTGACATTTATGGCAAGACATGACTAGCTTCTGAGTGTTAGGGAAAAGGGTAGGCCAATAGTAACAAGATCTAAGAATTTTGTTCGCTATGGCCTTCCAGTAGAGGTGTCCTCCACATTATCCATCATGCAACTCATGCGTGATTTTTCCTGCATCATCTTCAAGTAAACATTTAAGCAAAATTCCAACAACATTTTTCCAGTATAATACCCCATCTAAGATGAAATAACTCAAAAATTTTTGTTTCAAAAATCTAGCTTTAGTTTTAGACAAAGGAGGGGCATTTAAATATAAAAGCACATAAATAATGTCAGCATACCAAGGAGAATTCAGAAATGTTTCTTCAACAAAAGGAGCAGTAGATTCTCCTATTTCTTCCAACACATCTACCATATTTATGTCTAGTGCTTGGAAATTAGACTCAACCATAAGTTTTGCTAATCCTTGCCCTTTAACTAGTTTGGTGGGCCTGATTTCTAAGTCATACTCAAGAATAGTTGCAATCCATTTTCCCCTTTTATCATCAGGGTCTTGACTTAGAATGTCCTTGACAACAGTATGTGGAACAAAATCAATTATGTGAGAGTGTAAAATATAGACCCTAAAGTCTTTTAATGCTTTCACTAATGCTAAGGCTTGCTTCTCCATGATGTTATATTTGAAAGGAGCATCTCTTAAGGCCCTACTAAAGAAATATATTGGTTTTTCTTGCCCCAAGTCATTCTTTTGAAGTAAAACTGTAGCTATTTTATGCTCAGATGAAAAATAAAATATATAAAAGTCTTTGGTGAAATATGGACTAATCAGGACTAGTGTTTGAGTAAGAGCTTGTTTTACCAGTTCGAATGATTGTTTAGCTGGTAAAGTCCATTTTACGCCGACATCTTTCTTAAGAATGTTTGTAATGTTTTTTAATAGCTCAGCAAGATTAGGGATAAACCTCAGAAAATTAATCTTTCCAATGAAAGATTGCAACTCTTTGAGGCTTCTTAGATGACTGATTTGTAATATGCCATCTATCCTTGCAGGGTCTATTTTGATTCCCTCTTCCAAAATTATATGGAAAATAAGTTTACCTTCTTGGAGACCAAAGAGCGTTTTCTTGGGATTCAATGATAAGCCAAATTTCCTACACTTCTCAAAAACATTTCTCAAGTGAATCAAATGTTCCTCATCAGTTTTTGAGAAAACGGTGATGTCATCAAGGTAAATAATTATGAAATAGCCAATATCTTCAGAAAATTCTATTTCCATTGCCCTTTGGAAGGTGGCCCCTGCATTCATTAATCCAAAAGGCATTTTGACATACATAAAGGTGCCCCAAGGTGTGGTAAAAGCAGTTTTGATTTGATCACTTGGGAGCACTAACACCTGGTTGTAACTCGAGAACCCATCTAAGAGGGATATCCTTCTTGACCCAACTACCCTTTGAAGTATATGGTCCATCTTGGGTAAGGGGTATTTGTCTTTTAAAGAGGTTCTGTTTAAATTTTTGAAGTCAATACAGAGCTTGATTTCCCTTGTTTTCTTTCTAACAGAGACTAAGTTTGATACCCACTCTGAATATCTAATTGGTACAATGATCCCAGCAGCATGCATCTTTTCAATTTATGTCTTAACTAAAGGGAGTAAAAGAGGGTTTATTCTCCTTAGCTTTTGTTTGAAAGGCTTTTGATTTTCTTTGAGACGGATTTTGTGCTGAATGATGCTGGTATCATAGGATTTCAGGTCTTTGTATCCCCAAGAAAAAACATCTTTAAACTCTTTGAACAACTCTATATATTGTGATTTTATGTGAGCTGGGAGAGTGCTGGACAGTTTGATCATCTTGGGTTCTGCTAGACTGCCTATGTTATGCTCTTCTACATTTGTTTCCACAGGCTCCATTCTCGGTTCTTTGGCTACATCGTTAAAATCAAAAAGGTGTTCTAAAGGTGCTAGACCTCTTGGAATTTTATCATTTTTGGATTTTAAAACTTCCAAGTCTTCTTGCTATGTGTTTTCAATTGTCTCTGCTTCAAAATGACTATCATAATGATTTATATCAATAGTATATGTCATTTTAACTTCTGGGATTTGTTCAATATACGAACAATTTTCTTTATGGTTGGTTTCTGATATTGGTATGCTGAAATCATTTTCTGATTTCAAGAAATATTCTATGTGTTTGTCAGAATCAAACACTTGCCACTGATCTTCATTATCAGGCACATCAGGCCTATTTTTTACTTTCACGCTAAGTTGTTGATTTATCTCAGGTATTTTACAATTGCTGGCATTGAAAGCGAGTTCATTTGCTAGATGATTTAGTGCTCTTGGAATGAAAATAAGTTCATATTTTTCAAAGGTTTTCAATAGATCCAAGGGAGCGTTCCAATATTCCCTAAGCCTCGGATTTCTAGCTGAGTATTCTCCTTTGATTTGTCTTATGATTAGTTTAGAATCTCCTAAGATTGATATCCTCTGGGCTTCTAGTTGTTTAAGCAATTGTAAGCCTAGGAGAAGTGCTTCATACTCAGCAATATTGTTAGTGCATGGAAATATAGTTTATATGAAAAGCTCTGATTCATATTTTGAATCCAAATGCCTGCTCCTGCACTTGTTTTATTACAAGATCCATCGAAGTTTATTTTCCAAAGTATATTTGGCTCATTTTCATTTTCTTGTTGCTGTTGATTGTCAATGTTTTGAATTTGATTGGAGGAAAGACTTGATTGTTCTAGTGAATTGATTGGGTCTATGTCTTTCTAATATTTTTGAGTGATTTCATCTTCGTTACATAAGATAAAGGAATCTAAACTTGATTGAATAGAATAGATTGGTGAGTTGTTTGGTTTGTCTATATTGCTTACCATGTACTTCATGTGAGATTCCTTGTATAGTCTTCTATTTTTATTAAAAACGGGGATGGTGGCATAAGACATGTCCATTTGAAGGCTTCCTTGAAGCTTGGCTCCCCAAGATCTTGATAAGAGCATGCCATACTTAGGGGGAATGTTAGCTACCACTATTTCCATCACTAGACTCTTAGCGGGAATTTGAGCTAAATTAACACATAAATATTTGATTAAACCCAAACATTTGACTCTGCTTGAGTCAAAGGAATACAAATCTTTGTATGGTTTAGTAATCTCTAAGCCTAAGCTTTCCATTACCACTTTGGGAATTAGATTGTGTGAAGCTCCTGAATCTAACATGGAATTCTGTAAAATTTTCTTGTGTATGTTCAAGCTAACATAGAAGGGAGGGGCAGCCCCTTCTTGATATTTTCCTTCAACTTCTAGACCAAACAACAACTCAGGTTTGTCATCTGTCAAGTTTAAGGTGTCAGTATCACTTCCTAAGTTCAAAACTTTCAAAACTTGGTTTTTGTACACCTCTTGGGTTACTAGTTCAGCCAGGGGAATGGTAATTTTTATCTTAGCAATCTCTCCCTCAAGACTAAAAGGAACAATTGACTTGTTCATATTTACATCTATCTTTTCAATTGAATTCCTTTAAGCAAATTTGATTTGCTAAACCTTGTTTGGACTAGTAATTGGGACAATTTTATTAGGACCACTAGCTGAAGTGCTAGGGGTACTCTGTTCAACATTTGACTGGACACTTTTGTCTTTGTTTATATCTGGTTTCTTGGTCAAAATGTTGGGTTTTTCTGTTGTCTTTTTGGGCTGATTTTCTATGTTTTTCTTGATGGGAATATTAGTGTTCTTGTCCTTTGAATTATCTATGTTCCCCTTGCTCCTAAGATCATACTATTTTTGTACCTCCATTATTGCATTTTCAAACCCCAATCTATAGTCATCAGAATCTTCATAGGTGTTTGTACCTTGATCAGAAAAGAAACCTTCTTCTTCCTTAGTGAGGAAAACATCATCCCCACTGTCTGATCCAATCAAGTTTACATGAGATTCTCCCAACCTTTCCAACTCCCTATCTTCCTCATATTGATCTACATAGTTCTATTGGAAGGGAGGTCTAATCTGTTGGTCACTTTCTTTTTGCTTATCTTGATTGTTTTCTCTTCTATAATTCTGATTTCTATTTCTGTTTTGGTTATTTTGAGGTTCTCTTGGTGGCACTCTCTCATTCAAATTGATCTTTTCAAGCATCCTCTCCATCACCTTCACTAGGTTGTCAATTTTTGTGTCAGAAGTTGAGGTTGAGGGTAGTAGGTCATCTTTATAAGTTACCCTCTTCTCTAATCTCAACCTATTTCTTTTCTCAATTATGTTTGCTTCTACACTCACAGCTCCTTTCTGCATGTCTTCTAAGGTTAACTAATCTCTCTCCCTTAACTAATAAGTCATTTCAGCATCAAGGCCTTCGGGATACCTTACCAAGGCCATGCCTTGAGGAGATTTCATGTGAGGTGGAAGAGCATTGTAAATGCTATTGAACCTAGTGGAGTAGTCATGAACACTCTCCCCTTGATTTCTCTTGAGGCTGCTGTACTCTGCTAGTATTTGGAGAGGATTCTTTTTGACTTCCCATTTGTTGATGAATGTTTGATGCAAGGCAGGAAGATCATTTATGTTGTTAGGAGGTAAGTTTTTAAACCATTTCTTTACATCTCCTCCTAAAATTTGGGTGAATATTCTCATCTTCAAAGTTTCTTCTTCTATCTCCATGTAATCGAAAGCATCTTCCATCCTATCTACATGATGTTGGGCTGTTGTAGACTCTTTTCCAGTGAAATGAGGGATTTTGGATTGGTAATCATTTGGTAGGGGGAGTAGAGATTGTGGTAACACTAATGGGGGATACCATGTTGCCATAGCTGGAAATAAGGGTGGATTTACAAGCAGTGGATTTACTGGAGTGAAAGTGGGCTGAACAGGAGTGTTTTGCATAGTGGTAGTATGAATTGGAGTGGAAGAAATACTTGGGCCAACAAACTAATTTTGAGCAGACTTATTATGAAAAAGACTAAAGTGATGAAGAAGCTGGGAATCAGGAGGAGTGGAAGGTGAGGCTTCGCTATTGAAGCTTTGTTGCAAATCTACAATATCAAGGTCAGTTTGGTTTAAGTCACCTTGAGATCTAGTTCTAAATATGTTCTTTGTATGATGTAAATCAAAGTGTAAATCCTCCAAAACAACAAGGTTTTCAGGGAAAGATTTTGTTCTTAAGAGGCTCCTATTAGCAGCTAATTTTCCAGAGTTAGAAGTCTACCACAAAATTCTCTCTGGATTGTCAACAATTAAAGGAGGATTTGGGTCTTGATGGGATCTAGTATTGATCCTTTTTGAAGCCAGACTTTTTTTCAAAAATGAGAGAGGTTGAGGATTTTAGGGACTGTTTTTGGGAGCTTCACCTCTCAGGATGTTTTATCTAGTATGGGACTAGGCTTCTAAACTTCTTCAAGGCTGGTTAACACAGTCCTAAAGATATTTGGGGACCTAGATGAGTAATAGGCCTACTGGGGCTAATGGAGTTGCCAGGTGGAAACTATTTAGCTTTTATGAAGGTAAAATATTGGATGGCTCCACCACCATATTTATTATGAAGCCAAACTGAAATGTTTTGTGTTTTTATGAGTTATTTCGGTCTTACAGGTTATGAGAGTGTCCTAAATCTGATTTAACACTTAGCTAAGGTGTTTAATCATATAGAGTTCACTCTTATGGCTTGGTAAATGATTTCTTCAAGGTTTGATAAGGTTTGATGAGAATCCTAAGGGTTACTTAGTTTGTCACTGATTCAAAAAAGTCTTATCATGATTACCATTATGTTGGGTAGTGCTTGAAGAAGGTTAATTATGTTATACTGGACAATGATTGTTTAATTTTGAAGATTTTACTCAGTATCCACCGTGATTGCCATTATGTTGGTGTCGCATGTTTTGATAGTTTGGCAAATCAAAAGACAAGGCAGCATCAGGAACCGATCTTTGGAGTTACAGGACTAGTCCTCTGGGTGCAGGAGGGATCTCTCAAATGTTTGTTTGCAAGGGTTTATTCTGTGGTTTAGTATTGGTTTTAAAATTTAGTTATTAAGTGCAAGTGTTTGTTTTTTTTGTTTGTTTGGTTGAATTTATACAACGGAACCTTGAAAGGCCTAGGAAAGATATATAGGACAGTAAAATATCTGTTTCGTTGGGCAATGGAGTCAGAAAGAGGTCATAACACACTTATCAAAGGATATGGGATATCAAAGGGCAAATCTAACTTGGCCACAGGATCCTTTTGTTTTTGGAATGGAATGAACATTAATGATTTGGAAAGAGAGTTTTAATTCTCAACAAAGGGAATTTGAAAGCATAATTTGAAACAATAAAGAGTTCTTTGATAGACAAGGCTAACCATAAATTCTACAAATCACACCTTTAAGCAAACAATGATTTCAAAACAACTTTCAAAGTAAAATCTAAGATTCGGGGAACACCCTATTTCCTCAAAGATTTTATTCTAAAGGACTTTAGAAAACATATAAGATTTACTGATAATCACAGTCATAGAAGAGGGAACACCTAATACATCTATGATCACAACTATAAAAGACCTTTAAGCCAACTGTTATTTAAGCAAGGGAAAGAACAGAATGAAACTCAGACCTCAACAAACTCTTTCAATAAAATAACCGGAGACTTCTATAACGAGTGGATGGGTAGCAGAATCGCCGAGGAGCGTTATAAATCATCTTTGGAAACCAATTGTTCAAACTATTAAGGAAATAAACAAGAATGAATATTAAAGAGAGAGATTAAAGACTCTAAAATACTTCACCAGAAAAAAACATGAAACATTGAAGGATGAACAAGTCTAAGGTGCTTCTAGGAGTCATTTCTTAGCCTAATACTTTCTATCCTACTGTAGTAAGTATGAACAAATAGCTTGAGAAGAAAACAATCAGCAGTTCAAATACTTCACCAAAAATAGCTCATGGATCCAATGATAGAGCCTTCTCAAGGGAACAAGCATGCAACAACATCATCAAGGCTTCCAAGACTTCAATTTGTTCTTCAACTTCAACAGACTATGTATTATTTCAGAGAGTTTCAGTATTAAAACTAGTGATCAACCAACCAACCACTTTCTCATCTTCTTCAGTAGTATTTATAGAAGAATGAGGAGGTGAGATTTGATAAAAGATCTCCAAAGATAATTAATACAGTCTTAATGGCTTCTTGGCCTTTGGGGGGCTCAATGAAGAAGCTTACATAGGTGTCCTTTGTATTAAATAATTGACATTAAGATTTAAGCTTGGTGGGAGCTCTTTTGACTTTTAAGGCTCTGTGTTGTGTAATAGTTACTCTGTTGATATTTTTACATTAAGTTCCTTCGCAAAAATAATTATTCAGTTGTTCTTGAGGCAAATATCTGATCTTGATCAATAACTTCGGTCTCTGTTTGAATGCTTTGAGGCACAGGTGGCACTGTGGTAGCTGGGAGGAATCAATTTGCCTTAGATGTGGTGGTGGAGGCTTTCTTGTTTGATAAAACTTTTTTATTTCTGTTTAACTGTCTTAATTGGGAGGATTTAGGCTTTTGATAATCAATTTTTGGCCATAATCCTCATAAATTTGTCTTCAATCTTTCATGCTGATGCGTTTCTGTCTTTGACGCTAATGCTCTTTGATTTTTGATTCACTTGCTGTGTTCGTTGGTGTGCAGGGCTACACAGGGATCGAATGGCATCAATGCCTCATGAATCATTGATGAAACGTGGAGTTTAAACCCTGCGAATGATTCTCTTTGATGAATCGAAGGCAGGAGGATCGTCACCCTCATCGTTCGAATTTTCTTCAGCATGGCGGAAAAACCATTTAAACCCTGCAAAATACGAAAAAACATTATGAAAACCTGCATATATAGGTTAACTGCTTTGGAAGGACATGTGGGGAGAGCGTGGTCGTTGTATGGCATCATCCAACGGTCGGGATTTAGTCAGAGAGGTCAAAAGGAAAGCGGAGGAGGAATTAAATCGGAGCCATCGATCGCGCAGAGATCGACAGTTGGGAGCGAGGGTGAATAGTCAAAGCGAAAGAGTCGCTTTATTTGGCAAAATGAAGAAAATGGGCTAAAAACCTTTGTTTGAGTGAAAAAATGATTAAAAATGGCGTTTGGGGTTCGGGATGATCGTGGGCCGTTGGATGAGATCGTCCCACAAGATCAATGGTTGAGATCAGGTATCGACAAGACCTTAGAAAGATGCCCCGGACATCAAAACCTTCAATTAAATCACTTTGTATAACTATTTCGGGTCACGAAAAGGCTTGCTGACTGCGCAGGGAAATAATGAAGACCCGCCCCAATTAAATTTTGCCGCGTGGACGCTGATGTGGCACTGGGACCCCTGGCACTGCTGTGGACGAGGGGGACCGGGGCGATTGAATGTGGACCGTCGATCTGCAGATCAGATCGACGGCAGAGACATTTTCATGACTGCGTCGTACCTTTGCTTATCGCATGGGCTTCTTCAGAGCAAAATCACCGTCTGATGAGCGGCTTCAGATCAAACAGCGCGCATCAATATCGCGCCCACTCCACATCTGACCTTTAATGAACGATGAGGGTGGTTTTTCAATAGTGCTCAAAGCTATGTGTCGGCTGGTGAATGGCATCGCTGTCAATCGGGGAAAACCACCTTCCTCTTGAAAGCAATGCGATGAATTCCGCCCGGTTTTCTTTTAACATGACGACAAAACACATTAAAACCCAAAAATGTAATATAACAAAGGTTTTGGTCGGGAGGAATTTACATTGATGAAATGGCTTGGCGCCTGTGCGGGGCCGTGGGTTATGTGGAAGATAATATGACTAGGGAGATAGAATGGAGGGCTAATCGGCATCGAAGAACTTTTTGAGTCAAAATACTTGTGCACTGTTTTCCTCCGACACGATAAGCACCCAAAGAGCTTAGCGCCTGGTTCCAGCACCAGGGCGTATGGAGGGGAGGGGTTAAAGACTTAGCCCAAGGGAGCTTAAGTCTATAATATAAAAAATGTGATTTTTTATGCAATTTTCAATGTTTTTCAAGGGTTTGAGGGTTTCGATAAGTCAAAGAAGGAGTCTTAAACCTTATCAAAGGGGAATTCGAAGGGGGAAAAGGGGAAAAACATGAAAACGAAGGATCTTGATGAGAATGAAAGGGGTAGAAAATGAGGTTAGTTGTTTAATGGAGGAAAGGGAAAAGGGGATTTTGCAGCAGTCTCTCATGAAATCAGCAGAGTTCCAGAGTATAAAAAGGGAACAGTAGGGAAGATTTTGGACAGAGGCATGAGGCCTTCAAGAGTCTTCAAGAGCCAACACTTTTTGCAATAAATTTTTTTCCTTGAAGGCTCCAAAATGATTTAGCCACCTTTTGGTATAACAAATTTTATAGGTGGCTAACGGCAGCCCATGTCCCTTCCCATGCTCTTCTTAGAGCATGCAATGCAGAAAGTTTGGGGATGCTCCTCCCCCAAGAACACATCCACTCCATGTGTTCCTCCTCCAATCATGCTCCTCATATAGGTAGGAATAATATCAGCAAGTAGGATCATGATCAACATCATAATGAGAGAAAGGATGAAGGCTTCATATGGTGTTGGAAGGTACGAACAGTCTCCCAAGTGGTCACAGCGTAGTCTTCCCCACTGCAGCTTCAGGAAATGGTATGGCAAGTTGTTTCTTGACAAATGGCTTGTTGTATAAGTCATCACACCCAGTAGTAAATAGTAGATGGCTGGATATGTCAATTGAGCATACAAGAAGCAACCATATACTTGCCCCGGATCATACATTAGATGGTTGTCTCCATCATAATAGCTGGCTAAAAATAGACCATGGAGTCTAAAGAGAACCTTGTCCCTTTGTAGAGAAATGCATTGCAAGGACATGGTAAGCGTATACAAATATAGTGATGAACAATCAATTAGTGTAACAACAAAGTTCTTACCATGTGATGGAAGTCTTTGGTGCCTCCTCCCATGGTGGTGTGGGGATTCTCTCCTCCCGATATTTCTTCATCGAAGGTTCGATCAACTCTTGTATGAACTCAAAATAAGGCACCCTTGTGTTGTTTAAGTGTTGCACCACCAAGCATTGACTTCACCCTCCAGGTGCAGCGCTGCAACTTTTGCTGCCTCCCTCTCTTCCACTGGATAAAGTATGAAGAATGCCTCAAGATTTCTTGCCCAAGCTCTTGCTGTAGTTGACCCATCAAATTTAGAAAATAGGAATCTATTGCCTTTGATCTCTTCTTTGCTGCAAGGTCTTCTTCCTTCTCTCAATTGAATAAACTGAGGAAAATATAGGGTCTCTTTGAAAGCCCTAGGTTGGCACTTGTATTCTGCCAAATACCCACTCATAATTTCATGCTCTAAGTGGTCTCCTTGCTCTTCAATTCCTCTACAAGAACAGGAAGTGCATGCATCTACTTCTGCTTCTTGAAACCTTCCAGAGGTCTCACTGCAACTCTCTCCTCCTTGAAACCCTCTTGGAGTTTCAATTCATTTCTCTTCTTCTTTCTTCTTAGATCTGAAAATGGATAAGAGTAAGCTCATCCTCTCCATCATTTTTATCTTTTCTTTTCCTCTTTTCTCCTCTGATAGCTTGATCTCACAGGCTGTGCCAAAGATCATGCTCTGATATCGTTGTAATATCCCAATTCAGGGATTCAGCAATACATAAATTGTATTGCGGTCTTGCAATGATGAATAAGCTTAAAATATGTATGAGAAGCACATATACATAAATGAGAGCTACATAAGAAATTTAGTTTTCAGTTCATGATCAAAATAGTGGGGAAAATCAGCTATTTCAGTGCCAAAAACGTTATTCCCAATAGACAGCGTAATATTAAGGGAGAATAACGGTTGGATACTTTAGCTTATGATATGTGGGACTTCCACCCAGAAAATAATTTGAAAAAAATCTGTTTTAGTAAGTTAAACAGATCTCCCGGTCCCGGTGTAGCTCAAAAAGGCCCAAACCCCATGACTTGCTAATGCAGACTTTGCTGAAGCTTGTAAAACGTATTTTTCAGAGGGTTTATGGAGAAAATAATGAAATAAGTCTGATATAGAGTTTACATTAACCACACAGCGAATAAATGGAAGTTTAAACACTTATACAGAAGAGACAAGACTTCCGGCAAGATTTCCGGCAAAATGCATGAAATAAGCAATGCTGCAGAAAATAACGCAATTTCTGCAAATCTGTATTAATTTTGGCTGAATAAATCATATAATGGCTGAATAATACAGAAATATGGCCAAAGGCCTCTCTAACAAAACTCCCAGAGGGAAATAGGCACCTCCTCCTCAAGAAATAACATAAAATCAAAGGATGCAACACTGCTGTTGCTGCCTCTGCATGAAAGACACAGTTTTCTGAAGGAGACTGTGTTGTAGCTGAATATTAATTAATGGCCCCAAGCCAAATACTAAAATGAAGCTCAAATACTTCTCTCTTGATCCCTTAAGAAAGTTGATCCAAAGACCTGCACAAGAATCCTTGCACTAAGCAGTGCAGCAACTCTTGCTAAGCAGCTGAAGTATGCAATTGGTCTCTAGACCAAGAAATCTGAATACATGAATGAATCTCCTTTGATGCTATGCCTTCCTTTTATCTTTGGTGAGCCTCCTCACCTTGGACCCCACACAATGTTGAGGTGACTTCTTCATGAAGCTTCCTCTTTCAAAAATGTGCTTCCCTAGCTTGCTTCCCTCCTCTCGTGGCTGCGTTGTTGACATGGTCAACTAATCCACCTCCAATGCCTCTTTTCACACTAGAGATCTTCAATCTAGTTTACTTATGTGTCTTAGGCTGATCCTTGTTCACATTGAACTGATTTTCTTAGGTGATTTATTCCTCCTCAAGAATGCATGTTGACATAGTCAAACTTGACTATGTCCTCATCTAAAATTTCCTTGTTCACACTTGGAGGTAGCTTGACTCCTAAGGTGATCTCTTGTTCATGGGCCTCTTACCCATTTATTCTCCTCTAGGTAGAAAGTAGCAAAATCTAATATTCAATTTCTTATGTGCAAATTTTGGAATATTACAAAAATATGTAAAGGGCCGGAAAAGGAAAAAATAATGCCCACATGGATGCCACGTAGGAAACCATAATGTCATGGACCCACTTTTGTTGACGTGGCAGTGCCACATGGGTGATCCCTGTCTGTCATCACAATTTCCTGACCTAATATGGAGTCTTGAAACATGATAAAAAATTAAAATAGTATTCATAATTACAATGGAAGCTACCAAATCTGAATTATTATTTTCATTCAATTACAGGTAAATATCTAAGGCAGAACCACTTAGCCCAGATTTTGAACCTTAAATTTATGATATTGTGGTATTTCGCTGGTTGCTCCCAAAGTTATTGTATTCCTGAAACAATGATCATGCAACTTGGTTTAAGCACTAGTAAAATTTAAGAAGCATATATTGCATTTTTCTGCAAAATACTAGGCACAGAGAAAACCAGAGATCCCATTTATGTTTACAAGCCAAGGCAATCCATAGGAAGTGATGAAGCTATGCACAGTTCATTGAAGGAGAGTTGTGCTAAGCTGGGACAACTTAGTTTATGGAAGCTATAGAATCTACACAAAGAAAATGAAACAACAACAAAGGATTCTGAAAAAGTGATAAGTAAAAAAATTGTTTCACAGAATTTGTCATCACCTGCACTGGAACAGAGGATGGAATCCTTGGATACACCACTGAAGACACTTGTACATACTGAGGGCCATGATATATCTCCTTGCTTGTACACATTATTTGGACCGGATTTTCTTCTTTGTTATGGGAAATGATTACCTCATTTATTTTTTCATAGTTAAGTTCTAGTCACACCCAAGAATATATAGACTGCATCCATCCTAAGAAACTATAATGACCCCTTGACACAAACACAAATTTTGAGGTAGTTTGTAACAAGAATTTGACACATGCATGGAATTCAAAGAGATAATATAGAGCAGTTGTTAGTATGAATCCTTCGTCGAAGTGTACGAAAAGGACCACTTTAGCTACGCATAACTAATAGCCCTAACAAAAATAGTGGCTGCCAAATATCTTCAGATCTGCGGTTAGTAATAAAAATGCTGCAACAACCAGATCTATAAATGGAAAGACATTAAGCAGTAAAATAAAGGGTTTGCTCCATGCATCCAACAGACAAGACAAGAACACGATTTTTTGAAAGAATTTTATATTACAGGGCACCTGGGAGGAAAACAAGAAGGTGTATCCAGATCTCCTCAATGGGATGGGTTCTTTGTAGTCCTCAGCACTTCAGATCTAAGCTTTCTCTCTCTTGTAGATGTAGAAAACCCAATGCAGAAAGTAGAGCTCAATGGGAGCCAATGGTAGAAATGAGACCAAGTGTATAGATCCAGAGTGATCTAGTAGGCAACAAAAGGTGAAGAATGATGGGGAAAACCCTCCTATTTATAACAAAATATTGGGTCATTCTAGATCTTGGTGCATGATTAAAATAATGTTAACCAAATCTAGATCCACCTTTTATGGAATACTTTATTATATTTGTTGGAGGGAAAGGGTCTTTGACTTGGGTCAAATCCCTTTATTAGTCAAAAATAAATAAATAAATGATTTATTTATCTTTTTAAGGAAGTGGTTGGAAGATAATCAAATAAATAATGATTTATTTAATTATTTGTGGGTGATTTGGTCATATTTAACAAGGAATATTATCTAAACAAGATTTAAATAATTGTTCCTAGAAATTAATAAGATAAATAAAGGTTTATCTAATTAATTTCTTTGATTTTGGGTTAAACATGACTGGGAATAATAATTAAATTATGGTTTAATTAATTATTCCATGAGGAAAATCAAACAAATATGGGTTTGTTCAATATTTCCTTTTGGGGTTTCCTGTTTTAACATAGTGAAAGCGGTTTTACTTAGGGTAAAACTGGTCTTACATGGTGTACTTGGGTCCATCTAATGATAATAAGTTAGATGACCAAAAAATGGTGTAACAGATTGCCCCCTAGCGTGCGAGTGTCAGGAGCAAATCGTATGACCGAAGTACGTTGTAAGAACACAATCACTAGACAACAAAAGGGGTGTCAGAGAGAGAAATGTGAGGTAGATAGTGTGCTGAAGGACTAGACCCTGAGGAGACGAGACTCGCAGGTGCAACAAGTCTCTTTTTATGAGAGGGTACATGTGCTGAAGGCGGCGGGGGAGGCATACCTATGCCCGCCGAGACAAAGTACAAAATAATAGTGTGTCCAGTAAACAAGGGACCGAACCATAAAGTACAGCCGGCATAATCATGAGCCAGATAAAAATACAATGAGGAATCCCATATACATGTTGTGCATGGGATAACAGCCAGGACTTGTACAATAATATCTGAGTACATGAGATACAAATACAACCCAAATGCCCCCTGTAAATGGGGAAGGGCTCACAAAATCTGACTGATACATGCAAGTCAAAGAGGCGCTGCAAGTGGCTATGGCCAACATCATCAAATATCTAGAGCTGCATCGAAGGCTGCAAAGAAGAGGTCATCCGGGCATGTGGGGGGCTACCTGCAGGGCCACCCCCTCATGAGGGTTGAAACATCTCACACACACCCGGGAATCATCAAGAGCTGCTGCTGGATCATTGGACCATCACGTATACGAATCTCAATCATGCTGGTGTAGACGGTTCGTCAAACGGGGCTACGATGTGGTCGCAGTAGTCGAAAGAAGAAACAGGGGTTTTCATGTAATAAGGCGGGTTTCCCTCCATAATCACTCATTTGCTATTGTTGCTGTGGTGAATGTAGAGAGGAGAGAAGGCCCTAAATCTTGCGGCGAACGTAGCGGACAAATCGACCGTTGGAATCGCGATCCGTCAGTTGCAGGTAAGAGGTCTAACTTTTCTCTTGCATTTTGATGGATTACATTTTTAGTTTAGGGCCCATAAATCCAGGAACAACCCCTCCTTCATCTCTACGGCCGGGTCGCACTTTTTGGGGCAAAAAGTGCGACCTAGGATGCAGGAATCAGGGCAAAAAGTGCGACCTGGTCCAGAAAATAGCAGAAAACTGCGACCTGGGAGATGAGGGGGTTTTGGTGCTGTTTTATGGCTGGAAGTTGGGTTTGGGTGGTTGGTTATGGTTTTACCGATCTGTATGCTGACAAAAATGATGTGTTTGTGCAGGTATGGCAGAGTTACGGGTCAACTGGAGAGAGAGAGATCTAGAGACACTACGGACAGAGATCCAGGCAGATCAAGGCGTCCGCCGTGTATTGGCCAGATTTGGGGTTCTCAAGTTCTTGGAGAACCCTTTGATGAGAGCAAGGGAACCATTACTGGCCTGGATTATCAGTTACTGGGATCCAGATCAGGAGATCTTTGTAGTGCAGGGGCACAGGATCGAGCTGACGGTCCAGGATGTGGACTTTCTGACTGGTCTCCCGCCACTGGGGATGGTGGGAAACACACAGCCAGTGTTGCCGCAGGGGCGAGGTGGGCCCAGATGTTATTGGTGTCGCTAAAGCGACAGTTGTTACTATGCAGGCGTCAGGTGAACCATGACTGCTCATATGGGACTTTGTTGTGCGCCTTCTTCTTTGAGAAGATCCCGACCTTGAGGCCTCGTGTACAGCTTCCAGATGGGGGCCCGAGGGAGCCCAGGATGCGCCGTTGGGGACGGCTACTGTGCAGAGGAGGAGGAGGGGCGGTCGGGCGGGTGTTTCGACCGGAGTTTTTTGCCCATTGGGATCAGATGCCGCTGTACATAGATGACTATCCCTATAGTGGGATGAGCTACTGTGGGGATCCGGATCTGCCACTTCCGCCTGGTCGAGTCTGGGGGCCCGATGGTAAGTGAAAAATTGCTATTCTTGTGTGGGCATGTTAAAGTTTTTGAATAGTAATTGATGATACTGTTTCATGTACTTCTGGTATGCAGATATAGCACCAGTAAAACCGGCCGGATATATGGGACGACCGGCAGCGTCTGGAGCTACAGGTCCAAGTGGGTCGAGAGCGGCGCAGAATGAGGATGCAGCCGCCCTGCTAGAGGGCATCCGCTGTAGATGCGAAAGGTTGTTGACCGGAGTATCAGAGCGTGGGTGGCAGGACTTAGACGACCAGTACATAGAGCCATGTATTGGTCTCCCCTCAGAGTGGCGAGGTGTCATGCGGCGCATGGCGATGTCCGGTCAGGCTATGCATGATCTACATGCTGCAG